>CM042694.1:534787041-535289857 GCA_023614405.1 Avena insularis
AGATACATTTGCAATGTATCAACATCCCCAAGCTTAACTCCTGCTCGTCCTCGAGTAGGTAAGTGATAAAAAGAAAGAATAATTTTTGAGGTGACATGCACCATCATAAACTTGATCAAAGTATTTGTAAAACATTCAAAGCTAGGATCATAGTACTTCAATCATAACATGAAAGACAAAGTTCTAGCAATAAGACAAAGAAACTGTGTTGCAACATGAAAATGCACAAACAAAAGATTCATGAATAATAATGCTTTGCAAGACGTTTGTTTGTTTCACATAAAGAAAACATAGCATAATAGTATTCAGCTTGTCCCTCATAGAGTAGCAAATATAAATGCATAGGACACCTTCAAAGTTCATAAGAGTGACTAGATACAAATAGTTTAAAACAAGCAATATCAAGTTATGCATCAATCAACTAGTCTTGGGACAATGCACATAGAACTAAGAATGGCCACTATGCTCTCAAAGGAGGTGCATAAAGGTAGAAGGTGGAGACTCAATATAATGGTGGAAGAAAGGCCTTTTTATAAAAGGAAGTAGGGATTCAAGTCTCATAAAGATCTTCCAAAAATTATGGTACTTATAGTTTTCATCTCTCATTGCCCCTATCATAAGCATCTTGAAGTGATTAAGGTTAAAGTGAACAAACTATGGTGTACATTCTTGACGAAGTATAAGTCAGAAATCTCATGTCCCTTGTATACGAGGGCCGCTCCTCATGCTACTCAAGTTTAGTCACGGGTAAGTTCTTGTCATTGTAAGTACATGTGTATCATAGAGAACCGCCAACGGGGTACCCCTTGCCCGATGATACGGAAGAATCCCCATATCAAAATGACAAGGCAAGGCACAACGAGCATCATAGCATTCTTCTTATTTACCATGGGAATATGGTGCTTTTTTTTATATTTCCTCTTTTCATAGTATCTCTTTTTTCTTTTCTTTTTTTTGTCAATATAGGACTCTTTTTTATAATAAGAATGATTCATATACAGCTCATTATGGTTACACTGCAGGTTTCCACCATGTCATCATGGATTAGACCAATGCCTAGGCGTTTCTAACACATATACATAACTCCATGGACTTACAAGCTCCCCTTTCATTTCACACCGACGACATCCATATACAAAAGAGCATGATATCAACTAGGTACAAGTAGCAAGTGCAATGTTGAAAGCGTTCCCCATGAAAGCATGGTTCTGCTAATACCCAACAAATAAGTGCAAGCATATACAACATAGACGACACAATGGTTCAAGTTTATTAAGGGCAAGTAAAGTAAAGTGTGCCATCAAGTTCGTGAGAGCTTTAATCACTAGTTTTCTCATAACAAGTTTAATTTGGAAGGTAAAAAAAGCATGAATATACTTGGAATAGCATAAGCTAGTAGGTAGGTATGGTGGACTCTTTGGAATAACTTGGTTTAGGGAGTTGGATGCATGAGTGGAACTCATACTTTGTTGTGGAGGCTAGCAAAAGACTAGGAGCGACAAACTAAGAGAGCAATAATGGCCATAATCATGCAGAGTGACAAAACATCATTGATCAAAGCATAAAGTGATACTACAAGTTGAAAACTAAAGGATCATAAAGGCTATGGTGACTTGAGATAGTCATAACATGGTGTGAGCATGTGCCAAGTCAACCCAAATAAAGCATCAAAGGAGAATACCACAATACTATGCTTTAATATGCTAAAACAACGCATGATTCATCCAAGGCACATTAAGAAATCTCAATTGTTTATAACAAGTCATGCTACAACAAAGAATACTAAGCATAAAGCCAAAACAATATCAAGCATGGCATGACAGAGCATAGGCCACAGTCAAAAACAAGCTCTTTTTACCACATAAGCATGAACTTTCCTACTCTTTTCCAAACCAAACCAAACTGTTTGAAAACCAATGCATGAAAGAGGGGGTACAACCAATTTATTCAGCAAACTAAGAAAACCAAGCAAACTAAAAACCAAAACAAAAACAAAAAATAAGACGCACCAAGAACAACACAACTGTGTATGAAACAATAAAAATAAAGTGTTTGGAAGAAACCTGGGATTTTTATTGATGAAGAGGGGGATGCCTTGGGCATCCCCAAGCTTTAATGCTTGTACTTCTTGGATATTTCTTGGGGTGACACGCGTGGCATCCCCAAGCTTGAGCTTTAGTCCATCCTTCATCTCATTACTCATTCCTTCCATACACCTGAAAATTTTCCTTCATACAAAACTTCACACAATCTTTATTAGCAACATTAGTGTACTCAAGATAAATAAGTCTTAAGGTTCTGTTCTAACACCAAATAAACTTCCATTAGAACACTAGCTACTGTAGAACTTCCCTCAAAAATCTCAATTCCCCAAAAGAACTAAAAAAGGAACCAACAAGAAGCAAATGCAGAAAATGGCAGAAATCTGTCAAAACAGACCAGCAGGTAAAAAAGAATTTTTTCGAAGACCTTATGTTGCTCAAATCAAAAAGTGTTGAACTAACAAAAGTTAGATAACAACCTGGGGCAGAAGCACAAAACATTACAGCTCAATCTAACATACAGAGCTCTCTCACAAATTTTTACGGTGAAGCACAAAAATCTGTTTTGGGACAGCAACTTTCCCAATCATTACTTCTCTCTCATTAGAGGTTACTCTTGGCACAAAAACCAAATAAAAAGGATAAGGAGTGGTTATTACTAAAGTAATAACTTCCAAGACTCATCTAAAACTTTTGGGTTATCTCCCAATAAGTACTTTTCTTTACCGCCTTTAAGTTAGGCATGATAGTTTGAAAAGATGCTCACATAAGAAATATGAATTGAAGTAAAAGAGAGTATGAAGAAACAAATTCAAAACACATTTAAGTCTAACACACTTCCTATGCATAGGAATCTTGTAAAGAAACAAGTCATGAAAGCACAAAGCAACAAGCATAGTGAAGAAAAACAAGTGCAACTTCAAGACTTTCAACATAAAGAGGGGAAACTTAATATTGTTGAGACACATAAAACCATGTTTCCCTCTCTCATAATAACTTTCAGTAGCATCATGAATAAAATTAACAATATAAATATCACATAAAACATTCTTATCATGAGCCACATGCATATAATAATTATTACTCTCCACATAAGCATAGTCATTCTTAATAATTGTGGTGGGAGCAAATTCAACAAAATAGCTATCATTATTATTCTCATCACCATAATCATCAAATATAGGAGGCATATTGTAGTCATAATTAATTTCCTACTCAATAGTAGGTGAACTGAAAATATCATATTCATCATTGTAATCATCATATATTGAAGGTTTGGTATCATCATAAGCAATAGAATAGCTATCTTCCAAAGCTGGGGAACTAAAAATATCATTTTCATAAAGACTAGCTTCCCCAAGCTTAGACTTTTCCATAGCATTAGCACTAATGGTGTCCAAAGAATTCATACTAACAACATTGCTATTAGCATGCAAATAAAGTTCCATAGGTCTTTTAATTTTCTCTTCAAACACTTCATGTCCTAACTCAAGATAAATACTATAAAGCTCTCTAATTTTGTTGTTGTTTTCCATTAAGCCTAACTAGTGAAAACAAGAAACAAAAAGACAAAATTGCAGAATCTAAAGGAAATAACTTCGATCACTCACATCGGAGGATGTGAGTACCTTTTACCTTACCTCCCAGGCAACGGCGCCATATAATAGGCGTTTGCCGTGGGAGGTTCTTCTTCTTTAATCCTCCGGTGTGAATACCTTTTACCTTACCTCCCCGGCAATGGCGCCAGAAAAGAGCTTGATGTCTACGCACTTCTATTCTTGTAGACAGTTGTTGGGCCTCCAAGTGCAGAGGTTTGTAGAACAGAGCAAGTTTTCCCTTAAGTGGATCACCCAAGGTTTATCGAACTCAGGGAGGAAGTGGTCAAAGGTATCCCCTCTCAAGCAATCCTGCAATCAAGATACAAGAAGTCTCGTGTGTCCCCAACACACCCAATACACTTGTCAGGTGTATAGGTGCACTAATTAGGCGAAGAGATAGTGAAATAAAAGTGGTAAAGATAATTATAAGTGCTAACGGTGATAGAGAATAGCTTGGTGGCGTGGACAAGACTAAAGTAAAACTGAAATAAAGATGGACACAAGCAAACATGTAACAGATCTAATTGCAAACGGTGTTTCAGTGCTTAGAAACAAGGCCTAGGGATCATACTTTCACTAGTGAACACTCTCATATAAATATCTTCTCTTCATGATACTACTCTTAACTACTCTCCGGTTGGACACTCTAATCGACGCTAGGGCTATAACAACACACTCAAAGTTCATCTTTCCCATCTAGAAAACCCCACACTGTCACCTTGAGTACTAGATGAGTCCAACAAACACCACAATTTCATAAAGACATCCAACTCAAAATATAACTCATAACAAGTATTTGTAATCTCTAGCCTAAGTGCCACCATGGTGTGCACGCTGTCACTTTCACACACACGGGGAGAGCAGAGATCTATTAAAGCACTTGAGTAGCAATGTAGATCTATAGATTACAAGCTCATGATCTCAATAAGATCATGCATAGAGAGAGAGATGAACACATAGCTACCGGTAGAACCCTTAGCCTCGAGAGAGATCTACTCCCTCCTCATTATGGGAATCAGCAAGGGTGATGGAGATGGCGGTGGAGATCGATGGAGATGGCTCCAGGGGCACTTCCCCGTCCCGGCAGGGTGCCAGAATAGAGACTTTATGTCCCCCGAATCTCCCCTTCAGTGGCGGTGGCGCTGCAGAACTTTTTGTGGATTTCTGATTGACTCCCTAGGGTTTTGGTATCGGGAGGCTCTTATAGGCGAAGGAGGCAATGTCGGTGGCTGGCCAGGGGGCCACACCATGCCCTGGCATGGCCTAGGCTGGCCCGTGCCAAGGGGTGGTGTGGCCACCCTGTGGCCCCCCTCCGACTCTCCTTATGGCTCCGTGAGTCTTCCGGGAAAATAGTAACTTTGGCTTTTGTCCCGTCCAATTCCGAGAATATTCATTTTCTGACTTCCTGGAACCAAAAACAGCAGAAAACAGACAACCGGCACTGTGGCTCTTGTTAATAGGTTAGTCCGAGAAATCATATGAAAAGTACTCCAAAGTGTGGACAAAACATAAGAAAGTAGATAAAACCAAGCATGGAACATCAAAAATTATAGATACATTTGCAATGTATCAGTGTGCAGGGAATGTTTGTGTTTGGGAGGCCGGATTATCCGCCCCCATCAAGGGCCGGATAATCTAGCCTAACTCATTTGGCAAAGGCTGGCATGGCGCGTCACTCTGTCTAGGGTCGGATTTTCTCCCGGAAAATCCGAACAGGGGCAGATTTTCTTCCCCTAAACGGATAATCCGGCCCTCGCCTTGGGCCAGATAATCCGGCCCTCGCCTTGGCCCAGATAATCCGGCCCCAAGAAGACGAGCAAAGGCAGCCAAGGCGTGACGCTCTGAGTTGGTTTGGATTTTCTCTCGGAAAATCCGAACAGGGGGGGGGGGGGGATTTTCCTTCCCTGACCGGATAATCCGGCCCTTGCAAGGGGCCAGATAATCCGGCCCCCAAGAGACGATCAACGGCAGGCTCGGCGCGTCGCTCTGTGTGGGGGCAGACTATTTGCTGGATAATCCGAGTCTGGGGCGGAGTTTTCCCCAGGCCGGATAATCCGGCCCCAAATGGCTCCAATGACTCAGTGGGTGCAGGGGGTATAAAATCCCCTTCATCCCCTCCATTCAGACTCCTTGATTCACTCGAAAATTGTTAGACCTATTGCAAGTGCTCTGTCTCTCTAGATCTCCCACTTCAACCACTCGAAGGCTTCGATCTTTGGGGGAATTGAAGGAGGAGACAATCTACATCGTCATCATGAATCAAGCGCATCAACTCCTCTCCATTCACTTGGAGAAATCCCCGATCTAGTATTCTCGTTAATATCTAGATCTTCTGTTTTGTTATTGATAACTTGTTCTTGTGGTAGCTTGTTTTCATTACAGGAGCCTCCAATCTGATTGTGGAGTTGTGCCCCGCTAGTTGTGTAAAGGCGCTGGTTCCCGCCTCGAAGGGTACATATAGTGGAAAGGTGGATCAGGGCCTTTGGTGGCGGGATCCATCGGAGAACAGGGTGAGGCCTATTGTGGCGTGGTGGTCTTAGTACCACCCACCCCTCCAACGCAGATGTACTTCCCTTAACAAGGAAGGAACTATAGTAAAACAAATCCTGTGTCTCCGCGTGCTCCACTACAGTTTACTCGTTCCTCTTTCACACTCGCCTTTACTCACTAGTAGTTAGGTTTACATATAGGGAAATTCTATATAATAGCTATCTAGAGAATTTACCTTTTGTGTGAAGCCTAAAGTTGAAAAAGCATTAAAATTTGAAGTAGCAACTATTCACCCCCTCTAGGTGCTCATACAATCCATTTCAATTGGTATCAGAGCCCCGACTCTTTATTCAGGCTTAACCGCCTAAGAGAAGTATGGGTACCAAGGAGAATGGGAATGAGGCTGTGACAAGGTCACAATGGATGACCTCAAGACGTTGGAAACAACCTTGTTCAAATCCTTTGAGACCAAGATGGAGGAGATGCAACAAATGATTGCTCGCCTCACGTCATCCGCAGCCCCATCTCCATCTTCCTTTGAGGCTGCCACTCCATCGTCCAAGGATAAGGCTAACACCGGATCTAAGGAAGATGAAGTGGTAGGTGAAAAACATAATGGTTCCACCTCCAAGAAGGGAAGTGGTAAGGAGGACTATAGTGAGGTCCATCACCTATATTCTCCTGACCCACCTATCCCACATCCTCATATAAACAATAGGGGTGATCCACCCAAACTTACTGCATCTTCATTTAATCAATGGCAATTCTTAATGAATTCTCATGTATGCAGTTCGTCAATTGAACTTTGGAGGATTATCGAAGAGGGTCTTCATATTTGAGATCACACCAACTTGACAAAAAGAGAAGTTGTGGATAACCAATTGAAGGCAATGGCTCTCCACATGATATAGCTCAGAGTGGGTCCCAAGGACATGCCCCACATTGAGCATTTCAACATAGCTAAAGAAGCTTGGGATGCTCTCACTGACCTCTTTATTGGAAATGAAAGCATGAGGAGGAATAGGTATGATGCCCTTAGTAATGAAGCTAAAGGATTCTATATGTTGGATGGTGAAAACCATGAAGATATGTATAGAAGACTCAAGGGCATCGCAACAACATTTATAAAGCATGGACCCACTCACATTGATGATGCTTGGATAAAAAGGAAATACGTGAGTGCTCTAATGCCTTTTGAGCCAAAGGACTTGACGATCTTGCAAGGTAGACACAACTACCATTAAATGACTTCCAATGAAGTCATGCAAGAAATGGCATCATTCAAGGTTGTGATACATTGCTAACGTATCTATAATTTTTGATGTTCCATGCTTGGTTTTATCTACTTCCTTATGTTTTGCCCACACTTTGGAGTATTTCTATACACTTTCTTGAACTAACCTATTAACAAGATGCCACAGTGCCAGTTGCCAGTTTTCTGCTATTTTTGGTTCCAGAAAGTCAGAAAATGAATATTCTCGGAATTGGACGGGACAAAAGCCAAAGTCGATATTTTACAGGAAGACTCACGAAGCCAGAAGACAAGATGGAGAGGGGCCACAGGGTGGCCACACCATGTGGTGGTGCAGGCTAGTGCTGGCCGCGCCACTAGGTGGTGTGGGCCCCCTGGTCGGCCACTGACCTTGCCTCTTCACCTATAAGAAGCCTCCGGATGCATAAACCCTAAATCGTCAATCAGAAATCCACGAAAAGTTCCACAACACCGCCGCCACCGAAGGGGAGATTCGGGGGACAGAAAGTCTCTGTTCCGGCACCCTGCCGAGATAGGGAAGTGCCCCCGGAGCCATCTCCATCGATCTCCACCACCATCCCCATCACTGTTGCTGATTCCCATGATGAGGAGGGAGTAGTTCTTTCTCGAGGCTAAGGGCTCTACCGATAGCCATGTGTTCATCTCTCTCTATCTCTATGCATAATCATATTGTGATCATGAGCTTTGTAATCAAGTAGATCTACTTTGCTACTCAAGTGCTTTAATAGATCTCTGCTCTCCCCATGTGTGTGAAAGTGACAACATGCACACCATGGTGGCACTTAGGCTAGATATTACAAATACTTGTTATGAGTTATATTTGGAGTTGGATGTCTTTATGAAATTGTGGTGTTTGTTGGAACCATCTAGTGCTCAAGGTGACACTGTGGGGTTATCTAGATGGGAAAGGCTTACTTTGTGGTGTGCTGTTATAGCCCTACCATGGATTAGAGTGTTCAACCGGAGAGTAGTTCAGCGTAGTATCATAAAGAAGAATATAATTATATGAGAGTGTTCACTAGTGAAAGTATGATCCCTAGGCCTTGTTTCTAAGCATTGAAACACTGTTTGCAATTAGATATGTTACATGTTTGCTTGCTTCCTTCTTTATTTCAGTTTGCCTTTAGACTTTTCCCACGTCAACCACACGCCATCAAGCTATTTTCTATCACCGTTACCACTTATAATTATCTATACCACTTGTATTTCACTATCTCTTCGCCGAACTAGTGCACCTATACACCTGACAAGTGTATTGCGTGTGTTGGGGACACAAGAGACTTCCTGTATCTTGATTGCAGGGTTGCTTGAGAGGGGATACCTTTGACCACTTCCTCCCTGAGTTCAATAAACCTTGGGTGATCCACTTAAGGGAAAACTTACTGTTGTTCTAGAAACCTCTGCACTTGGAGGCCCAACAACTGTCGACAAGAATAGAAGTGCATAGACATCAGGTTGCAGCTAAGAACGCGGAATATGCCCGTGCCCGAGCCATTGGAATGCAAAAAGGGGTCAATGTTGCTCTAAAGGCAAATGTTGTTGAGCAAGATGAGGATGAAAGAGGTTTCGAGGGTGTCTCCATGGACTGCCCCGAGGAAGTCAAGCGTGCTCATGGTGAGTACATGGCATTCTATGCAAGGAACTTTAGGAAGGTTCGAGCCAAGGCCAAGTCGGAACTCGAGCGGAAGAATGGGTCAAGTGGAAGAAGAGAGAATGGCCCAAAACTGAGAACATGCTACAATTGTGGAGATAGGCCACACTTTGTGGCTGAGTGTCCATATCAAAATAGATAAGATAGTGGTGGCAGGCTCATCATTAAAGAAAAATCCAAGGCACCTCGAAAGAAGCCATTTATCAAAAAGAATGGCCCTTACAAGAAGCAACCCAAGATTGTCTTGGTGGCACAAGAAGAATATTCCTCTGCATGTGAAGATGAAGAGGATGAAGATCGTACTCGTGAGGTGGCTGCTATAGCCACCACATCTACTCCGTCATCACTCTTCGACTCTCCAAACAAAAACGCCATCAACAACAATGCCACCTGCCTTATGGCGAGAGGGTCCGAGGTATCATCTTCTATTTCTTCATTTCCTAATACTGACATAAATATGGATATGGATGATCATACTAGTCTTAAGATAAAAGAAGAAGTTATTGCTTTGGACACCTTTTTCACTAACTTGCAAGGTGAGCACCAACTTCATTTTGATGCTCTTATGAGTTAACTTGCACAATCCGAAGATCTTCTAGAAGAAAAGGGCAGAATTGAAAGAGAAGATGCCTTGGAGATAGCCTCCTTGAAGAATGCTTTGGAGGAAGAAGAGGAAGCTCGAGTATCCTTGGAAGAGAGACTTGAGTCAATTGAGGAGTCCCATGAAGAGGTTGTTGCTCAGTTCATCAAAGAACATGACAATGCTCTTGGTAAGGTAAAGAAACTAACAAAGGAAAAGATTGAATTTGGGGCTGCTCATGCTAGACTCTTGGAGAAGTTTGAGAAATTTGACATTGCTCACAAGGCTTTGGAGAGTGAACATTCTACTCTAAATGGGTCTCGTGACCAGCTCCAAACTCAATTGGAGAAGTATGATATGCCCAGCACCTCCACACCATCTGCCATCAAGCTATTTTCTATCACCGTTACCACTTATAATTATCTATACCACTTGTATTTTACTATCTCTTCGCTGAACTAGTACACCTATAGACCTGACAAGTGTATTGGGTGTGTTGGGGACACAGGAGACTTCTTGTATCTTGATTGCAGGGTTGCTTGAGAAGGGATACCTTTGACCACTTCCTCCCTGAGTTCGATAAACCTTGGGTGATCCACTTAAGGAAAACTTGCTTCTGTTCTACAAACCTCTGCACTTGGAGGCCCAACAACTGTCTACAAGAAGAGAAGTGTGTAGACATCAAGCTATTTTCCGGCACTGTTGCCGGGGAGGTAAGGTAAAGGGTACTCACATCCTTCGGTGTGAGTGCTCGAAGTTATTTCCTTTAGATTCTGGAATTTTGCCTTTTTGTTTCTTGTTTTCACTAGTTAGGCTTAATGGAAAACAACAACAAAATTAGAGAGCTTTATAGTATTTATCTTGAGTTAGGACATGAAGTGTTTGAAGAGAAAATTAAAAAACCGATGGAACTTTATTTTCATGCTAATAACAATGTTGTTAGTATAAATTCTTTGGACACCATTATTGCTAATGCTATGGAAAAGTCTAAGCTTGGGGAATCTAGTTTTTATGAAAATGATCTTTTTAGTTCCCCAGCTTTGGAAGATAGCTATTCTATTGCTTATGATGATACCAAACCTCCAATATATGATGATTACAATGATGAATATGATATTTTCAGTCCACCTACTATTGAGGAGAAAATTAATTATGATTACAATATGCCTCCTATATTTGATGATTATGGTGATGAGAATAATAATGATAGCTATTTTGTTGAATTTGCTCCCACCACAATTAATAAGAATGACTATGCTTATGTGGAGAGTAATAATCATTTTATGCATGTGGCTCATGATAAGAACGTTTTATGTAATAGTTATATTGTTAATTTTATTCATGATGCTACTGAAAGTTATTATGAGAGAGGGAAACATGGTCTTATGTATCTTAATATTATTAAGTTTCCCCTCTTTATGTTGAAAGTCTTGAAGTTGCACTTGTTTTGCTTTCCTATGCTTGTTGCTTTGTGCTTTCATGACTTGTTTCTTTACAATATTCCTATGCATAGGAAGTGGGTTAGACTTAAATGTGCTTTGAATTTGCTTCTTGATGCTCTCTTTTACTTCAATTCATATTTCCTATGTGAGCATCTTCTCAAACTATCATGCCTAACTTAAAGGCGTTAAAGAAAAGTACTTATTGGGAGATAACCCAAAAGTTTTAGATGAGTCTTGGAAGTTATTGCTTAAGTAATAACCTCTCCTTATCCTTTTTATTTGCTTTTTGTGCCAAGAGTAACCTCTAATGAGAGAGAAGTAATGATTGGGAAAGTTACTGTCGTGAAACAGATTTCTGTGCTTCACCATAAAAATTTGTGTAAAATCTCTATACGTCCTTTTGAGGCATGATTTTTTGTGCTTCTGCCCCAGGTTGTTATCTAACTTCTGTTAGTTCAACACTTTTTGATTTGAGCAATAGAATGTCTTCGAGAAAATTTGTCTTTACCTGCTGGTCTGTTTTGACAGATTTCTGCCATTTTCTGCATTTGCATCTTGTTGGTTCCTTTTTGAGTTCTTTTCAGGAATTGAGCTTTTTGAGGGAAGTGCTACAGTATCTAGTGTTTTAATGGAAGTTTTATTGGTGTTAGAACTGAACTTAAAGACTTATTATCTTGAGTGCACTAATGTTGCTAATAAAGATTGTGTGAAGTTTTGTATGAAGGAAAAATTTCAGGTGTATGGAACGAATGAGTAATGAGATGAAGGATGGACTAAAGCTCGAGCATGGGGATGCCACGCGTGTCACCCCAAGAAATATCCAAGAAGTAAAAGCGTCAAATCATGGGGATGCCCAAGGCATCCCCTTCTTCATCAATAAAAATCCCAGGTTTCTTTCAAACACTTTATTTTTATTGTTTCATACACAGTTGTGTTGTTCTTGGAGAGTCTTCCTTTTCGTTTTTGTTTTTGGTTTTCGTTTTCTTGGTTTTCTTAGTTTGCTTGAGTAATTTGGTTGGACCCCCCTCTTTCATGCATTGGTTTTTAAATAGTTTGGTTTGGATTGGAAAAGAGTAGGAAAAGTTCATGCTTAAGTGGCAAAGAGAGTTTGTTTTTGACTGTGGCCTATGCTTTGTCATGCCATGATTGATATTGTTTTGGCTTTATGCTTAGTATCATTTTCTGTAGCATGACTTGTTATAAACAATTGAGATTGCTTAATGTGCCTTGGAAGGATCATGTGTTGTTTTAGCATATTAAAGCATAATATTGTGGTATTCTCCTTTGATGCTTTATTTGGGTTGACTTGGCACATGCTCACACCATGTTATGACTATCCCAAGTCACCATAGCCTTTATGATCCTTTAGTTTTCAACTTGTAGTATCACTTTATGCTTTGATCAATGATGTTTTGTCGCTCTACATGATTATGGCCATTATTGCTCTCTTAGTTTGTCGCTCCCAGTCTTTTGCTAGCCTCCATAACCAAGTATGAGTTCCACTCATGCATCCAACTCCCTAAACCAAGTTATTCCAAAGAGTCCACCATACCTACCTACTAGCATATGCTATTCCAAGTATATTCATGTTTTTGTTTACCATCCAAATTAAACTTGTTATGAGAAAACTAGTGATTAAAGCTCTCACGAACTTGATGGCACACTTTACTTTTCTTGCCCTTAATAAACTTGAACCATTGTGTCGTCTATGTTGTATATGCTTGCACTTATTTGTTGGGGATTAGCAGAACCATGCTGTCATGGGGAACACTTTCAACATTGCACGAGTACTCTATACCTAGTTGATATCATGCTCTTTTGTCTATGGATGTTGTCGGTGTGAAATGAAAGGGGAGCTTGTAAGTCCATGGAGTTATGTATATGTGTTAGAGAAACGCCTGGGCCACTGGTCTAATCCATGCTGACATGGTGGAAACCTGCAGCGTAACCATAATGAGCTGTCTATGAAGCATTCTTCTTATAAAAAAAGAGTCCTATTGAGAAAAAAGAGAAAAAGAAAAAAAGAGATTATGAAAAGAGGAAAGAGAGAAAAAAGCACCATATTCCCATGGTAAATAAGAAGATTGCTGAGATGGTCGTTGTCTACTTGCCTTGTCATTTTGATATGGGGATTCTTCCATATCATCGTGCAAGGGGTACCCCGTTGGCGGTTCTCTATGATACACATCTACTTACAATGATAAGAACTTATCGGTGACTAAACTTGAGTAGCATGAGGAGCGGCCCTCGTATTCAAGGGACATGAGATTTCCAACTTATACTTTGTCAAGCATGTACACCATAGTTTGTTCACTTTAACCTTAATCACTTCAAGATGCTTATGATAGGGGCAATGAGAGATGAAAGCTATAAGTACCATAATTTTTGGAAGCTCTTTATGAGACTTGAATCCCTACTTCTTTTTATAAAAAGGCCTTTCTTCCACCATTATAATGAGTCTCCACCTTCTACCTTTATGCACCTCCTTTGAGAGCATAGTGGCCATTCTTAGTTCTATGTGCATTGTCCCAAGACTAGTTGATTGATGCATAACTTGATATTGCTTGTTTTAAACTATTTGTATCTAGTCACTCTTATGAACTTTGAAGGTGTCCTATGCATTTATATTTGCTACTCTATGAGGGACAGGCTGAATACTATTATGCTATGTTTTCTTTATGTGAAACAAACAAACGTCTTGCAAAGCATTGTTATTCATGAATCTTTTGTTTGTGCCTTTTCATGTTGCAACATAGTTTCTTTGTCTTATTTCTAGAACTTTGTCTTTCATGTTATGATTGAAGTACTATGATCCTAGCTTTGAATGTTTTACAAATACTTTGATCAAGTTTATGATGGTGCATGTCACCTCAAAAATTATTCTTTCTTTTTATCACTTACCTACTCGAGGACGAGCAGGAGTTGAGCTGGGGATGTTGATACGTTGCTAACGTATCTATAATTTTTGATGTTCCATGCTTGGTTTTATCTACTTTCTTATGTTTTGCCCACACTTTGGAGTATTTCTATACACTTTCTTGGACTAACCAATTAACAAGATGCCACAGCGCCAGTTGCCTGTTTTCTGCTGTTTTTGGTTCCAGAAAGTCAGAAAATGAATATTCTCGGAATTGGACGGGACATAAGCCAAAGTCGATATTTTACCGGAAGACTCACGGAGCCAGAAGACGAGACGGAGAGGGGACACAGGGTGGCCACAGCATGTGGTGGCATGGGCTAGCCCTGGCCGTGCCACCAGGTGGTGTGGGCCCCCTGGCCACCCACCGAACTTGCCTCTTCGCCTATAAGAAGCCTCCCGATGCATAAATCCTAAATCGTCAATCAGAAATCCACGAAAAGTTCCGTACCGCCACCGCCACCGAAGGAGAGATTTGGGGGACATAAAGTCTCTGTTCTAGCACCCTGCAGGGACGGGGTAGTGCCCCCGGAGCCATCTCCATCGATCTCCACCACCATCTCCATCACCGTTGCTGATTCCCATGATGAGGAGGGAGTAGTTGTTCCTCTAGGCTAAGGGCTCTACCGGTAGCTATGTGTTCATCTCTCTCTCTATGCATGATCATATTGTGATCATGAGCTTGGTAATCAAGTAGATCTACTTTGCTACTCAAGTGCTTTAATAGATCTCTGCTCTCCCCATGTGTGTGAAAGTGACAGCGTGCACACCATGGTGGCACTTAGGCTAGAGATTACAAATACTTGTTATGAGTTATATTTGGAGTTGGATGTCTTTATGAAATTGTGGTGTTTGTACTCATGAGGTGGCTGCTATAGCCATCACATCTACTCAATCATCACTCTTTGACTCTCCAAACAAAAACGCCATCAACAACAATTCCACCTGCGTTATGGCGAGAGGGTCCGAGGTATCATCTTCTATTTCTTCATTTCCTAAGACTAACATAAATATGGATATGGATGATCATACTAGTCTTAAGATAAAAGAAGAAGTTATTGCTTTGGACACCTTTTTCACTAACTTACAAGGTGATCACGAACTTCTTTTTGATGCTCTTATGAGTCAACTTGCACAATCCGAAGATCTTCTAGAAGAAAAGGGCAGAATTGAAAGAGAAGATGCCTTGGAGATAGCCTCCTTGAAGAATGCTTTGGAGGAAGAAGAGGAAGCTCGATTATCCTTGGAAGAGAGACTTGAGTCAATTGAGGAGTCCCATGAAGAGGTTGTTGCTCAGTTCATCAAAGAACGTGACAATGCTCTTGCTAAAGTAAAGAAACTAAAAAAGGAAAAGATTGAATTTGGGGCTGCTCATGCTAGACTCTTGGAGAAGTTTGAGAAATTTGACATTTCTCACAAGGCTTTGGAGAGTGAACATTCTAGTCTAAATGAGTCTCGTGACCAGCTCCAAACTCAATTGGAGAAGTATGATATGCCCAACACCTCCACACCATCTTGTGGACAAGAAGAACTTGCAAAGGGATCTCAACACAAAGGTAAAGAAGTTCTAGATGAGGTACTTACCAAGCAAAGGACAAACAATGGAAAAGAGGGTCTTGGTAATATTCCCAAGACAAAGAACAAGAAGAAGAAGAAGAAGAAGAAGAAGAGCAAGACTGCTCAACCAAAGACTAGCACCACCACTAATGACAAGTCTAATTATGATGGTTTTGCAGGGGCTATCAATCCTAACTATGAGTTATATTGTGATTATTATGGCGATGTTTGTGCTAGTTATGTAGGTCCTTATGATTGTTACATTCCTTGGTCTATTTGGGTCCCCAAGACCCTTGTCACTAACATGAGAGGACCCATTGACAAATGGGTACCTAAAACCAAGAAGTAACTTTCTTGCAGGGCTATGCTTCCGGTGGGTCTAAATGGGTACTCAATAGCGGGTGCACAAGTCACATGACCGGAAGCAAGGAGATCATCACGGATATGCGGCCAAATCATGATCATATAACCGTCTGCTATGGTGACAAGTCAAAATCTGAGGTATTGGGTCTCGGCAAAGTTGTGGTTGCTCACGATATCTCTCTCGTGGACGTCATGCTTGTTGAGACCCTCGGTTACAATTTACTTTATGTTCGCACCCTTGGTAAGATGGGCTTTGCAGTTTTTATTGATGCTGATTTGGTGGTACTCCTATGGAGCAAGTCTCTAAAAGTCGCTTTCGTGGGATATGTCAAAAATGACTATACATGGTGGACTTCTCAGGGAAAACCACTACATGCCCAATGTGTCTTTTTGGAAAGGCTGACGCGGGTTGGTTATGGCATCGCCGACTAGTGCCCACATCAATATGAGAACTTTGCAAAGTCTCCACAAGGGTGTCCACATCCTTGGACTAAAATAAAATGTTTCCTTTTCCGAAGATCGTGTTTGCATGGCTTGTGTTGAAGGGAAAATGCATGACTCTCCTCATCGAAGGAAGACTATTTTTTCGTCAAAGAGGATCTTGGAGCTCCTTCATGTGGACCTCTTTGGACCTCCATCACATGCAAGCCTCGGTGGTAAGAAGTACTGCCGTGTGATTGTTGATTATTACTCAAGATACACTTGGGTATATTTCTTCAAGTTGAAGAGCGAGACTCAACAAACTGTCATCGACTTCACCAACGAGGTTCAACATCAACACAATGTCCCTATATTGGCAATAAGAAGTGATAATGGCTCCGAGTTCAAGAACTAAACCTTAAATGAATTCCTAAGTGAAGAGGGAATAAGACATCAATATTCCGCTACGTACACCCCTCAACAAAATGGTGTTGCCGAGAGGAAGAACCGGACCCTAATGGATATGGCGAGGTCTATGCTAGCTGAATTAAAGTATCCATATAACTTTGGGCTGAAGAAATCTCTACCGCTTGTCATTCATCCAACCGGCTATACCTCCGTAAAATCTTGGACAAGACTCCGTATGAAATACTTATCGGTAAAAAGCCAAACATCTCATACTTTCGGGTATTTGGGTGTAAGTTCTTCTTTCTCATCAAAGGAGTTCGTTTATCTAAATTTGAGTCTAAGGCTTTAGAAGGTATTTTTGTTGGTTATGGTGCCGAATCCCACACTTATAGAGTCTACAGTAAGCTCTCCGAAACTGTTGTAGAATCTTGTATTGTGGTGTTCGAGGAAAATGATGGCTCCCGTGCGGGGCAAGTTGATGTTTGTGATGCAGATGTTGAAATACCCCAAGATGCCATAAGAAGAATGGGAATGGGATTTTTCCGCCCCATTGAGGAACCCCTTGTGGCGGATCGGGAAGGACAATGCTCTACTCATGTAGAGCCCTCATCTACACAGATTCAGCATGCTCCAACCATAGGAGAAACTTCTACACCAACTCCTCCAAGTGTTGAAGGTCAACATGCTCCTGAATGCTCCAGGCTGGATTATCCGGTCGACACCGGATTATCCGGTCCTCACTCCACTGGCGACCAAACTAATCATCATGTCGAAGAAACAACTGCAAGTCCCAGGCCGGATTTTCCGGCTGCCCTCGGATTATCCGGCCACTCACCAATTCGAGCAAGTTCCAGTCCAGCTAGTGAAGATGCTTCAGGATCTTCCAGGCCGGATTATCCGGCCCCACCCACTGCCGGATTATCTGGCCCTGAAACTCCTGATGATTAGCATCCTCGTATTACGGCTGTTGATCCACTTCAAGGGCAAGGTTCATCATCTCCTACTACTGCTAATCAAGCTATTGATCAAGGCCAAGCAAATGATTCCAACAAAGACTCAAACGATAAATCTATTCCACCAAGATACAACAAGCTTATTGAACTTTGTCGCAAGGCTCGTGCCGATAGGAACCTTGAGTTAAGGGGTCATACTCTTGACAAAGTTGTAGGTGATCTTCGACGAAGGGTTTCCACAAGAAGGGAGTTGGCAAGTTTCGGTGAGCATCAAGCCCACATCTCAATGGTGGAACCCAAGAAAGTGTTTGGAGCTCTTGAAGATACGGACTAGGTTGTTGCTATGCATGAAGAGTTGAATAACTTTGAATGCAACAAGGTTTGGAAACTAGTGGAGAAGCCCAAGGATTGCCACAATGTTATTGGCACTAAATGGATATTTAAAAACAAGCAAGGTGAGAATGGAATTGTTGTGAGGAACAAAGCAAGACTCGTGGCACAAGGCTACTCCCAAGTTGAGGGCATTGACTTCGGCGAGACCTATGCTCCCGTGGCTCGTCTTGAGTCCATCTGTATCCTTCTTGCTTATGCTGCTCATAATAATTTTAAATTACAGCAAATGGGGGTTAAGAGTGTGTTTCTTAATAGTCCTCTACATGAGTTGGTATATGTAAAGCAACCCCCGGGATGTGAGGATCCTAACTTCTCGAACTATGTCTACAAACTCGATAAGACACACTATGGCCTTAAACAAGCCCCACGTATGTGGTATGAGCATGATGACCCACAAGTATAGGGGGTGTATCGCAGTATTTTTGATAAGTAAGAGTGTTGAACCCAACGAGGAGCAGAAGGTGCTAGCGAGTGACTAGGAGCAGGAATTCTCTGTAAATACTTAGCAAATGGATTTTTAGGGGTTTTTGATAATGCAGGTAAAATAAACTACGAGTAAATAAAAGACAATAAGAATAAATGCAGCAAGTGGCCCAATCCTTTCTTTAGCAAAGGACAAGCCGGTTGTATTACTTAAGATGACCAAACATTCTCGAGGACACATGGGAATATCATCAAGTGCTTTCGCTTCATATAGTTGATTAATCTTCTTTAGTTTTCTAAGTGTTGTGTGGGTGAACCTGTGCTAATGTACCGATCTTCCTAGGACTAATACATACTTGTGATTATACCCCTTGCAAGCATCCGCAAGTACAAGAAATTAATTATGGTAGAAACCTAACCACAGCTTTAAACTCTAAGACCCTGACGTCCCTTGTGCAATGGTTTCCTAACGGGGGTTCAGGTTTCTGTCACTCTGGCAACCCCTATGATTAGTAGCCAAATACACAATGTATCCCCCTAGGCCCATATAGGTGAAGTGTCATGTAGTCGATGTTCACATGACACCACTAGAAGAAATACAGCACAACTTAAATATCAAACCATTGAATCTTTCTCAACACAATTCCACTACTAACAACATGACTTCTCCCATGTCCTCAAGAACAAAATGAACTACTCACAAGACATCATATGGATCATGATAAGAGATGAAATAATGATAAGTAACAATCTGAACATAAACGATAATTCAATGGTTCACTCAATAGCATCAACTACAAGGAGTAATCAACACCGGGAAAGTTTCCCCTAAGAACTATGCAAGATTCAACCCAATTGTTATAGCGGTATGAAGTGGTGATGATGGTGCTGGTGGAGATGATGGTGGTGATGATGATCCCTATGAAGTCTAACTTGATGGTGGTGTTGATGGCGACGATCTCCCCTCTCCGGGAAGGAATTCCCCCGAGAGAATTCTGTCTATCGGAGAGATCTTTCTCTATCGGTGTTTTCCGCCCCGCAGAGGCGGCGGAATCTTTCTGTCATCGCTCCCCGAGTCTTAGGGTTTCAGGAGGATTATATACGCCAGAGGGGAGAGGCTAGAGTGGACCAGGGTGGCCACACCACCTGGTGGTGCAACCTGGGGTGGCCCGCGCCAGGGGGTGGTGTGGGCCCCCTGTGGCCCATCTCCACTTCCCCTTCTGGCTTCCTTCGTCTTCTGGAAAAATAGGATTTTCCATGTATTTTCCCGGATTTTCTGATCTTCACGAATTTTGCCTCCAAACAGCACCTTTCCATCAGAATCCTGACTGCAGCGGTCCATGCTCCAAAAGTCATCAACTATGCAAAAACAGATGAAATAACATAAGTATCATCTCTTCATATGAAATATATCAATGAATAACAGTAAATTATGATATAGAATAGTGATTCAAAATAGACGTATCAACTCCCCCCAAGCATAGACTTCACTTGTCCCCAAGCCAAACTGAATTCAATAAACATGACCTCAGGTTTATGGAGTAAAGAGTCGATAAAAGAATACGAAAAAGAAGCATCACCTTCATCAATACATAAGTCATAATAGAAGACAACTCACTATTATATAACTTGACTTGCAACAAGTAGAGGAAACACAATAAAGATACATTAAGTAAATAACAATTGGTAATGGAAAACTTAGCTCTTGGTCAAAGAATAGTTGACAATTCGCAGGTGTTCACAAATAACTGGTTTTTAGTGATAGCTTTCAAAGTAGTAGACACCAAGATAAGAGAAAAGTGCAAAACAAGGAACATAAGAAACATGATTGAATAAATCATCATATGAATGAATGAAACACAACCACTCAAAATACTTGCTGAGGTAGAAGGGAATAGGTTTACTGACTCAACTAAAAAGTAAAAGAAAGGCCCTTCGCAGAGGGAAGCAGGGATTTCAAGTTTCATAAAGAGCTTCCAAAAATTATGGTACTTATTAGCTTTTAGATCTCATTTCCCCTATCATAGGCATCTTTAGGTGATTAAGGTTAAAGTGACACAACTAAGAGGATATGCTTGACAATTTATAAGTTGAAATCTCATGCCCCTTACTTACGAGTACCGAACCTCATGCTACTCAACTTCAGTCACAAGTAAGCTCTTGTCATTGTAAATACATATGTATCATAGAGAATCGCCAATGGGGTACCCCTTGCACATGATACTGGAGCTATCCCATAATCAAAATGACAAGGCAAGCAGACAATGAGCATCTCAGCGATCCTTTTATTTGCTATTTGCATTGGTTTTTATTGAGGATGCTTCATAGAGTGCTCATTATGGTTATGCTGCAAGTTTCCACCATGATTAGGCATGGCTTAGGCTAGCGCCGTGCTTTCTAACACACATACAAACTCCATGTTCTTACAAGTTCCCTTTTTATTTCACACTGTCGGGATCCATAAGCAAAAGAATCATGATATCAACGAGGTACAAAGTACTAGTGCAATGTTGAAAGCGTTCCCCATGATACATGGTTCTGCTAACTTCAACTTATAAAGCGCAACCATATACGCAACAAAGATGGACACAATGGTTCAAGTTTATTAATTGCAAGAAAGTAAAAGTGTGCCATCAAGTTTGTGAAAGCTTTAATCACTAATTTTCTCATAACAAGTTTAATTCGGAAGGTAGATAAAAACAGGAATTTACTTGGAATAGCAATAGTGCTAGTAGGTAGGTATGGTGGACACAAATGGCATAGGTTTTGGTTTAAGGATTGGATGCACGAGAAGCATGCCCTCTCAGTACAAGTTTTTGGCTAGCAAGGCTAGGTAGCAAGCATAAGAGTTGAAGGAAACAAACAAACATACAAGTGATAAAAACAAACATGCAATCTTGCTTGGAAGCACAAAAGATCTTAACTAGAGAATACTAAACTTATGAGAAAATCAAGAAAGAAAGATGATGAAATTATATTTCTTTAAAGTACTTTTATCTTTTTCATTCAATTCTCAAAATAGTGTTGCTACTGACCGAGCCAGGTTTGCCAAAACCAACTAAATTAACTCCATGATCCCAAAGTGATACCAATACTAACGGCAAGATCAATCATATAATAGAAATTGAAAACTAATATAAGATATGCAAAAGAGTAAAAGATAGAAATTCTCATTAATATTCCATAACAGCAACTCACACCAAGGGATACATAGATACCAAACGAGAGGGGGGACACTTCCATAATGCAAACCATCCTACACGATAACTTCTCTATTCATGATATGACTCTACTAAAAAGGTAAAAAGATAGAAGATAGTGATGTGATACCGCGACACTCCCCCAAGCTTGGAACCTACCAAGGGGATGCCAAAACCTGATGATGAATTACTCCTTCGGTGGTGGTGGTATTCTCTCGATGAGCTCTTTGATTAGTTTCCCCAAGTCCTCAATCTCGAAGGTGAGATTACGAATCAATTGTGAGTTTTGCTCAATGCGGCTCATGATCATGTCGGGTTGAGAATTCCAGCTCTTGCGATTCTTTCCCCACTCTTCCTCCTTGAAGTCTTATTTTCTTGCATGGCTAGAACGAGGCAAATCCCAATTGGAGGGTAGTTTCCCCTTGGGCATATTCTGGTATTGATGCTCATGGATAAGGGTATGGATAGGATTCTTGGTGCGTGGAGGAAGTGACCGTGGAGCCAAACAGTGAAGCGGAGGTTTCCCTCCAGTTGACATCCGTGCAGTAATTCTGACCCTGGCAGATCTTGCCAACACTCCAATGCTTGCAATGGTAGTGCCGATGTGTGGGTGTTGTCTTTGCTTTGCCTCCTCTTCATCTTCACTTTTGATCTCCTCCTCCTGCCCGGGGTCTTGGGAATATTCCTCCATAGGCTCGTTTCCTTTATCCTTGGCGGACACCATCGTGCTTCTAACTTTCAAGAATAGTTCCTAGCAGAAATAGGTCGAAACGAAAACACAACAAGAACACGATATACGAACCTCGGGGGATCCGGGGGATTATATATTACGAAGTTTTACAACAAAAGGAAGGTACTGGGAGAAAACGGGTCGGAGACGGAGGCTAAGGTGGCCACACCACCTGCTGGCACGGCCAAGGGGGCCGCGCCAGGGGGTGGTGTGAGCCACCCTGGATCCGTTTCCGTCCCTCTTTCGCTTTGTAGCTTTCCTTGTTGGATAAAAACTGCAAAAATATAACTAGGTAGAATTTTCGCGGAACTTTTCTTACCAGATTTGTTACCTATTCGAAAACGGACTCTGCAGGTCTCTGAATTTGGCATTTAGTAGATTCTTATGGAGTCACCGCTTGAATAACTGCAATATCTTCATCTTCATACACATATTGCTCGAGCCATGGAACCTTTCACTTCCTTATTACACCATTTTCTCCACTAACCTAAAAATTTCTTTCAGAACTTCACACAATTCTCATTAGCAACATTACTGTAAGCGAGGTGATAAACCTCTTAGGTTCAATTTCAACTGAAATCCATCAAAACATAAGCTACTGTAGCAACTCCTTCCGAAAACCCAAAAAGAATTCAAAAAGGAAACCGATTTAAGAAGCAAATACAGGAGTGGCAAAATCGGTCAAAACATACCAGCAGGTAAAGATCAATTTTTTCGAAAATCTTCTGTTGCTCAAATCAAAAAGTGCAAAACTAACGAAAGATAAATAACAACCTGGGCAAAAGCACAAACAATTACAGCTCAATCTAACATACAGAGATCTCTCACGAATTTTTACGGTGAAGCACAAAAATCTGTTTTGAGACAGCAACCTCCCCAAATCTTACTTCTCTCTCATTAGAGGTTGATCTTGACACAAAAACCAAACAAAAAGGATAACAAGAGGTTATTACCGAAGTAATAACTTCCAAGACTCAAATAAACAAAAATAATTGAAAGCACAAATAAATTGGGTTATCTCCCAAAAAGCTCTTTCTTTATAGCCATTATGATGGGCATGATAATTTCAATGAAGCTGATACAAGAATATGAATTGAAGTAAAAGAGAGCATTAAGAAGCAAAATATACATGTTTAAGTCTAACCCACTTCCTATGCAAGCGAATTTTGTAAACAAACAAGTTGTTGAAACTAGAGGCTACTAGCATAGGAAGGCAGAAGAAATGCAACATAAAAACTTTCAGCTTAAAATGAGGAAACTTGGTATTATTGAGGTGCATAAGAACAGTCTTTCCTCTCTCATAATAAATTTTAGTATCATGCATAAACTTAATGATATAGCTATCACAAGAACCATTGTAGCAATGATCACTTATCCTAACAAAAAACACAGGGACACTAACTCTCATAACACTACTTTGTGAAACAATATTAGGGATATCCTTACAAAGGATAGTGTGTCCATCTTCCACATATTTAGTGACAAAGTCTTTCACATTTGCTATTATAGGTTCATCATTTTGTTCATCAGGTTCAACAGCTTTATTCATACCTTCATTAACCATACTAGCTATCATAGAATGTTCCTTTATCTTAACTGGGAAAGGTATTTTCTCAATATAAGGTTCAGGTAAAGCATGATTAGCAGTATAAACTTTAGTATTTCTTGCAGGAACACACTTAGCAACATCTTTATATGGTTCATGATACTTATTCCACTTATTTTTTAGGAACTTCAATATAGGAAGCAAAAGCCTTAAAATAAGTCGTAATAGCTTGAGAATCAAGACCATAAGCATCTTTAATATTTTGAAAGTCACCAGTTCCCATAAAATATTCAATGCATTCATAATCATAATTTATACCTGACTTTCTTCCTTTGTCATTCTCCCATGCTTCAGCATTGTCTTAAATACGATCCATAAGATCCCACTTAGCTTCTTCTTCCATGCGAGTGAATGATCCAGCACAAGAGGCATCCAATAAATTCTTATCATGAAGAGAAAGCCTTGCATAAAAGTTATTGATAATAATATTGTTGGGGAGCTCATGAATGTGACATTTGAGCATTAGTAACTTCAATCTCCCCCAAGCTTGAGCTGTACTCTCTCAATCAAGAGTCCAAAAGTTGTATATTTGATTCTGATGTTTATGAATCTCACTAGGAGGATAAAATTTTGAATAAAAGAGAGGTACTATTTCCTCCCATTCGAGAGCTTGACCATTCTTCAGTAGCTTATACCAGTCCTCAGCTCTTCCTTTTAGTGACAATGAGAATAACTTATTCTTAACTTGATATGTAGTAATACCTGCACACTTAAACAACCCGCATAATTCGTGTATAAAGAGCAAATGATCACCGGGATGGACAGTTCCATGCCCAACATAATAGTTATCCATAACACGATCAATAATTCCTGTAGGTATTTTAAAAGTATCATTCTCAGCAGGTGGTGGTTCATGTACTACCTTAGCAGTGGTAGTAGCATTATGAAATAAGAAACTCGGCGAATTATCCATAATGAAAATAAAGCAACTAACATAAATAAACAATACTCACAGTAGAAGTTTCATTTACCAGTTACACTCTCCAATAGTGCTTTTCACTCCCTGGCAACGGCGCCAGAAAATAGTCTTGATGACCCACAAGTATAGGGGGTGTATCGCAATATTTTCGATAAGTAAGAGTGTCCAACCCAACGAGGAGCAGAAGGTGCGGGCGAGTGACTAGGAGCAGGAATTCTCTATAAATACTTAGCAAACAGATTTTTAGGGGGTTTTGGTAATGCAGGTAAAATAAACTATGAGTAAATAAAAGACAATAAGAATAAATGCAGCAAGTGGCCCAATCCTTTCTTTAGCAAAGGACAAGCCGGTTGTATTACTTAAGATGACCAAACGTTCTCGAGGACACATGGGAATATCATCAAGTGCTTTCGCTTCATATAGTTGATTAATCTTCTTTAGTTTTCTAAGTGTTATGTGGGTGAACCTGTGCTAATGTACCGACCTTCCTAGGACTAATACATACTTGTGATTATACCCCTTGCAAGCATCCACAAGTACAAGAAAGTAATTAAGGTAGAAACCTAACCACAACTTTAAACTCTAAGATCCTTACGTCCCTTGTGCAATGGTTTCCTAACGGGGGTTCAGGTTTCTGTCACTCCGGCAACCCCTATGATTAGTAGCCAAATACACAATGCATTCCCTAGGCCCATATAGGTGAAGTGTCATGTAGTCGACGTTCACATGACACCACTAGAAGAAATACACCACAACTTAAATATCAAACCATTGAATCTTTCTCAACACAATTCCACTACTAGCAACATGACTTCTCCATGTCCTCAAGAATAAAACGAACTACTCATAAGACATCATATGGATCATTATCAGAGATGAAATAATGATAAGTAACAATCTGAACATAAACGATAATTCAATGGTTCACTCAATAGCATCAATTACAAGGAGTAATCAACACCAGGAAAGTTTCCCCTAAGAACTATGCAAGATTCAACCCAATTGTTACAGCGGTATGAAGTGGTGATGATGGTGCTGGTGGAGATGATGGTGGTGATGATGGTGATGATGATCCCGATGAAGTCCAACTTGATGGTGGTGTTGATGGCGACGATCTCCCCTCTGCGGGAAGGAATTCCCCCGGCAGAATTCTTACTGCCGGAGAGATCTTTCTCTCTCGGTGTTTTCCGCCCCGCAAAGGCGGCGGACTCTTTCTGTGGTCGCTCCTCGAGTCTTAGGGTTTCGGGAGGATAATATACGCTAGAGGGGAGAGGCTAGAGTGGACTAGGTGGCCACACCACCTGGTGGCGCGGCCTAGGGTGGCCCGGCAGGTGGTGTGGGCCCCACGGCCCATCTCCACTTCCCTTACGGCTTCCGTCTTACGGAAAATAGGATTTTCCATGTATTTTCCCGGATTTTCTGATCTTCGCGAATTTTTCCTCCAAACAGCAGCTTTTCCATCAAAATCTAGACTACAGCGGTCCATGCTCCAAAAGTCATCAACCATGCAAAAACAGATGAAATAACATAAGTATCATCTCTTAATATGAAATATTTCAATGAATAACAGTAAATTATGATATAGAATAGTGATGAAAAATGGACATATCAGAGCACCTTAAAGAGCTTTTGTTAGATCGTGGCTTCGAAGTTGGGCAAATCGATCCCACTCTTTTTACTAAGAAGGTTAGAGGGAGCTCTTCGTATGCCAACTATATGTAGACGACATCATCTTTGGCTCTACTAATAAAGCTTTTAATGATGAATTTTCAAAGCTTATGACTGACAGGTTTGAGATGTCTATGATGGGGGAGTTACGGTTCTTTCTTGGGTTCGAAATCATGCAACTTAGAGAAGGAGCCTTCATCAATCAAGCAAAATACGTCCAAGACATGCTCAAGAGATTCAAGATGACGGATCTTAAGGGCGTCGCCACTCCGATGCAAACAAAATGTCACCTTGAAGTCAATCCTCACGGTAAAGATGTGGACCAAAAGGTATACCGGTCCATGACCGGCTCTCTTCTTTACCTCTGCGCATCTAGACCCGATATTGTGTTGAGTGTGGGTGTGTGTGCAAGGTATCAAGCAGCTCCTAAATAAAGCCACTTAGTGGCGGTCAAGAGGATCTTCTGATATTTGGTTCATTCCCCTAACTTTGGTCTATGGTATCCCAAGGGCTCCAATTTCTCTCTATGTGGTTATACTGATTCAGATTAGGCTGGTGATAAGGATGATCGGAAATCAACTTCTGGAGCTTGTCAGTTCTTGGGAAGGTCTCTAGTCTGTTGGTCTTCAAAAAAGCAGAATTGTATATCTCTCTCCACCGCCGAAGCTGAATATGTTGCTTTGCTAGTGCACGACTCAGTTATTATGGATGAGGCAAACTTTAAAGGAATACGGTATCAATTGTGACAAAGTGCCTCTTTTATGTGATAATGAAAGTGCAATCAAAATTGCGTACAATCTGGTACAACACATAAGGACGAAGCATATTGAGATTCGGAATCATTTTATTCGGGACCATGTTGCTCGAGGCGAGATTGATCTATCCTTTGTGAGCACGAAGAACCAACTTGCTGATATTTTCACTAAGCCACTTGACGAAGCAAGGTTTTGTTACTTGATGAATGAGCTAAATATCGTTGATTCAAGGACCTTGTCTTGATTACCCATGCACTCCTTCTTACATCTCAGTCTTATTTGGTCTAGATGTGGGCATGGACATAGGGGGAGTGTGGTCCTAATTGATTGGGCTAACCCTCCCTCGTAATGCCGAAAGTGAGTCAAATCATTTACCTTAATATCATTTTGTGATATGTGAGCTTATTGATGAGCATTGGTCATGAACCCAAGATATATCTACGCGGTGTCATACCATACACTACAACAAGGTGGCTTCGGCCACCGCCCTCGTCCATGAGAAGAGTTGAGTTTATTTGGATCTTTTTGGTTATTCTTCCTCATCTTATGTTCTTATGGGAATCACACTTAATTTTGGCTTTTAGTTGATTTGATTCTTGCAACTTTGAGTGTGTAGTACCATCTCAGTTTGGTTCTCTTAATCCTAAGCCTTTCCCTACCCCTAAGCCATCTTTTCTTGCACACAAGTCCCTTGTACACCTTGTGGGGGTGTTGTTTGGGGACGCACGGGCCTGAATCTGGGTGTAATAGAATTTCAGATTTTAGGCCGGAAAATGTGGCCCAAGTGTAGGCCGGATAATCTAGCCCTAGCGGATGTAGTCTTTAAGGGATGGGGTCAGGGGAAGGGCTCATAACGAGCAACACTTCTCCCCTGACCCTCTCCCTCTTCCCAGCCATCGCCTGCCGTCCCCCACCCTCCCCGGAGCCTCTCCGACCACCGGATTCTCTGGGCCTCCCCGGATCTTCTTCTCCGCACCTCCGGGTACCTTCTCCTCCGTGTTATTCCTCCAATTAGTGAGGGTAACTCCCTCTCTCCCCATCTTTGGCTAGATTTGTTACTTGTTTGGTGGAACGTTGTCTAGAAGGATGTTGTTTCGCGTAGAAATTGTAGTCTTGCAGTATCTAGGCCCGATCTACTCTTTTGCATTCAATCTAGGTAATTCTAAAAATTTCTGCCAGAGCTAGATTATCCGCCCCTAGCCAGGCCAGATAATCCAGCCTGACAGACTCAAAACTGGTTCAGTTTCGTATAGATTTGTGCATTGAGTACGCTTGGACTTTGAACTGTTTGCCTATGTTTTCTACATTCTCTCTTGGACTTGTGTGTATGCTTATCCCCCTGCTATCCACCTTATTCGCTTCACAGGTAGTTCCAGCGCTCCCAAGACCTACAAGGGCCGTCCTCGTGCTAAATACTTTCGGTACGACGGAAAGGGTAACTTAGTGGATGAGGTTGAGCTGAGGAGAAGGAAGAACAAGGAGAAACGCATGGTTGAACAGGCAAAGAGGGATAGGAGGGGTGTGTCCAAGAGGAAGGGCAAAGATCCCAAGATTGACTATAAAAAGATGGATCCTGTTACTTTCTCCTCCATTCGTCATCGTGATCTGTTTGATGAACTGCCGCATGATACTGAGCTGGGTGACTCTCGTTTTTGGTGTGCTGAACAAAAGGGTATCTATGAAGATGTGTATGAACGGCATGGGATTCGGCCTATGCATCCTCTGATTCTTGCTGAGGCCATGGAGAAGCCGCGCCTTGTTGATGCCATGTATGTGACTGAGAGGATGGGGCTACACCATCTCATGGCCCTCCAATGCTCCTATGATTCTAAGATTGTTAAGCAGTTCTTCTCTACCTTGGTTATTTGCGGTGATGAGTACCGCACCATGAAGTGGATGACTTGTGACAGGCCTATGCAAGCTGATTTCCGTGTGTTTGCTGAAGTTCTTGGCTATCCCTTCCGCAATAGGGACCGTGCTAGTGGTTACCGTATCATCACCTAACTCAAGCCCAATAAAGATGCAGTCCTCTCTCCGTGCACTGTTGACAATGGTATTGTGGGCACCCTTGCTGGTCTTTCTCCCATATATGCTTGCTTGGTGGGACTTTTCCGTGATTCTATCACCCCAAGTGGAGGAAACAATGATAGTATTTGTGGTCACCTGGTTTAGCTCCTTGCCTTCTCTCATGAGGTGGCATCCTGTGAGGATGAGTCTGTGCCATACAAGCTGGATGTGATGGATTTTATTTACCATGATTTGATCGATGCTATGTTCAATAGCCTATCCATCCCATATGCTCCATACATCATGATGCTGATCAAGCACCTGCCGCCCGCTGAAGAGTTCAACATTGATGTGGATCACAAGGCGAAGAAGATCTACAATAAGGTGAGGAAGACCTCACACCCATCTTCTGCTCCTGAGGGGTTCATGAGGGATGCTCGTGCTAGTGCTCGTAGGCCTCTAGTGCCTCCTATTGCTCGTGAGATCAAGCAGCTGAATTGGTTCCAGCGGAACATTCTTTGTATGGGTGTTGACACTCACAAGGGACAGTATGAGGCGTACAAGAAGCGCCATGATATGGCTCACACTCAGCGGGTAATTCTTCACCATGTGTCCAGTGCTTCGGGCGATCCCCCTGCTCTTACTACTCCCACACCATATGCTCGGTGGAACTCTTCCTCTGGGCTTAACTATAGAGAGCTGGAGCGTCACATGTTTCCTTCCGCGGCCACTACTAATGATGAGGAGGATGACACCGAGGAGCTTGAGGATGAGGACGAGGACGGGGACACGGACGAGGATGAGGACTACGAGTGATTCCTTGGGGTATTAGCATAGCTCTTCTTCCATTTTGGCGTTTCAATGCCAAAGGGGGAGAAGTAGTTCTATTAGGTCTTCGCAGATTTGCATGGGTCAGGCACAAGCATTTGCCTTTTAGCTTTTCGGTCTTTCTCTCGCTTGTGCCCATTTAGCGTTAAACTCTTTTTGTGATTTGTGCTGTTTGAGACTATGTTGGTGTGGCTCTGGATTTATCTTGTGGATTACTCTTCTGGAGACATCTATCATCTATCATATTGGCTATATTGGTTATCTATATCGAGGGAGGTGCTCACTATGGCTATCATTGGATATTCCTATATTGTTTGAGGACGCATCTATCTCCTACCGGTGGTATGAGCTTTTCGCATATGTTCCAATGAAATAGACTTATACCCTCTTGTGTGTATTTGTAATCAAATGCAATTTTTAGTATGCACACATTAAGAGGGAGTCTTTTTAATTCATTAAATTTTGTTGTCATGAGAACTATCCTACAAATCCTAGTATTATCATCTAACACCAAAAAGGGGGAGACTGAAAGAACATTTCATGGTTCCCTGTATTTTGAGTGTTAGATAACAATACCGTGGAGTTTTCTCATGGGTGCTAAGTGTGCAGGGAATGTTTTTGTGTTTGGGGGGCCGGATTATCCGCCCCCATCAAGGGTCGGATAATCCGGCCTAACTCACTTGGCAAAGGCTGGCATGTCGGGTCACTCTGTCTGGGGTCGGATATTCTTCCCCTGGCCGGATAATCCGGCCCTCGCCTTGGGACGGATAATCTACCCCCAGAAGACGATCAAAGGCAGCCAAGCCGCAAAGCTCTGAGTTGGTTCGGATTTTCTCCCGAAAAATCCGAACAGGGGTGGATTTTCCTTCCCTGACCGGATAATCTGGCCCTCGCAAGGGGCCGAATAATCCGGACCCCAGGAGAGATCAAGGGCAGGCTCGATGCGTCACTCTGAGTGGGGGCGAACTATTTGTCGGATAATCCGAGTCTAGGGCGGAGTTTTCCCCAGGCCGGATAATCCGGCCCTCACTTGGGCCGGATAATCCGGCGCCAAATGGCTCCAATGGCTCAGTGGGTGTAGGGGGTATAAAAGCCCCCTCATCCCCTCCATTGTCAGACCTGTTGCAAGTGCTCTCTCTAGATCTCCCACTTTAACCACCTGAAGGCTTCGATCTTTGGGGGAATTGAAGGAGGAGACAATCTACATCGTCATCACGAATCAAGCGCATCAACTCCTCTCCATTCACTTGGACAAATCCCCGATCTAGTATTCTCGTTAAAATCTAGATCTTATGTTTTGTTATTGATAACTTGTTCTTGTGGCAGCTTGTTGTCATTACGGGAGCCTCCAATCTGATTGTGGAGTTGTCCCCCACTAGTTGTGTAAAGGCACCGGTTCCCGCCTCGAAGGGTATCTATAGTGGAAAGGTGGATCAGGCCTTTGGTGGCAGGATCCATCAGAGAACAGGGTGAGGCCTATTGTGGCGTGGTGGTCTTAGTATCGCCCACTGATACATTGCTAACGTATCTATAATTTTTGATGTTCCATGCGTGGTTTGTATCTACTTTCTTATGTTTTGTCCACACTTTGGAGTATTTTTATACACTTTCTTGGACTAACATATTAAATAGATGCCACAGTGCGAGTTGTCTGTTTTCTGCTGTTTTTGGTTCCAGGAAAGTCAGAAAATGAATATTCTCGGAATTAGACAGGATAAAAGCCAAAGTTGATATTTTACCGGAAGACTCACGGAGCTAGAAGATGAGACGGAGAGGGGCCACAGGGTGGCCACACCATGTGGTGGCGCAGGCTAGCCCTGGCCGCGCCACCAGGTGATGTGGGCCCCCTGGCCACCCACCGACCTTGCCTCTTCGCCTATAAGAAGCCTCCTGATGCATAAACCCTAAATCATCCAGCCTCCAGCCACGAAAAGTTCCACAGCGCCGTCGCCACCGAAGAGGAGATTCAGGGGACAGAAAGTCTTTTTTCTAGCACCCAGCCGGGACGGGGAAGTGCCCCGGAGCCATCTCCATCGATCTCCACCACCATCTCCATCGTCGTTGCTGACTCACATGATAAGGAGGGAGTAGTTCTCTCTCGAGGCTAAGGGTTCTACTGGTAGCTATGTGTTCATCTCTCTCTCTCTCTCTATGCATGATCAAATTGTGATCATGAGCTTTGTAATCAAGTAGATCTACCTTGCTACTCAAGTGCTTTAATAGATCTCTGCTCTCCCCATGTGTGTGAAAGTGACAGCGTGCACACCATGGTGGCACTTAGGCTAGAGATTAAAATTTCTTGTTATGAGTTATATTTAGAGTTGGATGTTTCTATGAAATTGTTGTGTTTGTTGGAACCATCTAGTGCTCAAGGTGACAGTGTGGGGTTATCAAGATGGGGAAGGCGAACTTTGAGGTGTGCTGTTATAGCCCTACCATGGATTAGAGTGTCCAACCGGAGAGTAGTTTAGAGTAGTATCATAAAGAGAAGATATTTATATGAGAGTGTTCACTAGTGAAAGTATGATCCCTAGGCCTTGTTTCTAAACATTGAAACACAATTTGCAACTAGATCTGTTACATGTTTGCTTGCTTCCATCTTTATTTCAGTTTGCCTTTATTCTCTTCCACGCCATCAAGCTATCTGTTGCGACCTCGGATCGTTAAGGATCCTAAGTCCCTGTGAATAACATGCTAGTCCCCGGATCAAAAAGCTAGCAGTTCACAGTCAATGAATATCATGTAAAACACAAGTCATTATTACACGAATAATCCAGAGTATAATTATTACAACTTGCATAACTTATAGCTAGCTCAAATAAAACAGCGGAAACTAAATAAAAGTTGAGTCTATAAACGCCTCAGGCTAGTTGCGTGAAGACCCGCGATCCCTACGCACCTTTTAGTCTTCGGATTCTGCACATAAGACGTGCAGCCAACAAGTTGGGTCAATACTTTGAATGTATTGGAAAATTACACCAAGGAAAGAGTAAGACTACCTCTACATGCAAGGCTAAGAGTAGGCTTTGAGGTTCATTTGCATAAAGCCAATTTTCTCAATGTAATAAGAAAAGAGGAAGAGATTACCCTACTTTGTAAACTTTCATAAGTAGTATAGAGTCGAATGGAACACGTGGATATGACTCACCAAGTGCCCAATCAACCTAGCACTTGGATATTACGCACCAAGTTCCCAAAATCCCACCCAATGGCGATATTACTCACGCCTTGGGGTTTATAAAACTTTAAGTTTGAAAAAGAGAGAGGAAGATCTTTCAGAGGCTCCATCCTTCAGATGCTCAATGTTGTTCTGTTTCCGTGAACACGACTGATCGATCAGATTGCAATACTCTCGAGAGGTTATGCACTTTCCCCACAATCCACGATCAAGTCCTTTTACAGACAAGACCATGGCGAAGCCTTCCCTTCGTAGCCCCTCTACCAGCTGGATCCAACCGTGCCATGAACCTCCGAATGTTGGTACCCCGATGAGGTTTCCCACTAAGTACTAGGCCAAGACAGAGCCCATATGTATTGTGGTTGCACTGGAAGCTTCTGAATTCTGAAACATGGCGGACTTCTTTGATTCCTGAGCGGCCGTCCTCCACCAAAATTCCACTCGTTGACCCGACAACCATTCCGCCCAGAAGAAAACTTAGTTTTATTTTGAAGGGGTTTTGGAGAAGAAAAGTTCTCTCGGGAAAGCTCTCATACTTAGAAATTTTTTGAGTCTTTCGAACCCCCCAACGGTACTTAGTATATATATAGCATAGCAAGCAATACTTAGCAAAAACATGGGAGCCTAATAGGACGGAAAATTCCTAAGTATAAAGCTACTCATGGCATACTACAAAACCGCGCTTGCGAAAATAGTAATAAGAAAATCTACTAAAGACCTACACATGCATACTACAAGATTTGAAGAGTAAAACATGCATATTCAAAAATCTGGGACATAATATGTACAAGTGGTGTAACTTGCCTTGATCCGAGCAGCACTCTACACAACAGTACTCCTCAGCACACTCCGAATAATCTATCGAAACACAAACATAGATCCAATCACAATTTGCACAAAACAACGTCACGAAGGTGAATATGCATGCATGCAACATGGTAATATGCAAGGATGGATTCAATTTTGACCAAGGGTTTTATTCCGGGGTGTTGTTGAGTTGGGGATGTCACTAGTATCGATTTCCCATAGATTTTAAGTATTTTAGACTAATACCTAAATAAACAAGCTCATAACTAGATCTATAACTCTAATCTACCTCGAAACAGATCTGAACACTCTAAGCAATCTATAACAATTTTCTACAGAAGGTCTCGTAGATACAAAGCCAATGCAATAAGAATCAACTAAAATGGATCTACGGATAATTTTCTAGAATTAAAATACTCTAATCTAAACTTTAAATCCGACTACAAGATTGCTGTAGTAAAATAGCAATATTATCGTAGATCTGTGTTCTACTCAATTTTACGAATCCAACGGTATATTATACGCATTTTTGGCCAAGTACTCGAATTACTATGAATTTTACAAAGTTAAAGTATTTTCTGCCTATTTTAAAAGTATTTACAGGGGGCGGCCACGCAAGCGACAAGTGGCGCTTTGGGATTGGTCCATGGTAGCAGTCTTGTGGCGAGGATGTGGCCGACTTGGCGTACACGCGGCGTCACGCGGTTGGCCGATATCGATTCGGTGTGGCCGATCAAAGCTGGCCGTTGGATCGCGATCGAACGGACGAGGACGGAGGGGGACTTACCGCAGCGGTGAAGGCTTGACGATGCCGGCGACGAACGGCGGCGGCGTGTCGGTGGCGATGCTCGGCAGCAGTTAGGTGGTCTCCCGAGGCGGTGGTGGGTACGACGAGGTGCAGCTCCTACTCGCGGATCTTCTAGCACGGACGACGATGGTGCTCGCGCCCTTGGCTCGTGGTGAAGCTCCGCCGATCCCTCCCGTCTCCGGCAAGACTCCGGCGACAAATCAGGGGCGGCATGGGGCTCTGCTCAAGGGGAAAAAGGCATGAATTGAAGTGGTACTAAAGGGGGAAGGCAGAGAGGAAGAAAGAAGGAGGAGGGGTGGTCTCGAACCCGGTCCGGCGAGCTTGGCGGCGGCGGCTCCAGCGAGATTCGCTCCGAGCTTTATGGCGGCAGCCCGGTGGCAAACAGCAGAAAAAAAGTAGGGTTTTGGGAGGCGTGCTGAGGGGTTTAAATAGGCGATCTTACTTGGCGCGGGGGCTGCGGATTCATTCCGATTCGGCCGGAGGAGGTTGGCGCCGACGCGGTCGTGCCCGTGTTCGACCTGGACTCGACGAGGGAGAGGGATGACGGGTGGGGCCCGCCTGTCAGCGGCTGCAGGCGCGGGAGGACAGAGCTGGGCCGGCCCACGCGTTGTGCGCTGCCCACTCTTCCAGGCGCGGCAGCGGTTAGGTCGCAGGATGATCTAGCCGGCTCGTTAGGCTAGGATCTCCCCCTTTTTTTATTCTTTTTATTTTTTTCTGTTTCACCAACAGTTTCATAACTTTTGCAATCGGACTCCGAATTAAGCGAGACTGGTCTCTAAAATTTTGTAAAAAGAAGGAGGTTAGAATGGGGTTATCAAATAACACTTTTGCAAGGTTTAGGAGGATTGATTTTGTTTAACCCCTTTCTTTGTCTTTATATGACTATAGGGTTTAGGGAAAAATATTTGATGCAGCTTCTTAATGTGTGATGCCATGATGCAAAGATATGATGCATGCTACTAGTAACATCTGCAATCGTAAAATTTGGGATGTTAAAAACCTACCCCCTTAAGAAGAATCTCGTCCCCGTGATTCAGGTTGGTTAGCAAATAGGTGTGGGTGTTCTTTCTTCAGGTCTTCTTCACGTTCCCACGTGGCCTCTTCCTCGGAATGGTGATTCCATTGAACTTTGCAAAACCTGATAGTCTTGGTACGAGTAATCCTCTCAGCTGTTTCTAGAATCTTGGTGGGTTTTTCCTCATAGGTGAGATTGTTTTCCAGTTGAACCTCGTCCAACGGAACCGTATCCTTTAGTGGTGTTTCACCCATTTCCTGGTGACACTTCTTTAGTTGTGACACATGGAAAACATCATGAACAGTCAACACTTCGGGCAATTCCAACTGATAGGCAACCTCCCCTCTATGACCCAATATCTTGTAAGGCCCTATGAATCGGGGTGCTAACTTACCCTTGATTCCAAATCTCTTAACTCCTCGTAGTGGTGAAACTCGGAGATATGCACGGTCTCCCACTTCGTAAGTTACATCCCTGTGCTTGGAATCAGCATAACTCTTTTGTCTGGATTGGGCTACTTTTAACCTGTCTTGAACCTGTCTTACTTTTTCTTCGGCATCCTTGATTAGTTCAGGTCCAAACAAACTACGTTCTCCAACTCCACTCCATAGCAGCGGAGTTCTGCACTTTCTGCCATATAGAACTTCAAATGGAGCCATCTTGATACTAGTTTGGTAACTGTTATTGTATGAGAATTCCGCATATGGAAAATTATCATCCCAACTAGACCCATAGTCTAGCGCATAGGCTCTTAACATGTCCTCCAAGATCTGGTTAACTCTTTCCGTTTGTCCATCTGTTTGCGGGTGGAAAGCAGTACTAAACTCTAGTCGTGTCCCTAGAGACTCGTGTAGCTATCGCCAAAATTTCAAGGTGAATTGGGTACCTCTATCAGAGACAATCCCCTTGGGTACACCATGAAGACTTACGATCCTTGACATATAAATCTTGGCAAGTTTAGCACTTGTATAGGTGGTCTTTACGGGAATAAAGTGGGCCACCTTTGTGAAGTGATCGACCACTACCCAGATGGAGTCATACCCGAAACGAGTCCGGGGTAGTCCTATGATAAAATCCATGCCTACCTTGTACCACTTCCAATCGGGCACAGGTAATGGCAGTAGCAGCCCTGCTGGTTTTTGATGTTCGACCTTGACTCTGTTGCACACGTCACACAAGGAGATGTATTCAGCAATTTCTCTTTTCAAGTTATTCCACCAGAATCTATCCTTCACATCCATGTACATCTTCGTATTACCAGGATGATTGAGTACGGCGAATAGTGATCTTCCTGAAGAATTAACTTCCTGATATCAGGGTCATCGGGAACGCACAAACGCTTCTCATACCAAAGTGTTCCTTGTTCATCCGTATGAAACCCTTTTTCTTTACCCTTGCTTATATTAGCTCTTATCTCCTCCAACTCTTTGTCCCCCTTCTGGGCCTCTTTGATTTGGTCCAGAAGCGTTGGCACTATCTTCATAGTCGCTAAGTACCCCTTAGGAACTATTTCCAACCTGAGGTCCTTGAACTGTTCACACAAATCCTTTGGAAGTTCTCCCACGGTAAGTCCATTTACATAGACCTTCCTGCTTAGGGTGTCAGCCACAACATTGGCCTTTCCATGATGGTACTTCAGGTCCAAGTCATAGTCCTTGATGAGCTCAAGCCATCTCCTTTGCCTCATATTTAATTCCTTTTGAGTGAAAATATACTTAAGACTCTTGTGATCCATGAACACATCATAATGTTTGCCCATGAGGTAATGTCTCCATACCTTGAGCGCATGCACAACAGATGATAGTTCCAAATCGTGTGTGGGGTAGTTATTCTCATGGTTCTTAAGTTGTCGAGAGGCGTAAGACACTACTTTTCCATCTTGCATTAGTACACTACCAAGTCCTTGTCGAGAAGCGTCACTATAGACTTGGAAATCTCTTTGGATGTCAGGGAGACACAAAACAAGTGCGGTTACTAGGCGCTTCTTTAATTCTTGAAAGCTTGCTGCACATGCCTCGGTCCATTGGAACTTCTTTTCCTTCTTCAACAATTCTGTCATAGGCTTTGCTATCTTGGAAAAGTTTTCAATGAACCTTCGGTAATATCCTGCAAGGCCTAGAAAACTCCTAATATCACTCACATTCTTAGGGGACTCCCATTCTGTCACGGAAGCTACCTTACTTGGGTCCACGACAACTCCTTTAGCTGACACAATATGACCAAGGAATCCCACTTCTTTCAACCAGAACGCACATTTGCTAAACTTGCATACAACTTGTGTTCCCTTAACTTTTCCATAATTAGGCGCAGATGCCTCTCATGTTCCTTCTCGTCCTTGGAGTATATGAGTATGTCATCAATGAATACCACAATAAACTTATCCAAGTACTCCATGAATACCTTGTTCATCATAGTCATGAAGTATGCTGGGGCATTGGTTAAGCCAAAAGACATCATGGTATACTCATACAATCCGTATCTTGTGGTGAAGGCTGTCTTGGGTACATCCTGTTCCCGGATCTTTAACTAGAAATAACCTGATCAGAGATCAATCTTAGAGAACACACTAGCTCCCTTTAATTGGTCGAACATGTCATTAATATTGGGTAGAGGGTACTTGTTCTTGATTGTTACTTCATTCAACGATCGGTAGTCCACGACTAGTCTCTTGGTTTTATCCTTCTTCTCCATGAACAAGACAGGCGCTCCCCAAGACGACGCACTTGGTTGAATGAAGCCTTTGTCCAATTGCTCCCTAAGTTGTTTCTTAAGTTCCTTGAACTCATCAACGTCCATCTTGTACGGTCTCTTTGCTATTGGTCCAGTAGCAGGCATCAAGTCAATGAGAAACTCGATGTCTCGGTCAGGAGGCATCCCTAGCAATTCTTCCGGAAACACATCTGGATACTCCTTCACAATTGGCACATCCTCCAAGCTAACCCCCTTAAGAGAGTTCACCATACTTCCTTTGAGTGCGAAAGCTGACTTAAAGCGGATCCTTTTCTTATCCGGAGTCGTGAGTGCGATAGTCCTTTTGGCACAATCTATGACTCCCTCATATTCGGTCATCCAATTCATGCCCAAAATTATGTCTAATCCTTGTGATTCCAGAACGACTAGGCTTGTGGGAAAGATGTGTTCCCCAATCCTTAATTCTAACCCACGGCATCTAGAGTTTGCCACTATTTCTCCTCCAGGAGAACTTACCCTTAGGGGAGTACTAATAGTCTCCGTAGGTATCTTGCCTCTATCCACAAATACCCTTGATATGAATGAATACGATGCACCAGTATCAAAAAGAACAACTGCGGGGGTGGAGTTAAGCTTGAACTTACCAATCACGGAGTCAGGTGCCTCACGAGCATCCTCCACGGAGACATGATTCACCGTGGCTTTAACGAATGGATTCGTCTTCTTCCCATATCCATTACCATTGCCATTGCCATGGTTGTGTCCGTTGTCGTTCCCATTCTTCATCTTTTCGGGGCAAGTAGTTGCATAATGCCCTGTCTTGTTGCACTTGAAGCATGTCACTTCACTCAGATCCTTCCCATTGCCATTTCCACTGCGGTGTTTATGGCCATTGTGGTTATGTACTCCATGACGATGACCATTATGGTTGTGGCCATTGTGGTTGTGGGGTGGTGGTGACGAAGTGCGTTGCTTCTGATATGGGGCTGAGTTGTGCTTGTGTGAGGTGGACTTTCTCTTGCGGTTCTCTATACTCCTTTGTTTTGCTTCAACTACAACTGCCCTGTCCAGAAGTTCTTGATAATTATCAAACTTCAGAGCCACAAGCTGAATGGATATTTCATCATTAAGTCCCCTTAAGAACTCCTCCTGTCTCTTGGCATCAGTGGAAACATCATCAGGTGCATAACATGCCAGCTTGTTGAAAAGGTCCCCATACTCGGAGACAGAGCGGTGCAATTGTTTCAAGTCGTGGAACTCCCGTCTCTTTAGTGACATGACACCCGTGGCTACGTGATGAGTACGAAAGGCCGCCTCAAACTGGTTCCAGGTGATAGCTTCAATATCAGGGTGGGTGACCTGGTAATTATCCCACCATTCAGCAGCTGGTCCCTCAAGTTGGTGCGCGGCAAAGCGCACCCTGTTAGCTCCGACAACTTGGACGGTGTCTAACTTCATGTTGGTGGTGCGGAGCCAGTCATCTGCCACAATTGGCTCAGAACTACTTGAGAAAATTGGAGGGTCAACCTCAAGAACCGAGTCAGGCGACCCTGTTGGGGCGGTGGAGGTGGTGGAGGCGGCGGGTTGTTGTTGTTGTTTTGTATGTTTTGAGTGAGGAGTTGGATCAGCTGATTCTGGGAGTTCAGAATTTGTGCTATCTCTGGGGGCATGTTGTTGTTGTTGTTCCCACGTCTCGCCATCTGTGGGGTTTGGGAAACAAGTTAAGAAATAGATAGAAAGCCTAAGGAATAAACTCCTACCCTTATGTAAACATGAGAAAAGCACACGAGAAAAGCAAGGCACACATAGCACATAGTTTAACACAACTCAACCAAGTTTAACTAAACCAAAATAGTTTTGGTACTCATTACAACCGCGAACAACATTTGACTATAGAACTAAAGGTGGTCCAACTACTCTACTCATCATCCACTTCCTCATCCTCAATAATGAAGCCTTCCTTCTGCAGCAGTGTCTTGTATAACTCCATGTCCTTCGTCGTGGCTTCAAGCTTCTCCTGAAGTTACTTCACCTCCTGTGGCTCCGGTGTAGCAGTTTCGAGCCTCTATTGAAGTTCCTTCACCTCTTGCAGCTCCTGGGTAGCAGCTTCGAGCTTCTCTTGAAGTTCCTTCTTCTCCTTCTATAGCTTCTTGATCAAGCTTGATCCCATAGTCACGCGCGTGATCTTCTCCTCCAGGCTCCTCTTGGCTGCTCGCAGGTCCTTCAACATGGTGGCAAAGTTCTTGAACTACATCTCGTCTTTTGCGAGCACAAGACTTTGTTCCCTAATCCTCTTGTTCTTATCTTGCACCCTCTTCTCTTAATTAGCGAACTTATTGTCTTGGGCGGTGAGCTCCCCTCCTAGGGACTTGATCTTCTCTTCCATCTCCTCGATCTTCTCGTCCTTCTCCTTGACTAGGGCACATAGCTCGTCATTCCTCATGATCTCAAGGCAGCTCCCCTTCTGAAGATCATTAATGTGGGACTCCAAGTCTTGATATTGGATCCTTTGACGCTTGCATGTCTTCCTTTCCTTCGGGGTTAACTCGATTGGAACTCCCTTCTCATCACGTCTTCCAAAGAGTTTGATGTAGTGGCCTTCAACCTCTTCATGGTGGCATCCACAAAGGCGTCCAATGAGCTCCTGCATGATGATGTTAAGTCCTTTCTCCTTGGAGTCGCTGGCGACGTTGAGTACAATGGCCTCTGTCTTGGGTTCTGACTTGCTACGCCCCGGTTGGATGACTTCAATCGCCCAGCATCCTTCCTTGTGCATCTTCCTCAACTCGCTTCCCTTGATTGACGGCATGGGCAACTGCAACGTCTTGATGATCTCCAGAAGGCATTCCCTAAAGCGCAGGCACTTGATGTCTTCGGCGGTGTCGTAGTAGAAGGCCGTCATCTTTAGGTTAGGAGAAAGAAAATTAGGCACAAAGTGATAAGGAAGAGAATTACTAGAAGATCATAAATAACTTAGAAGATTATGGAAAGGAAAAACACACAATGGTAAAGGTGGTTTCCAATCCTAGGGGTCACGTCCTACAGGCAACTTTGTGCTCTAATACCATCTGTTGCGACCTCGGATCATTAAGGATCCTAAGTCCCTATGAATAACATGCTAGTCCCTGGATCAAATAGCTAGCACTTCACAGTCGATGAATATCATGTAAAACACAAGTCATTATTACACGAATAATCCAGAGTATAATTATTACAACTTGCATAGCTTATAGCTAGCTCAAATAAGACAGCGGAAACTAAATAAAACTTGAGTCCATCAACGCCTCGGGCTAGTTGCGTGAAGACCCACGATCCTACGCACCTTTCAGTCTTCGGATTCTGCACATAAGACGTGCAGCCAACAAGTTGGGTCAATACTTTGAATGTATTGGCAAATTACACCAAGGAAAGAGTAAGACTACCTCTACATGCAAGGCTAAGAGTAGGCTTTGGGGTTCATTTGCATAAAGCCAATTTTCTCAATGTAATAAGAAAAGAGGAAGAGACTACCCTACTTTGTGAACTTTGATAAGTAGTATAGAGTCGAATGGAACACGTGGATATGACTCACCAAGTGCCCAATCAACCTAGCACTTGGATATTACGCACCAAGTTCCCAAAATCCCACCCAATGGCGATATTACTCACGCCTTGGGGTTTATAAAACTTTAAGTTTGAAAAAGAGAGAGGAAGATCTTTCAGAGGCTCCATCCTTCAGATGCTCAATGTTGTTCTGTTTCCGTGAACACGGCTGATCGATCAGGTTGCAACTCTCGAGAGGTTGTGCACTTTCCCCACAATCCACAATCAAGTCCTTTTACAGACAAGACCATGTCGAAGCCTTCCCTTAGTAGACCCTCTACCAGCTGGATCCAACCGTGCCATGAACCTCCGAATGTTGGTACCCCGGTGAGGTTTCCCACTAAGTACTAGGCCAAGACAGAGCCCATATGTATTGTTGTTGCACTGGAAGCTTCTGAATTCTGAAACATGGCGGACTTCTTTGATTCCTGAGCGGCCGTCCTCCACCAAAATTCCACTCGTTGACCCGACAACCATTCCGCCCAGAAGAAAACTTAGTTTTATTTTGAAGGGGTTTTGGAGAAGAAAAGTTCACTCAAGAGAGCTCTCATACTTAGAAATTTTTGAGTCTTTCGAACCCCCCAACGGTACTTAGTATATATATAGCATAGCAAGTAATACTTAGCAAAAACATGGGAGCCTAATAGGACGGAAAATTCCTAAGTATAAAGCTACTCATGGCATACTACAAAACCGCGCTTGCGAAAATAGTAATAAGAAAATCTACTAAAGACCTACACATGCATACTACAAGATTTGAAGAGTAAAACATGCATAGTCAAAAATCTGGGACATAATATGTACAAGTGGTGTAACTTGCCTTGATCCGAGCAGCACTCTACACAATAGTACTCCTCAGCGCACTCCGAACAATCTATCAAAACACAAACATAGATCCAATCACAATTTGCACAAAACAATGTCACAAAGGTGAATATGCATGCATGCAACATGGTAATATGTAAGGATGGATTCAATTTCGACCAAGGGTTTTATTCCGGGGTGTTGTTGAGTTGGGGATGTCACTAGTATCGATTTCCCACAGATTTTAAGTATTTTAGGTTAATACCTAAATAAACAAGCTCATAACTAGATCTACAACTCCAATCTACCTCGAAACAGAACTGAACACTCTAAGCAAGCTATAACAATTTTCTAAAGAAGGTCTCGTAGATACAAAGCCAATGCAATAAGAATCAACTAAAACGGATCTACGAATAATTTTCTAGAATTAAAATACTCTAATCTAAAATTTAAATCCTACTACAAGATTGCTGTAGTAAAACAGCAATATTATTGTTGATCTGTGTTCTACTCAATTTTACGAATCCAATGGTATATTATACGCATTTTTTGGCCAAGTACTCGAATTACTATGAATTTTACAAGGTTAAAGTATTTTCTGCCTATTTTAAAAGTATTTACAGGGGGCGGCCACGCAAGCGACAAGTGGCGGCTCGGGATTGGTCCAGCGGGGGCGCGCGGTGCCGACGCGACGCTGACGTGGGCGTGCCACGCGGCATGACGCGGTTGTCCGATACCGATTCAGTGTGGCCGATCAAAGCTGGCCGTTGGATCGCGATCTAACAGACAAGGACAGAGGGGGACTTACCGCAGCGGTGAAGGCTTGACGACGCCGGCAACGAACGGCGGCGGTGCGTCAGTGGCGATGCTCGGAGGAAGTCGGGTGGTCCCCCGAGGCGGTGGCGGCTACGACGAGGTGCAGCTCCTCCTCGCGGATCTTCCAGCACGGACGGCGACGGTGCTCGCGCCCTTGGATCGTGGTGAAGCTCCGCCGATCCCTCCCATCTCCGGCGAGACTCCGGCGACAAATCGGGGGTGGCACGGGGCTCTACTCAAGGGGAAAAAGGCATGAATCAAAGTGGTACTAAAGGGGGAAGGCAGAGAGGAAGAAAGAAGGGGGAGGGGTGGTCTCTAACCCGGTCCGGCGAGCTCAGTGGCGGCGGCTCCGGCGAGATTCGCTCCGAGCTTTATGGCGGCAGCCCGGTGGCAAACGACGGAAAAAAAGTAGGGTTTTGGGAGGCGTGCGGAGGGGTTTAAATAGGTGGTCTTATTGGCGCGGGGATTGCGGATTCGTTCCGATTCGGCCGGAGGAGGTTGGCGCCGACGCGGTCGTGCCCGTGTTCGACCTGGACTCGACGAGGGAGAGGGATGACGGGTGGGCCTGCCTGTCAGCGGCTACGGGCGCGGGAGGACAGAGCTGGGCCAGCCCACGCGCTGTGCGCTGCCCACTCTTCCAGGCGCGGCGGCGGTTAGGTCGCGGGCTGATCTAGCCGGCCCGTTAGGCTAGGATCTCCCCCTTTTTTTATTCTTTTTATTTTTTTCTGTTTCACCAAAAGTTTCATAACTTTTGCAATCGGACTCCGAATTAAGCGAGACCGGTCTCTAGAATTTTTTAAAAAGAAGGAGGTTAGAATGGGGTTATCAAATAACACTTTTGCAAGGGTTTAGGAGGATTGATTTTGTTTAACCCCTTTCTTTGTCTTTATATGACTATAGGGTTTAGGGAAAAATATTTGATGCAGCTTCTTAATGTGTGATGCCATGATGCAAAGATATGATGCATGCTACTAGTAACATCTGCAATCGTAAAATTTGGGATGTTACACTATTTTCTGGCACCGTTGTCTTACATCCATACCACTTGTATTTTACTATCTCTTCGCCGAACTAGTGCACATATACAGCTGACAAGTGTATTGGGTGTGTTGGGGATACAAGAGACTTCTTGTATCTTGATTGCAGGGTTGCTTGGGAGGGGATACCTTTGACCACTTCCTCCCTGAGTTCGATAAACCTTGGGTGATCCACTTAAGGGAAAACTGGTGGCTGTTCTACAAACCTCTACACTTGGAGGCCCAACAACTGTCTACAAGAATAGAAGTGCATAGGCATCAAGTTATTTTCTGGCATCGTTGCCGGGGAGGTAAGGTAAAAGGTACTCACATTCTCCTGTGTGAGTGCTCGAAGATATTTCCTTTAGATTCTGCAATTTTGTATTTTTGTTTCTTGTTTTCACTAGTTAGGCTTAATGGAAAAGAACAAAAAAATTAGAGAGATTTTTAGTATTTTTCCTAAGTTAGAACATGAATTGTCTGAAAAGAAAATTAAAAAAACCATGGAACTTTCTTTGCATGCTAATAGCAATGTTATTAGTATGAATCTTTTGAACACCTTTGTTACTAATGCTATGGAAACGTCTAAGCTTGGGGAAGTTAGTTTTTATGAAAATGATCTTTTTAGTTCCCCAGCTTTAAAGAAGAAAATTTGCTCCGATGATACTTTATCTCCCATATGTGGTAATTCTAATGATACTTGTGATATTTTAAATCTACATACTGAAAGCATCTCTTTTAAAATACCTATAAAAATTGTTGAACGTGTTATGAACAACTGTTATTTGCGAGATGTAATTGTCCATCCTGGTGATCATTTACTCTTTATACACGAATTATGCGAGTTGTTCAAGTGTGCAGGTATTTCAATGAACCAAGTTAAGAGGAAGCTGTTCGCTTTTTCACTCAAGGGCAAAGAAAGAGAGTGGTATGAGCTACTAGATGATCCTCATCATTTGGAGTGGAAGGAACTTGAATCTCTCGTTTACTCTAAATTTTATCCTCCTCATGAAATTCATGAAGATAGGAATTACATTTATAATTTTCATCCACATGATGGAGAAAGTATTGCCCAAGCATGGGGGAGATTGAAGTCACTAATGCTCAAATGTCCCATTCATGAGCTCCCCAGTAATATTGTTATTAATAATTTATATGCAAGGCTTTCAGGACATTACAAGGACTATCTAGATACTTGTTCAGAGGGATCCTTCACAAGTAAGGAGGTCAAAGCTAAGTGGGATCTTCTTGAAACAATTCAAAGCAATACCAAAGATTTGGATAACAACAAAGGTAAAGAACCAGGTATAAACTATGAGTATGATTGCATTAAGTCTTTCGCTAAAACTGCCGATTTTCAAGAGCTTAGTACTAAATATGGTCTTGATACTCAAATTATATTGATTGTTTTAGAACCTTTGCTTCTCATATTAATGCACCTAAAGAAAAATGGGACATGTATCATGAGCCTTTTAAAGACACTTGCATGGAAAATGAAATTGTTATTAATGATAGCAATAAACATGCTCAAACCTCTAAAAGTACTATTTCTTATAAGAATGTTAATTTTTGTGGAATAAATAGACCTTGTGAGAATAATCAAATTGAAGAAGAATATTGTATCACCCACAGGAATGAAAAAACTAGAACGTGGTAAAGGGCTCTAAATGATCTTGGTAAAAAAGTTTGTGCCCTCTATCCTTTTATTTGTGAACTTTGCTTTGAAGTGGGTCATTTCAATTTTCAATGCTCAGGCCATAATAATAGCCCTTCTAATCCAATGAGTACTGCAAGTTTGTATTGTGATGACATGATCACTCCTAATCAGCATGATGAACTTACATTATTTTTGGGGTGTGAAGAATTATCAAGAAAAACTTCTTTGGTAGATATGAGTGCTTTTGACATGAATAGTGTCCTACATGGTTGTCATCTTTATTGTGTTGATAATTGTCACACAAATACTTACATAAAAATATCCTAAAAGATGAGATCTTACCAAAATATGACATGACTAATATGTGTTTTGGTCTTATTAATGAAAAGGAGGAATCCTCCATAGTTTCTTCTATTGTCTCTAACAATGAACCAGGGTATATGGAGAAGCTTCCTTTCAAGCCTCTCCCTCCTAAAGAGAAGAAGAAAAAGAAGAAAAGGAGGAGTAAAAGGAGAGAGGAAACGGTATTATCCCCTAAGCATGTTGCTCCTATTATAGTTTTTGATGAGTCTGAACTCGATGATGTTCCTATGCCTATTACCTATAGTAGTGATCATGATTGGGAAAAGCATAGTACATTTGATATTGAAAATCTCTTTGGTACCAATTCTAAAAATGATGATATTAATAATTGTTGTACTATTAGTGATATCCATGTTCCTTCCAATGATGATACGTTTAGAAATGAACACACTTTGGAAGATAACTATTCTATTGCTTATGATGATACTATACCTCCAATATATGATGAATGCAATGATGAATATGATATTTTCAGTCCACCTACTATTGAGGAGGAAATTAATTACGATTACAATATGCCTCCTATATTTGATGATTATGGTGATGAAAATAATAATGATAGCTATTTTGTTGAATTTGCTCCCACTACAATTAATAATAATGACTATGTTTATGTGGGGAGTATTAATTCTTTTATGCATGTGGCTCATGATAAGAATGTTTCTTGTGATTGTTATATTGTTAATTTTATTCATGATGCTACTGAAAGTTATTATGAGAGAGGGAAACATGGTTTTATGTGTCTCAATAATATTAAGTTTCCCCTCTTTATGTTGAAAGTCTTGAAGTTGCACTTGTTTTGCTTTCCTATGCTTGTTGCTTTGTGCTTTCATGACTTGTTGCTTTACAAGATTCCTATGCAAAGGAAGTGGGTTAGACTTAAATGTGCTTTGAATTTGCTTCTTGATGCTCTCTTTTACTTCAATTCATATTTCTTATGTGAGCATATTCTCAAACTATCATGCCTAACTTAAAGGCGTTAAAGAAAAGTACTTATTGGGAGATAACCCAAAAGTTTTAGATGAGTCTTGGAAGTTATTACCTCTATAATAACCGCTCCTTATCCTTTTTATTTGCTTTTTGTGCCAAGAATAACCTCTAATGAGAGAGAAGTAATGATTGGGAAAGTTGATGTCCTGAAACAGATTTCTGTGCTTCGCCGTAAAAATTCGTGTAAAATATTTGTACGTCATTTTGAGGTGTGAAGTTTTGTACTTCTGCCCCAGGTTGTTATCTAACTTTCGTTAGTTCAACACTTTTCGATTTGAGCAATAGAAGGTCTTCGAAAAAATTTGTCTTTACCTGCTGGTCTGTTTTGACAGATTTCTGCCTTTATTTGCATTTGCTTCTTGTTGGTTCCTTTTTTAGTTCTTTTGGGGAACTGAGATTTTTGAGGGAAGTGATACAGTAGCTAGTGTTTTAATGGACGTTTTATTAGTGTTGAAACTGAACCTAAAGACCTATTATCTTGAGTGCACTAATGTTGCTAATAAAGATTGTGTGAAGTTTTGTATGAAGGAAAAAATTTCAGGTGTATGGAAGGAATGAGTAATGAGATGAAGGATGGACTAAAGCTCAAGCTTGGGGATGCCACATGTGTCACCCCAAGAAATATCCAAGAAGTACAAGCGTCAAAGCTTGGGGATGCCCAAGGCATCCCCTTCTTCATCAATAAAAATCCCAGGTTTCTTCCAAACACTTCATTTTTATTGTTTCATACACAGTTGTGCTGTTCTTGGAGCATCTTCTTTTTCGTTTTCGTTTTGGTTTTTTGCTTGCTTGGGTTGCTTAGTTTTCTGAATAAACAGATTGGACCCCCTCTTTCATACATTGGTTTTCAAATAGTTTGGTTTGGATTGGAAAAGAGTAGGAAAGTTCATGCTTAAGTGGTAAAGAGAGCTTGTTTTTGACTGTGGCCTATGCTTTGTCATGCCATGCTCGATATTGTTTTGGATTTATGCTTAGTATTCTTTACTGTAGCATGACTTGTTATAAACAATTGAGATTTCTTAATGTGCCTTGGAAGGATCATGTGCGGTTTTAGCATATTAAAGCATAGTATTGTGGTATTCTCCTTTGATGCTTTATTTGGGTTGACTTGGCACATGCTCACACCATGTTATGATTATCCCAAGTCACCATAAGCCTTTATGATCCTTTAGTTTTCAACTTGTAGTATCACTTTATGCTTTGATCAATGTTGTTTTGTCGCTCCGCATGATTATGGCCATTGTTGCTCTCTTAGTTGGTCGCTCCCAATCTTTTGCTAGCCTCCATAACCAAGTATGAGTTCTACTCATGCATCCAACTCCTAAAACCAAGTTATTCCAAAGAGTCCACCATACCTACCTATTAGCATATGATATTCCAAGTATATTCATGCTTTTGTTTACCTTCTGAATTAAACTTGTTATGTGAAAATTAGTGATTAAAGCTCTCACGAACTTGATGGCACACTTTACTTTTCTTGCCCTTAATAAACTTGAACCATTGTGTCGGGTATATGCTTGCACTTATTTGTTGGGGATTAGCAGAACCATGATGTCATGGAGAACGCTTTCAACATTGCACTTGTACTTTGTACCTAGTTGATATCATGCTCTTTTGTCTATGGATGTCGTCGGTGTGAAATGAAAAGGGAGCTTGTAAGTCCATGGAGTTATGTATATGTGTTAGAGAAATGCCTGGGCCACTGGTCTAATCCATGGTGTCATGGTGGAAACCTGCAGCGTAACCATAATGAGTTGTCTATGAAGCATTCTTCTTTAAAAAAAGGAGTCAGATATTGAGAAAAAAGAGAAAAAGGAAAGAGAAAAAAGAGATATATGAAAAGAGGAAAGAGAGAAAAAAACACCATATTCCCATGGTAAATAAGAAGATTGTTGAGATGCTCGTTGTCTTCTTGCCTTGTCATTTTGATATGGGGATCCTTCCGTATCATCGGGCAAGGGGTACCCCGTTGGCGGTTCTCTATGATACACATGTACTTACGATGACAAGAACTTACCGGTAACTAAACTTGAGTAGCATGAGGAGCGGCCCTCGTATTCAAGGGACATGATATTTCCAACTTATACTTCGTCAAGCATATACACCATAGTTTGTTCACTTTAACCTTAATCACTTCAAAATGCTTATGATAGGGGCAATGAGAGCTGAAAGCTAAAAAGTATCATAATTTTTGGAAGCTCTTTATGAGACTTGAATCCCTACTTCCTTCTATGAAGGCCTTTCTTTTACTTTTATATTGAGTCTCCACCTTCTATTTCTATGCACCTACTTTGAGAGCATAGTGGCCATTCTTAGTTCTATGTGCATTGTCCCAAGACTTGTTGATTGATGCATAACTTGATATTGCTTGTTCTTAAACTACTTGTATCTAGTCACTCTTATGAACTTTGAAGGTGTCCTATGCATTTGTGTTTGCTACTATATGAGGGACAAGCTGAATGCCACTATGCTATGTTTTCTTGATGTGAAACAAACAAACGTCTTGCAAAGCATTGTTATTCATGAATCTTTTGTTTATGCCTTTTCATGTTGCAACATAGTTGCTTTGTCTTATTGTTAGAACTTTATCTTTCATGTTATGATTGAAGTACTATGATCCCAGCTATCAATGTTTTACAAATACTTTGATCAAGTTTATGATGGTGCATGTCACCTCAAAAATTATTCTTTCTTTTTATCACTTACCTACTCGAGGACGAGCAGGAGTTAAGCTTGGGGATGTTGATACGTTGCTAACGTATCTATAATTTTTGATGTTCCATGCGTGGTTTTTATCTACTTTCTTATGTTTTGTCCACACTTTGGAGTATTTTTATACACTTTCTTGGACTAACCTATTAACAAGATGCCACAGTGCCAGTTGCCGGTTTTCTGCTATTTTTGGTTCTAGGAAAGTCAGAAAATGAATATTCTCGGAATTGAACGGGACAAAAGCCAAAGTTGATATTTTACCGGAAGACTCACGGAGCCAGAAGACGAGACGGAGAGGGGCCACATGGTGGCCACACCATGTGGTGGCGCGGGCTAGCCCTGGCTGCGCCACCAGGTGGTGTGAGCCCCCTGGCCGCCCATCGACCTTGCCTCTTCGCCTATAAGAAGCCTCCCGATGCATAAACCCTAAATCATCCAGCCTCTAGCCACGAAAAGTTCCACAGTGTCGCCGCCACCGAAGGGGAGATTCGAGGGACATAAAGTCTCTGTTCCGGCACCCTGTCGGGGCAGGGAAGTGCCCCCGGAGCCATCTCCATCGATCTCCACCACCATCTCCATCGCTGTTGCTGACTCACATTATGAGGAGGGAGTAGTTCTCTCTCGAGGCTAAGGGTTCTACTGGTAGCTATGTGCTCATCTCTCTCTCTATGCATGATCAAATTATGATCATGAGCTTTGTAATCAAGTAGATCTACCTTGCTACTCAAGTGCTTTAATAGATCTCTGCTCTCCCCATGTGTGTGAAAGTGACATCGTGCACACCATGGTGGCACTTAGGCTAGAGATTACAATTTCTTGTTATGAGTTATATTTAGAGTTGGATGTTTCTATGAAATTGTGGTGTTTGTTGGAACCATCTAGTGCTCAAGGTGATAGTGTGGGGTTATCAAGATGGGAAAGCGAACTTTGAGGTGTGCTGTTATAGCCCTACCATGGATTAGAGTGTCCAACCAGAGAGTAGTTTAGAGTAGTATCATAAAGAGAAGATATTTATATGAGAGTGTTCACTAGTGAAAGTATGATCCCTAGGACTTGTTTCTAAACATTGAAACACCGTTTGCAACTAGATCTGTTACATGTTTGCTTGCTTCCATCTTTATTTCAGTTTGCCTTTAGTCTCTTGCACGCCATCAAGCTATTTTCTAGCACCATTATCTTACATCCATACCACTTGTATTTTACTATCTCTTCACCGAACTAGTGCACATATACACCTGACAAGTGTATTGGGTGTGTTGGGGACACAAGAGACTTCTTGTATCTTGATTGCAGGGTTGCTTGAGAGGGGAAACCTTTGACCACTTCCTCCTTGAGTTCGATAAACCTTGGGTGATCCACTTAATGGAAAACTTGTTGTTGTTCTACAAACCTCTGCACTTGGAGGCCCAACAACTGTCTACAAGAATAGAAGTGCGTAGACATCACCCACCCCTCCAACGCAGATGTACTTCCCTTAACAAGGAAGGAACTGCGGTAAAAAAATCCTGTGTCTCCGCGTGCTCCACTACGGTTTACTCGTTCCTCTTTCACACTCGTGTTTACTCGCTAGTAGTTAGGTTTGCATATAGGGAAATTCTATATAATAGCTATCTAGAGAATTTACCTTTTTTGTCAAGCCTAAAGTTGAAAAAGCATTAAAATTTGAAGTAGCACCTATTCACCCCCTCTAAGTGCCCATATGATCCATTTCACCTGGAGATCCATACTGACTCCCACACATTCAACGATGACTCTAGTGATCGTGTGAACCTTTAACGTCATAAATAATCCCTTTGTCTCGCGATATATTACATGTCCGAGATTTGAGCATCGGTATCCCCATACTTAGTTTGATCTCATTACCGACAAGTACTCTTTTCTTGTTCCCATGATATAACATTCTAGTGATTATATCACTTGCTTGCAAGCTACATCAATGTGACATCACCGAGAGGGCCCAAATTATATCTCTTCATCATCAGTATGGACAAATCCCACTCTTTATCCATGAGCCTCTACATAACACTTTTGGAGTATCTAAACCCACCTTTATTGTCACCCTATTACGTCGTGACATTTGATGTTATCAAGTTACTCTTCCTGTGTTAGTGATTGACATGATCTCATGGTCTAAGGACTAAAGTTACTTAATATGTTGTCATAGCAATTTTAACACAATGACTTTGACTGCATTGCTATTCTTCGGATGAATGTTCATCACAACATTCTACCAATGTTGTGACCTCATTAATAACAACATCCAATGTCCATGATCAAGAAACCTTGATCATCTTGTTAATCAGTTAGCTAGTTTATATGAGAGGCATAACTAGGAACCCTTTATTTGTTTATTAAACACACATGTATTAACGTTTCCAATTAATACAAGTGTAGCATGCAAAATAAACATTTATCATAAATAGGAACTAAGATAATAACCACTTTATTATTGCCTCTCGGGCATATTCCCTTCGGTCTTCCACTTACACTAGAGTCAATCATCTAGTTTTGAAAAACTTGCGCATTCAACACCTATGGCTTTCTCGCTGTTGTATATAAGAGTTTGCTAGTGGTTAACATAATCTCCGGATCTGACACTTTCAGGTCCATGTGTATTTGCATGTCTTTGCATCTTATGCATCACTCATTCTCGAATGAGATGGCATTGTATAAATTTGGTTGTTTGGTGTGAACTTTTGTTCCTTTGGGTTAAAATATGTTGATATAATTGTCATACAATGTATATTCATAGTATTATCCCACTATGAACCACACCTAGTTTGATAACAAACTACTTAACACAAATGCCCTCTTTTGCTGCTACTATAACAGTCATATACTTAGCCTTTTGTTGCATTATCCACAATGTCTTAACTTTGGAACTCATCCAAATCCACCATGTAACCTCCTTTCTAGTACATTGTGCCACCCATAATTTAAATTGAGATAAACTTGTGACAAAACTAGTATCAATGTAACACTTTACAACTAACTACTTATAACTATTTGTCACTTATACATGACATATTCTTAGTTCTTCCAAAGCTCATAAGAATATTTTACTATCGTCCAATCATCATCTTATGAATCATTCTGGTATATGCTCACAACATTTAGAGCATAGGACATATCTAGATATGTACATATCATGGTATTATTGATCAAAATATTCATGTGGTTTCACTCACCAAGTGTCAATACACTCGAATCTTAATTCAATCCTTTCCATGCAGCAAGAACCTTTCGTGTCGTTTTCATATTGAACCCTTTCAATATCTCATATATGTATGTCTAGCACAACCATATTAGCGCCACAATCTATCCATATAGACATTTATGCCCAATATTCTGGTTTTGCCCAAGTCTTTCATTGAAATCAAATTTTAATGAAATTCTTAACTTGTGTCAATAAAAGATACATCATTTCCAATCAATAATATGTCCTCTACATAACGTATTAGAAATATGTATCAACACTCCCACTTAATTTCTTGCAAATGCAAGTTTCTTCGTCGTCTCTGATGAAATTAAACCTTTTAACAGTTTCATCATGGTGAAGATTCCAACTCCGCTATGCTTACTTCAACCATTAAAGTTTGCATGCCCTTTTAGCATCCTTTGAATTAACAAAACCCTTCGGAACGTGTCATGTACACGTCCTAGGTAACCATTCTTTTAGAAGAACTGTCGTGGTGTTGTCACGACAGATGCCATGGGTAGGCTAAAGATGGGGCCAATGTGCACTAGTGGTATCCGGGGAGGGATAGTGTAGTGAATATACACACGAAAGATAGAACAACACCACACAAGATGAGTTGCTATGGATCTCTTATTATGATCAATGGATTAACACTAATGCTCCTTGAGTTGTATCATAGAGAGGAAGGAGATGAAGTGCTCATGCTCTCTACTCTCTCTAGGGTTCTTCCCTTAGCCAAAATCTTGTCATAGTCAACTCCTTGAACATTGTCATAAACTCCTTTCTGACATGTCGACTATTTCATAGATATCAAACATCCATGTCTATTTCTTTATAGAACCGAATATGACCGATAGGCTTCATGCCTTTCTGGAGGGTCTTCCAAGTTCAAAAATATTGATTTCTCGTGTATGGAAACTATCATGGATTTTATGAATTCTAGTCATTTTATGGAGTCAGGGCCCATCATAGCTTCTTTGCATGCAGTCAGTTCATCATTGTCAAAACAATAATGACTTGTTTATCAAATATCAATATTTGATACTTACCTGACCCATACGGTTCAATAGGAACTCTAATCTCTGAGATCACAACCTTTGTAATCACGGGAGCCATGAGCATTGTGTCCATCACCGGGACACTTTCTGGTGCTACACTACTTAGCACATATAGCTAAGGTTCAATAACCTTATCAAAGTTCTATTATCCTCCCACTTAACTTTTTGCAAAAAATCCCTTCTCAAGAAATTTGACGTTTTCAAGCGACAAACTCTTTTGTCTTTGGTGTTATGGGGGAATACCCAAGTGTTGCTTTGGGATAACCTACAAAGACGTGCTTATCCGACTTTAGTTGTAAACATTTTACTTATGCCTAGCATACCAAAATTTAAGAAAAGATAACTCGGGTTTTATCCTGAACCATAACCCATGTGGTGTCATTTCAACGGATCACGATGATGCTCTTTTCAGTGTAAAAGCGGTAGTATCTAAAGATTTAATACTTAAAACATAGTGGCAGTTTTATAAATGACACCTTTGATCTTACCATGTCAAACAAGGTTTGATTTCGTCTCTCGAACATCCCATACTCGGCCTATGGTTTATCGGGAAACACAAATCATTGAACAGTTCCTCAAATCTCAGGTGTTTTGCTAAACATGTAACTCAAATATCTTCCTTTAGGATCGAATCATAAATTCTTTATTTTCTCATTACTATTATTTTCCACTTCATCTTGAAAACCTTTGAACATTTTTCAAATGTTTCATACTTCTTCCTTATTAAGTAAATATACAGATATATTCACTCAAAATTTCGGAAAAAGCATATGAAGCTGAAAGATGCACCGCACATGGCTACATATAATGGACTATATACATCATCATGCACAATTTCCAATAAGTTAGTCATCCGTTCCTCTTTGTCCTATGAATGGAGTTCCAATTATCTCGAGGAAAGTCTCACAAGTTTTAATTGATCAAAATCAAAGACTCCAAAAATCCATCAATATGGAGTTTCTTCATGTTTTGTTTCCAATATAATTTAAATGGCGATGTCACTTCATAAGTGATCTTTCAATCATTTGTCTCGCGACATTTTAGCATTAGTTTTTATGGACGTGATTTCTCCAACTAGACTTGTAAAAGTTCATCCATCTTCTATGGAATAAGATTTGGACAACCATTGTTCTCATAATACCCAAACAAAATAACAATTATTTAAACAAATCTTGAAGGAAAGCTTTGATGTCAATGAGAAACACAATAACACTTTATTTGTTTTTGATGAACATCATTACATATTCTCTTGCTAGTTACTTAGGCCATTGTAGTTCATGAATTGCGTTGTTCTGTATGACATTTCACACCAACCAATTCGGTATCCAATACCCAAGAACCACTTTGTTTAACAAGCAAATAATACAACCATAATATGCATATCATCTATATACTTTACCTGGACATTTCTAGCCTTTTCTTTTATGCCAAATATTTTAAAGATTCTCTTTCAGCATTTCGTTTTCCTTTTAAAAGAATATATCAACATCAGTAGTGGTGCCATACATATGACACATAGTCCAAAGAGTGTATAGTACAATACTAATACCTTTGGACTTGCACTTTTAAGTGGATCACCATCATCAAATGTTTGGCATTCTTTCAAAATACATTCTTTAGTAATCTATTAGTGTAGTAAACTTTTTACATATATCTTCTATTCATCTTTATCATGACAACTTTCATGATCAAGCTACTATAGCCTATAAGGACGAATTGTGAGTATAATGTCAGTTCCCGAAACCCTTTTGGGAGATTAGGAGCCTAGCATCTCCAACCTTCGCAAATTCTCATACAATATGAGAACATGTATTTTACCAAATTACATTCTATCATATTGCGACCTAAACATTATTTCAGATATCACAATATCTTTCACACATGATGGTTTCTGAAACAATTCTTCCAGCTCCTAGATAACCTTGATACTAAAACATCTTTTGAATATCAAGTATCATGGAGGCAAACATGATACTTTAGATACTAACATTGGAATTATTACTCTTGATTTAATACTACTTATTAAACTTCATGGAGTAAATGGAGTTTGCCAAAATTTTGCAATATGACTTCTATACTTTAGATTGACACTCAAAACAATACAATAACAGTTTGTAAAGTAAATATCCAAAATTCTATAGTTCTATTATCTCAATTAAAACTAAGCGCAAGGTAGTAAACGGATGCCAATGACTACAACAAATTATGCAAACTCACTTTGATTTTAGTTTATGATAAATTGAGTTTGAACAATCCAAATTACAAATGAACTCCCACTCAAAACCAACATCCCTCGTATTGTTTTGGTGATTACATGAACCAGATCCACTACACCAAGTCCGATTATCACGTGAGTCGGTGTAGCTTCAAAGGCGAGCATCTAGATGGTCATCATATCAACCATATGACTCATGCTTTACCTTTTGGTTCATGTTCTGAGGCCATGTCTGTACATGCTAGGCTCGCCAAGTAAGACCCTTAGTACTCCCATGTGTAAAACTGACTTACACCCGTTGTATGCGAACGTAGAGTCTATCACACCCGATCATCACATGATGTCTCAAAATGATGAACTTTCTTAACGGTGCATACTAAGGAAGAACACATTTTTATCTTAATATTTAAATGAGGGATAATCTTATAATGCTACTAAAGCGCCAAACAAGCAATATAAGATGCAAACAAACATCATATACAAAAAGTGATATGATATGGCTCTTGCACTTGATCACTATCGTGTGCATCTTGGTATGATCTTTATCATTCCTATATGTGTAAGGCCAAGGTCTATGAAACTTACACTTTGGTATGTTATAATTTCCAAGAGTATCAATCCATAATATAAACTATAACATCACCATATCATGACGCTTGTCCAGCAACAATCTAAACTAGATGCCTCTAATTTATCAATTGCATGTTTTATATGGCTTAGGGCTTTCGAAGAGAGAACCGTTCAAACCTACGAACATGGAACTACAACGATGATAATCATATTATTAGCAACTCGTTGTAAATCAGATATTAACTATAGTAGGAGAGACAGACACCCGCTAGCCACTTATGTAAAACTAGTTGCATGTTAATTATGGAATAGGTCTCATGTGTGAGGACATGTAAAGTTAGTCCGGACCGCTTCATCCCACTATGCCACCAATATCCAAAATATATAGAAGATGCAATAACATGACCATCAACGCCCACATAAGCATATGTGTTCTACCCGTGCAAAGCATCTACGCATAGATCAGGCTCTGATACCATTGTTGGGTTTGCAGCATAGAAAACAATTTTTTCCTACGATATGAACAACTAAGCATCAAGATCTATCTACCTAGATACAAACAACAGGTGGATATACATCCATAGAGAGCATACCCTTGAAGAGAGACAAAGAATTGTTAACGAAATATGATTTCATGGATGATGTAGTTGTACACTTGCCGATCTAAAGATCGTGATGAAGTCCAGCAAGTCCAGCAGGTCCAACACTAGTAAGTCTAGCACCGCAAAGCAGCGGTGCATCCGTGATCGCACACACATCCGGTACCCCGACAACCTGCGCGTCCTCACTCTAGCGATGCAGCGAAAGCAACAACTTCTTTCCAGACAAAGCCACCGGGAACATATATCTCACTAATCCGAGACCATGGAAAATAATTCTAGAGGGGGAGATAGATCCTTCACGAGGAGGTCTGTTGTGAGAGGAGGAGAGGGAGTCCTTTTATAGTGGAGAGGGGGAGCCCCTCCCATGGACGCGCCAAGGTGGTGCCTCCACCTCTTCATCATTCATGTGGGTGGAGCTTCCACACACACAAACATGCGTCCACTCACACTTCCACTCACATTGCATTAGTTTTCCACCAAAATTAATACAACTCTCATTTAATAAAAATATTTTTATTTATTTTATTCAGAATTTTGTTAATTACTTTAATTAACAAACATTCACATAAAAGTCCTTGCAATATTTCAATATCACATGCAAAACCAGTTTCTGCAATTTCACCAGAAACAATTTTGGTTTCTATCGAAATGATTCCAGCGCTTTCTTAAATCTTTATCTGAAACATATTTGCTCCAAATGGTGTCGGTATCTCTTAAGTGTGACACCCTACGGTTTGCGAATAATGCAGACATTATAGAGACCCCTATCCCACTAATAATTAGAAGCAGGACCTGGAGATCCATACTGACTCCCACACATTTAATGATGACTCTAGTGATCGTGTGAACCTTTAACGTCGTAACTAAATCCCTTTGTTTTGCGATATATTATATGTCTGAGATTCTATCATCGGTATCCCCATACCTAGTTTGATCTTGTTACCGACAAGTACTCTTTTCTTGTTCCTGTGATATAATATTCTAGTGATCATATCACTTGCTTGCAAGCTACATCAATATGATATCACCGAGAGAGTCCAGAGTATATCTCTCCGTCATCAGGATAGACAAATCTCACTCTTGATCCATCAGCCTCTACATAACACTTTCGGAGTATCTGAACCCACCTTTATTGTCACCCTGTTATGGTGTGACATTTGATGTTATCAAGTTAATCTTCTGGTGTTAGTGATTGACATGATCTCATGGTCTAAGGACTAAAGTTACTTCGTATGTTATCATAGCAATTTTAACACAATGACTTTGATCGTATTGCTATTCTTCGGATGAATGTTCATCACAACATTCTACCAATATTGTGACCTTATTATTAACAACATCCAATGTCCATGATCAGGAAATCTTGATCATCTTGTTAATCAACGAGCTAGTTTATATGTGAGGCATAACTAGGAACCTTTTATTAATTTATTAAACACACATGTATTAACGTTTCCAATTAATACAATTATGGCATGCAAAATAAACATTTATCATAAATAGGAAATAAGGTAATATCCACTTTATTATTGCCTCTCGGGCATATTCCCTTCAGGAGGCACCCCTACGTCGGGGTGGAGGCGGTGATATCCCCCATGGTGTCTCCTATGTAGGTCATGGTCGCCTCACTACTGCCTTTTGGTTGCTTCTAGGAGACCGTGGAGAAGATTGGCATGGCCCTAGTGGTCGTTCCCTAGCGCGAGCTGGAGACATAGGGCAGATGCGAGCAATGCGACATCCGTGGAGCGAAGCATCAGCGGCGACGAGTCTTATCCGGGCCTTCTAGGCATGTGCGGGTGTGTGGTGTTGCGTTCATATTCTCTTCCGCTGATTTGACCGGTGACGCGGGGGCCTGTTGGTTTTGCTTGAATAAGGTGGTGATCCTAGCATTCTACTCTCGTTGAGATGGTGGTCTGCTTGATGTCTGCCCTCATTGATTTGGTCGTTGACGAGTTTTGAAAGGCTCCACTAGAGATCTCCATTGGGAGCTTGACGCTTGTAAACCGCTGTATTGGATGGGATGTCGCGTGCGCCCTTATTTCTGCTCGTGCGACTTCATTAGGGTGAGATGTGGAGTTTTGTTTCCTGTTAACATTATGGGACATGTCGGTGTTTTGATTTCCATGGTGTAGACAATGGCGTAGAATGTCATGGCAGCCGAGGTTCGTGGATTATTAATGGCAGACCGAGTCTTGGTGGTGATTAATACTTTTGTTGGTGATTCGTGACTTATAGCAGCGGCATCAACAAGTTGGGCGGCAATAGCGGAGGAGTACATAGTCTTAGCTTTTATGGTAAAAATCCAAGGTCTGAACTTAATTGCTTATGCCTGGCAATGCCTTGTTGAAAACATTGTTTTGACAGCGTGAAGCTTCTACAGGTGCAAAACTAAGATCTATGATCGGACGACGACGAAGCTTGTCCACTATTTTCTTCTTGGAGACGTCACTTTTGGTGAATTTGGATGCCGCGTGTTTTCTTGGCGGTGGTTTGTGCTGTAGCTGCAAGGAATGGATTACTATAGCTGGAACTTCCTTTTGTCTTCTCTTTTTTGTATTTTGGCTATGTACATCCGTAATGTCTTTGAATATTTCGCTGGTGTAGAGTTTGGTAAGTATAATTGATATATCCACAATATAATATATTCACTTAGTTAGAAAGAAGATAGAACTAAGCAATGCTAAATAAGGACCTCGCAACCCGACATATGGTGAAGTTCAAAGAAAGGTCTAGGAGTCTTCACCCATAATGTTGGAGCCTCGGGGAATCCCCAACATCTTGGATAGAGTGGGAATTGATAGAATATAAGTAGAGCTTTGCTTATTATCAAAAACATAGCATGTAGTTAAGCTTGCTTAGTTGATCCAGGACCTTCTACTTTTGTTTTTTTTACGGGTAGTATTTCTTTTTTTCCTTGTGAATATAAGAGAATGAACGAACGGCTGGGAAAAATTAGTTCCATAATAAGTGTTCTGATTTGAGCTGTACCAGAAGGTGATCCCCTTGGCGGTGGGCACATGTTTTGGTAGGCATCGATTTATCATCCATTTTGTACTATGAGCCATGTGCATCTTCATACTTGACAAAAAAGAAAATGAAATATTGAAATTGTTGGTTGAGTTTCCTGGAATAATGTAAATAATAGTAGTTTTCTTTTTTCCATCGACGATGAAGATGGGGATTGAGTTTCATGAAAAACAACTAGGTTGCTAGAATAATTACACGAGGGGGCTGACACCCAGGCATTGGGTTCATGTGGATTCATCACTAAAATTCATCTAAATTCTTTATTGCATTAGTCATTGTCAATGTTCATCACTGAAAATTACACCACAAGCTAGCGAGCTGACACGATGGTCACCCTAGCTCTATGCTTTCGTTCTGCTTGATTAAGTTAGTCGATTAAGTTAGGCTATAAAATGCCTAGACTTTTCAACCTCCTTGGATTAAGTCAGTCGAATACGTAACTGGTAATGTTTTACGTGTAAAATGAGGTTTTAGCATGTTTATTACCACGAGTTATCGAAGCAATATTCGCACTACTAACAAAAAAAATATCGGAGTAGTGGCGAGGTAGCCACCACGTGCCGACGTGCCACGTCCCTATTCCCCCCATAAATCGTGCTCCCCGAGCTGAGCCATAAATTACCCGTAGCTGGATCCCACGACGGCCAAGATCCATTTCACGAAATTAAACCGATCAGGACCAAGATCCATTTCACGAAATTAAACCTGATGAGGACAATGCCTTGACGAACGGACTGCGCCACTCGAAGCTCGTCATGCTCTCGAACCTCCAGAAACAGTTCCGTTAGGGCATCTTCACCAGGCCGATCTAAACAGGCGATCGAAACTGTCCGTTTCTGTCCGTAGGGGTTGGCCCGCGGTTATTTTGGGGTCGTGGTCGGGCTGTCCGGCCGATTGCGCCCAGCGGCGTGACCCAAATGTCAGCGCCTGGCAAGAGACCCATCACCGACGCCGGCACCGGTGTATTTCCAGTGCGTTTTCGGCGCGCCGTCGCCTGTCGGCTTTCTTCCGGTCGTTTCCACCTCTTCCTGCCGACTCCCGCCTCTTCAAGGCGCTTCCCGCCGCGTCTAGTCACATAAAAAGGGAAGGCCAGCCGATGTAGGCACAACCAGAAACCCTATCTCCACAGACCTCCATGCGTGGCCATCCTCGTCATCGATCTGGTAGCCGCGACAATCGACTAGAAATCCCACCCCCTTCCCCCTCCCAGAGCGCCCGTTGCCGTCGTGGTGGCCGGACCCGCCGGAGGAACCGGACGTGTTGCCGCATCCGATCCCGGGGTGCCTACAGATATACAGGCTGACGTTCAACCACCGGAGGCGCACCCATTACAACTACAACCGGACCACCGGCGAGCCTTTCTCATTTGAGGTGATGGACCGCGTCTTCCTGCCGGAGCACGGCGGCGTATTGCGCTCGCAGACGTACGCGGCGAGCTCCGGAAAGCGGTGCAGGCCAATCCCGATGACGCGTACCTACGTGTCCGTCTCGCCCAAGTTGTAGAGGAGTTGCGGACGCAGGAAGCGATCTACCGCTCTCTTGAAAAAGAATGGGGTCTCACCGACCCGCCGGCGCCGGCGCCGCCAGTTCCTAGACGGCGCATAGTTCGAGCGGTGTTGAGTAGTGTTACATTCACGGTATGCATGTAACATGTTTAAACATTGGAATAAAAAATTCATTGCATATGGCCGCTGCCCACATCGCTACATGGTACACGGCGAGTGCACAACCTAGCCTACTAGCCGGAGTCTGAGTCGGAGTCTGAGTAGGGGTGGTAGCAGCGGCGGCACATGGTGTCGTCGAAGACACTGATGCCGAGCCTTCCTTCGCCGTCGTACTTGAAGGCGATGATGTTGCCCACTTCGATCTCGTGCGAGCGGCCAACCTTTGGAGCAGCCTTCCATTGATTTCTGATGGGTCACAGCCGTTGGGTCGATGGCTAGCGGGCCATCGACCCTCGCGGGAAGGACACGGGTGGCCGCGCGCGTTGTTCGGACCGACGCAAGGTCACGCAAATTAAATGTGCCGATGGATCGAGTCGAACGCGTCGAACTAAATAGGTCGTGCTGCTGAAAGACTACGCACACCACACACGTCCGCTCGGACGCGTTCCGATGCGCCCGGACGAATTAGGTCGGCCCGATGGAGATGCCGTTGGAGCCGTGTCCGTGCTCAGGTGCACACTCGAGTAGAGAGCCGCTCGCCCTCGCGGTCTCGATCAGATCGTCACACACTTGAGCGGCCTCAGAAACTTCCAGCCATCGACCCTCCGTCTGTCTCACTCTCACGCACGCTGCCTACTAGTACAATATTTCTGCAAAATTTTAACAAATACCCCCTCTGTTTAGAAATATAAGATGTTTTTATCTAAGTATCTTTAGTGTATAGATTTATAGAGATTTAAAGTTAACTTATACATTAAAAAACATTTAGATACATTCATTTCGCAAAGCTCTTGTATTTGTAAACGGACGGAGTACTAGTCTTTGCGATGGTGCAACTGGCGCGACGATCCAACTGTTTCATGACGTGCTAGCTAGCAGGCGTCACGTCGAGCGCGTTGAAAAGGAGCGGCGCTAGCCTTCCGCGCGCCTGTGGGTTTCTTGTGCTCCCGCGCGCGCGCGTGCGTGCCATGGTGAGAGAGCTAGCACGCGTACATGCATCTGCATGAGCTCTCTATCTATAGTATAGTAGGCAGCTTCCTTGTGCCCGCGCGGCTGATTTGTTCAAGGCTCAAAGGCGTGACAATTCTTTCTTTGTTCTCGTGGAGCGTTGCACGAGCAAATCTACCATCGCTATCTCGTGGAGCGTTGAACGTATCGGGCCGGACGGACCGACCTAATTCTCTGCATAAAATATGGCAATCGATCGAGCGGCCTGCTTGGGCAAGCAAGTATAAATAGGAAGTATCAGACGCTTCATTCGGAAATCGATCGAGTATTTTTTGAACTTTACACGCAACTTTATTACTGAATCATAATATGGTCTTCTTTAGGTACAAGAAAAATAAAATCAGGAGGAGCACTAAACTAGAACTCCCCAGTACCCTGTGTAGATCCATGACCAGCAAGCTCATGAGCGGAACGATTAGCTTCTCGCGGACAACGTTAAATTATTTCCGTGCCTAAGAAGATGCCAACAATCATCAATATCCACCGCACTTGTGCCTGCCTCTGTACTCTGAAGTGATATTTTGGGATATTTGGAGAATATTAACTGCATTGATTTGAGTCTTGATAGGCTATTTATATAGATTACAACTGACTTGAACTCTAAAACTAATAAAGATAGAATTACAACTCAAATAGGAGAGAGGGAGGTCGGTTCGGTTAGGGCCGACTACAGCGCCGACCTATACTCTAATATCCCCCGTAGTCTCAACGTCAGGAGTAATGATGTTGAGACTGAAACGAATGTCAGTGAATGATGAAGTTGGAAGTCTTTTGGTAAAAATATCAGCAAATTGAGCACTTGTAGGAACATGAAGAACACGAACTTCGCCTAGAGCCACCTTCTCACGAACGAAGTGTATGTCAATCTCAATATGCTTTGTGCGACGTTGCTGGACGGGATTTGAAGCCATGTAGACTGCAGAAATATTATCACAATAGAAGATAGTGGCTCGCTCCAGGAGTTGATGAAGCTCGACGAGTAGCTGGCGCAGCCACACTGCCTCCGCCACGACATGGGCAACCGACCTATACTCAGCCTCAGCAGAAGACCTGGAAACTGTGACCTGCCTTTTAGAACATCAAGAAACAAGATTATCTCCTAAATAAACACAAAATCCGGATGTGGACCGTCGAGTATCTAGACAACCTGCCTAGTCTGCATCAGAATAAACTGTCAAGCTTGTTGGAGAAGAAGAATTAACAAGAAGACCATGATCAAGAGTGCCTTTTAAATAGCGTAGAATGCGTTTGACGTGAGCAAGATGAGGGGCGCGAGGATCATGCATAAAAATACAAGCTTGTTGAACCGAATAAGAGATGGCGGGGCAAGTAAGGGTGGCATATTGGAGATCACCAGTGATACTACGATAGAAAGTGGGGTTAGAAACAGGAGCACCATCAGCTGACAATTTGGCACCAATGTTGGCTGGAGTACGAGAGGGTTGACAATCCGACAGTCCAGAGCAAGAAAGAAAATCTAAAAGATATTGTCGTTGAGAAAAAAAGGTAGATTTGGTTCGAGAAACATTAACACTGAGAAAATGATGAAGAGGACCAAGATTAGTCATGGAAAACTCACGATTAAGAGAGGAAATTATATAGTTGAGAAAAGAGTCAGAACTAGCTGTGAGAACAATATCATGAACATAAAGCAAAAGATAGGCAGTGTGTTCAGAAGATCGAAAAATAAAGAGAGAGGAATCGGTTTTTGAGGAAATAAAATCAATGGTTTGAATAAAGGTGGCAAAACATTGAAACTAGGCACGAGGAGCCTATTTGAGACCATAAAGAGATTTTTTGAGTAAACAAACAAGATTGGGAGAAGAGGATTCTCAAAACCAGAGAATTCCTGACAATGGACTATTTCATTAAGAGTGTCATGAAGAAAAGCATTTTTAACATCAAGTTGATGAATAGGCCAAGAGGATGAAACGACAATACTAAGAACAACACGAATATTGCTTGGTTTGACAACCAGAGAGAAAGTCTCATCAAAATAAATGCCATACTGTTGGGAAAAACCGCGACAAACCCAACAAGCTTTGTAACAAGCAAGAGTGCCATCAGCATGAAATTTATGTCTAAAAACCCATTTTCCTGAAACAATATTAACACCAGATGGCTTTAGAACAAGAGTCCATGTATTATTTTGTTGAAGAGCATCAAATTCATCACGCATAGCTGAAAACCAAAAAGGATCAAGAAGAGCGTGTTTGTAGGACGTGGGTATAGGAGAAATTGTGGGTGTGGCTATGAGATTGAGACGTTTAGTAGGTAGAAGAAATCCTCGTTTTCCACGTGTGCACATAACATGATCATTTGTAGGTGGTTGGATAGGTATAGCATTGGGTGGTAGTGATGGTGTGGAGGAGGGCTCGGTGGTAGGGGTAGGTGTTGTAGGTTAGATGTTCGGTGGTTGACACGGAGGAGGAAGAGGTGGGGTGTTCGGGTGTCTGCCGCGGCAGCGAGTCGGCAGGAGATTCTGTTGCGACAGAGGTATTGGGTATGGAAGGCTGCCGCGACAGAGAATCGGTAGAAAAGTCTGCCGTGGCAGGGGACAGTGGCACGACTGAGGGTTGCCGCGCGGCGAGAAATTGGCGAAATGGCTGCCGCAGCAGAGAAACAGGGCAAAACTATGCCGCGACAGAGATGACGACAGGAGGAATTAGGGGAGAGGGTGTGTTGGGAGCGATGGTTGGTTGGGTTTCTGTGGTTGTTTTGGTAGTGGCGTATGGAAAAGTATTTTCATTAAATATAACATGACGAGACACAAGGACACGACCATAAGATGGATCAAAACAATGGTACCCTTTGTGATCATCAGAAAGACCCAGGTGAATGCAAGGTAGTGAGCATGGTTCTAGTTTGTTTGTGGCGGTATAGATAATGTTGGGAAAACAAAGGCAACCAAAAACAAGAAAAAAAGAATAGTCGGGGTGAGAGAGAAAAAGAGATTGAAAAGGCGAATAAACAGGACACGTTTTGGTTGGTCGAATATTTATAATTAACGTGGCAGTGAGAAGAGCTTCAGCTAAAAAACGAGAAGGAAGAGAGGCTTGTAAAAGCAAAGTGCGAAGAATGTCGTTAATGGATCGAAAAGAACGTTCAGCTTTACCATTTTGGAAAGAAGTATAAGGACAAGAGAAACAAAGAAGAATGCCTTGAGAGAGAAAGAAGTTGCGGTTTTGATTGTTATCAAATTCACGATCATTATCACATTGAATAAATCTAATTGGCAAGCCAAAGTGAGTAAGAACATACTGCCGAAAATTGAGAAAAATTGTATGCACTTCATATTTAGCACGAATAGGAAAGGTCCAAATATAATGAGAATAATCATCCAAGATCACAAGATAATATTTATAACCAGAAACACTAGGGACAGGAGATGTCCATAAATCACAATGAAGTAACTCAAACGGAAAAGTGCTAATAGTGGTAGAGGTCCCGAAGGGTAATCTAACATGTTTGACGCATTGATAGGCATTGCAGAGAGAGGGATTGTGAGGAACACTAGAACTAGGGATACAAAAATCTTGATGCAAATAAGACATAGTGTTTTTATTGGGGTGGCCTAGACGATGATGCCAAAAATCCACTAATGCAAGCATGGCACGAGGGGTGGATGTAGGCGCTCCATGATGTGGATAAAGATCGCCCGTGCTATTGTACCGAGCGAGAACCTCCCCCGTTGCCAGATCCTTCACAAACAAACCAAAAGGGTCAAAAGCTAGAATAACTTTATTGTCAATGCAGAATTGTCGAACATAAAAAAGGTTTTTGTTTAAGGAGGGGACAACAAGAACATTGCGTAGAAGAAAATTTGCATAAGAGGAAGAGATGTAAGAATTTCGTGCAAGAAACAGGAATTGTGGAGCCATCACCAATAGTGATTATAGAGAAAGCAGAGGGAAAACAAGCTGACAACAAATTCATATTTGAAGACATATGCGAGGATGCACCAGAATCAAAAATCCAATCTGTACCTTTGTTATTTAGTGTAAAATTGTTCATGACATTGATGAAGGCGGCTTGGTCCCACGCCGGCTGCTGTGGAGGAGCAAAAGGGCCAGGAGCTTGCATGTTGATGTAGGGGAGGGGCGGAAGCTGGTTGTACGCGTACAGAGCTTGCATGTTGCTGTTAAAAAAAGTAGGAGGTCGGCATGTTGTAGTCTGGTGCACCGGGAGGTGGTGTAGTGGTGGTTGTGTAGACGTGCGCCGACGGTCGTGGTCCGAGGAGGCCGGGGGAGCCGGTGGCTGGATGAAGAACGGGGCCCCATGTGCCCGTGTATGTAGGAGAAGCGTCGTACTGCGATGGAGCCGACTAGGGCATCGACCAAGCCTACACAAGGTCGGTCCAGGGGTCGTGCTGAGGGGGCCACGACGATGAAGCTTCGGGCGATGGAGCGGTCGATGATGAAATAGGTGCAGGGCCAGCATGGCATAGTGGAGTAGGCCGGTAGATGGGGTTCTTGCCCCTGTAGTTAGGGCTTGGGCACCATCCTAGAGGCGGCGAAGGAGGCGCGGCTACCGCAGAAGGAGGAGGAGGCACGGCAGGCTGCCATGGCAGCCTAGAGACCTGATTTGCTGTCGCGACAGAGGAAGCGGCAGCGTGGAAGACATGCGGCGACCGTTGCATCTTGCGAGCTTGATTCTTCTCCTCTTGCTATAGGAGGGAATGAACCTCTTTGAAGGTGGGGTAGGGCTTGAGCATGGAGATGAAGGATTGCTACTTCTCGAACTGATCTCCGAGGCCAACGAGGAGGGCGTTGATGAGGGTGCGGTCCTCGACGTGATCGTCGAGTTCATGGAGCTCATCGCCAATGGTCTTGATCCGCTGGCAGAAGACGGTGACCGGGGCATCTCCCTGGGTGGTCGTGAGGAGCTCGGTGTTGAGTGCATTGATGCGCGCATCAGAGTAGTCCTGGAACAACTGGTGAAGAGAGGCCTAGAGATCGGTGGCGGTGGCATCATTTGAGGAGACTAGATTGAAGAGTTCCATAGAGATGTGAGTGTAAATCCACTAGATAATGGCGAGATCATCTTGTTGGAAATATGCCCTAGAGACAAATAGTAATAAGGATTATTATCATATTTCATAAAGTTTTTGATTAAGTTTTATATCATGCTATAACTGTATTGAAAGGAAACATCAATACACGTGTGATATATAAACAACCAGGTGTTCCCGGTGAAACTCTAGTCACTAGTTCATTGGTCAACAGATGATCAAGGTTTCCTGATCATGTGGCATTTATGATAGTTGGAAATGGAGTCATCTCATTCTATGAATGAGATGATGAACTAATACCCAACCTAAATATCATGACCCGATCATATCACGAAGTTCAAGTTATGATTATTAGAATAGACCTAGTAGACTATTCCTTAGACCGTGAGGTTATATCAATCATTGTCTCCCGGGGGTGCTTTGATAGCATCAAACGTCACTTGGTAATATAGTGATCATAAAGGTGTGTTCAGGTATTCGGAGGAACTTTTGAGGCAATATATGTCGAGGGCGGGATTTGTCCATCCGCGTGATGGAAAGATACTCGAGGGCCTACTCGGAGAAGTTATATCCAATAGTTGTGCAGCGTGTGATTTGATCACAGGGATATCACTTGTCGAAACGAGTCAAGTAGCATTTGTCGGTAACGAGATTGAACATGACATGGTGATGTCATTGATTAGATCTCGGGCAATGCAAGTATCGAGAGACAAAAGGCATAAGACATGACAGTAACGGTTCGAACGACGAAAGATCTTCGTGGAATTCACATGGGTCACATGGCCATCCAGGTCCCTCTATCGATCATTGGTCCGGGAGTGTCCCAACCATGTCTGGAGTGTTTCCAAACCGTGGGGTATCACGCTTAAGGGCTTGGTGATACTTAGAGAGTGTTTACAGGATCAGTAGAATCACCGAAGAAGAGAAGAGAGAAAACCAGAAGGGTTTCGATAAGCCCAGAGGATGTCCGGGGTGGAGGTAGAAGGTGTTCCATAGCCACGGAGATTGAATAATATGTGGATGAATGTTAAATATTGATTTAATCATTTATTCATAATTATTTAATAAAGATAAAATCAATTAAAGGTCAAAAAGGCTTAATGGGCCAAATCCTGGAGGGGAAAGGGCCCAAGAGGAGCCAAACCCCTAGGAGGGGCCCATGGGGGTGGCCGGCGGCCCTATTAGGCCAGCCCCCACGTGGGGCCCTTGGGGGGGTGGCCGGCGGCACCTCCCCCACCTCCTCCTTCCTTTAGTCCCACCCCGGGACTTTGAGGGAGGTAGTACCTCCCCTTCCCCCTATATATAGTGGGGTATTTTGACCGGAAAATACAACACAATATTCAATAAAGGTTTCCTCTCTTTTGGGGATACCTCCAATTGATATTCTCTCTCTCTCTTCCGTGACCGTGGTCCCAAGTTTGGACTGCGCGAGCGAGAGACATCTGTCGTCGCGCTGCAGGATTCGGATCCAGGAGCTCTACTTTCGCAACTGCAGCTGGATCAGGGAAGTGAGAGTCATCGCCAAGAACCAGATGCATGTAACTCCCTGCGAGGTGTCACACTTGAGGCACTAGGAGTCATTGGAGCCACATGAGCACGAGGACTTCATCATGACCTTAAGGCCGGCTTCGGCTCGTCTACATCAACCACGCTCTATTGAGCGTTGACAATGCTTTTCGGTCTTCAAGGATAAGTTCGCGAAAAGCCTCTCCCCTTACCATATTACTAATACATAGGTCCTGGCAACATCAGGGGTTCAGGGGCGTAGGGTAAAATTTATTGTTTTCATACACGAATCCCTACAGTGGTATCAGAGCTAGATCTATGTGTAGTATTGCTAGTACAGGTAGAACACACGAGATGTAGCATGTGTGCGTTGATCTTTTAGTTATTATCCTCCCACGTGTACTTGTGTATACCGCAATAATGCTCAATGAAGCGCCCCCAACCGACTTTACGCGTTCATTCGCGAGACTGGTCCATGCTTGACATATGGCTTGTACGTATAAAGTGGTTTTGGGGGGTGTCTGTATCTCTCGCATTAGTTGGTATGCCATTTGCAACGGAGGGCCCCGAAAGAGGTATAGTATAGACAACTACTTGATCAGCATAGTGGTGAAAGTTTGTACGTGAGAATGGTTCTTGTGTGAAAGCCCATTCAACCACGTAAAACATGCAAAGATAAAGTAGAGGCGTCTAACTTTGTTTTGCAGGGGGCATTGTTTTGTGATATGGTCGTGGCAAAGGTAAAGTAATTACCTTATGTTATGAAGTAGTAGTAGATAGTCACAGAGGTGACAGACTACCATGCCGGAAAGTCACAGGTGCCCTGGTGTCTATGGCACCGGAACCCTTGCGCCGAAATCCGGTGACGCTAGATGGAGATCATGACGTGAAGAACCATATCACATCGCATTTACATTCAATCTTATTGTTTGTATATCTTATTATGTGCTAGTATTAGATACTCGACGGTAGCCTAATAAGATGATCCCTATTAAAAAATTCCAATGATTGTGTTCTCCCTTAGTGTGCACCACCAAGAAAGTTCTTCGGTATGAGCCAATGCTGTGATGATCGGCTGTTAGACATATCTACGTTCGCATATAGTGGGTGTAAGCCATGTTGCATATCGAATACACTAAGGTTGAGTTGGTGAGCCTAGCATGTGTAGACATGGCCTCGGAACACGAATTATCGAAAGATCGTGCACGAGTCGCATGAATGATGTGACCGATGTTTAGGTGTCCACCCTAGCACCCACATTGATGGCCGTGACGATCGGGGGAGACGTGGGGAAAAGGGGTCGTGTTATCACTAGAACCCTTCAGGGGATACATGTTTTTAGTGGAGTTATTGTATTGACTCATTTAATTATAAACTTAGTCTAAATTCCTTTTGCAATTATAAATGTAGAAAATGGTTCTCCCCGATGCTACCTTCCCTGTTGACGATTGGCTAGATGGAGAGAAGCTCAGGCTAGACGGATCAAACTTACCTACGTTGGTTGCGCGTCTCCACGTTCTCCTTAGCGAGAATGACGTGGTCGACTGATGGATCTGAAATATAGCCATCCACATCGACATTTAAACTGGATATTATTCATAATTTTGATGAAATATCTCTATAAATCCTGCCACTAATGCCTAATATTCAAAGAGGTATGCAATCCTTTCTTTTATATTTTTCCTGTGCAGATAATGTTGTTTAAAGGAGGGAATCACTACATTAAAGTCAAAGATACAAGATTTCCAATAACCAGAAAAAACCAGGAGCCGTAAAGCGAAGGCAGACGCTTTAACGACCAATTATATGACCAGAGCAAAATTCAGACGGAATTTCTCTGGTCGTATAGTTGGCGCCGCCACCGTTGGTTCAAACAGAACAACTTTTGTGAAGGGACCCATATATAAAGAAGCCTCGAGCAATGAGAAAACAAGCCAGGCCTCGCCAAAAAGTCTCTGCCACAGATCACCAGCCGCCTCCAGATCTCAAAACCCTTCTCCATCTCCATAGCCATGTTCCACCACTTGTAATAGTAGATATCTTCTCCGATTGGCAACATTGTTAGACTATTTCTATCAATCTTATGATTTTCACTATAATGTTGATGATTCTTGATCTCATCTCTATGTGTGAGTAATTCTCCTTGGGCTAAGGGCTTCGATCTAGCCATGTATCACTTGTGCATGTTATTTATAATAGATGGGATCGTGTATTAGTTTGTATGACATGATGATTATTTTATCCTCTCTTGCCTCAATCCAAGGACTTGTTAGGTACCCAAGACCCCCGAGGGTTGAGCCAGGTATAGGGAGTATGAGTAATGACTGATCTGCAGGTTGGGAACCCCAGTGACAGAAGGGGTAGTACAGCTGTATGTGAGGGATTTGCTTGGGATTAACGGTGACGTCACTACGCATATTATTAGTTCTCTTTCTTCTATGGATGAGACTAGTAGGTTATTGCTATAAGCGGTTGTGGAGGCAATAGTAATTATGCATGCACTGCCCACATATAATTTATCTTGCTCTAACAAGTACATTCATACTTTATTTCTCTTTTATTCCCATCAGATGTTTTGCACAGCTATAGGTGAAACCGAACGCCCTAGGCCCTCTCTCTCCATCATCAACAACAACAAAAAGATGCACGCTATTGGTGTAGCATCCCAATTGTCTAACAATTGTAATGCTACTTGGTCTAGTAAGATAATGGCTACTTCCTATATATAATTGTTGCATCATAATGATATCATGCTCATGTCATCATGCCACCTTGCATTTGAGCATCATATAAAACCCTTTTGATTTGGTTCTTCTCTCATATGCATTGTTAATTGTATTTGCCTCTTGATATTGTATTTGGTTATTGATATATTGTTTAAATGCCCAAGTTGAGTTGGGGGCATATCTTTTATTCAACTCCATCACTTTTCCTTGTCACCACCTTATACTTCCACCATTCCAATAACCCATGAGCTTGTAAGTCTTTTTCTTTTGATATTTATTCTAGCTCGTGTGGATTGGGTGGATCTAATTCTATAACTCCTTAGCTTGGCCCTTACTCCATATTTTGAGGAGGCACATAGATAAATGCCATGAGATTTTATTTTTGTTTTCACAAGATTAACACATGGCATTAAAAACATGCATGGGCCATGCAAAGCTCCACCATCTCTTCTCCTTTGAGTTTTGCCTTTGTTTTAAAAGTGGGTCTTGTCTTGTGTTATCATCCTATGTGTTCTTGATCTCTTGTTGATCACACCGTCTTCTTTCATCACCTCACCCTCTCCTCTCACCATGCCGAGGTGTCCCCTCTCCCTACCATGCTGGCCCCACCTGGCCACCCTTCCTCCCTGGTCCCACCTCAGCTCACCACCAACCCCAGCCCTAACCTACCCCAGGCCGAAGCCCTACTCCTAACCAAAAACCCTAACCCGAGCCTACTCCATCCTACCCTAGCTCTCTCTCTCTCTCTCTCTCTCTCTCTCTCTAGCTCTCTCTCCCTGCCACAGCAGCCCCACCCGACGACCCTAGCTCCGAGCCGGTCCCTCCTCTCGTCCTAGGCCCACTGGCAGCCCCTCTGCTGACCCCCTCGACGTGCACGTGAGGGCGAGGTGGAAAGGTGGCCGAGCCACCTCTTTACACCGCCGCGTCCCCCACGGCATCGCCTCCCTCTAGGCTCGCCCTTATCTCCTTTTCCCCTCCTCCCTCTGACTTACCAAACCACCCCTGGCCTCGCGCCGCGACCATCTCTCCTCCCCCTCTACCTTTCTCTCCACCGGCCGGCGACCCGTCGGTCTCCATCGTCCCCCCCTCTTGCAGCCGGTGGCGAGGAGCTGTGGTTGTCGAGGAAGGACGAGGACCATCCTCTGCGTCGCCCCGTACGTGCCAGTAAGGAGGAGAAGGCCCAGCTCACCGGAGAGAACCCTCGCCGCTCTGCCGCAAAACCCTAGCTCTGGGTCGTCTGTAACCTCGCCGCTCCACAGCTCCCTGCCTCGATCCGAGCCCTCCGTCGAGCCCGCGGTGAGCCCCTGTACCTCCCAGACACCCCCCTCTTCGCTGTCATTGTCTGGCCGCGCTGGACCATACACCAAACACCCTCTGCGCGCCGGCGGTCGCTGCGTTCACTCGGCGTAGCGCCTCGCAGACGGCATATCTAGCCCCCATCCACCTTGCTGTCACCAACCCTCAACCGCCGCTTTGGTTACCGCCTCGCGTCTGCAGCCCTGTGTCCCCGGATCGAGTTCTCCAGCACAAGGCTCATTGTCACAAGACGAACTGACATGGTCAGAGAGAGAAGAACAACAGTACGGGCCGGTGGTCGTTTGCAAATAGCCCCTCCTTTTTATTTTCGCCTCAACCCGCAGTACACCGAGCCCCACCTGTCAGCCTCTCCGTCCGTTTTGCAGTTAAGCCCCCTAGTTCTTCCAGCCTCAACCCGCGCTCCCTTCGTCGCGACACATGGCTGACCCTCCCCTCTCGCTGTCATGTGGGCCCGGCCCCACCGACGGACCCACGGTCGTGACACTGGCTAGCTAAGGTCGCCGTCAGAAAACCCTTCATGCGCTGTTATCAGATCAGCCCGGACCCACTTGGCGTGTCAAGGGCTAGGTCTGTGAGTACAAAATGGTTTCTGCTTGCTGTTTAATTAAAACCTTTTCAAATTTGTTTTAAATTCAAATTCAAATCTGTTTTCAAATATCTTTTAAGATATAATTCCAAATTAAACATGTAATATATGTTTTTGAATCAGAAAAATGTGAGGATTTCAAATATGCTATTCAAAATAATGTTTGAGCACTTTAAATTTCGCGTTGATTAAAATTACAATAAAATACCCTTTTCCTTAATTATTTAATAACTTTTGTTTTATAACACCAAATTTGACAAATAATATGTCTAAAATGATCAGCTCGACGAGACCTTTCTATTTATGCATTCCATGTTCTGAATTGCAGCATGCATCATACAAATATAAAGTTTACAGCAACTTATTTGAGGATAAAATGTGACTAAAACTCCATAAAATGCTTTATTCTTGTATTCCACCTCTCACCCATGCCATGCTACATTATTGCCATGCAAATTGTGCATCATTCATCATGGCATGATTGTTTGCTTGACGCATTTTAATTCATATGCTTGTGCACTCTATTTATGTTGGCCCTTGTTTGTTTGGTTCTTCTTTGAATAGACGCTGAGCAGGGGATATATCAAGAAACCCAGGAGCACTACCCAGATCCGTCCCTCGCTTCAACTGAGCTGCCAGGCAAGCACTACCACATGCTCGCATACATATAGTACCTATTGCCTCTATCTTATTCTTGCATCATTGAGTCGCGATTGCATTAAACTGAATCCCAAGTACTGCATAGCCTTTACTTTTAAACCCCACCGAAGCTTGTTCCTCCATCCCATGAGCCATTACTACAGGAGTTGTTTGAGCCATGCGGGTCGTAGAACAGCATGTGTAGGGTATGTGAGTGTCTGATGGACAACGAGGTACCTAAAAAACTTAACCTGAGTAGTAATGGGATAACTAATGACAGTGGCACCGGTGGGCAATATCTGCTATTTGGTTCTTCATGCTCACTTGTGTCCCGTAGGACCCCGAGTACTTGATTCCTGTTCCTTGACTATTCGCACTATCCACATCCGGGAGGCTTATGAACCCCCCTGAGCCAGAGCTTGATTCATTCTTATTTCTTGGGGCCACAAAGTAGTTTGGGGCTTTATTACTATCCTGTACTTATGCCATGCTTTACTGCTTTATTTAAGATTGTGCGAGGAGCACCTGTACTATTTTGGATGCGGAGTGTTTTCGCGGTATCGACAAGCCCAGTCACACTTTCGGGTTCCCAGTCGTTTACAGCCATTGACGCAAACCTTGGGTCCGTCTCGGAGCCAGCCAACTTCGTTGCGGGTAGCCTAATGGGGTGGCCCCCTGAAACATTTCTGAATCCTGTGATCGCTTTGTCGTGAATGCCTCGTTGGGTTTTGATTTGGTTTTTCCGAGGTTGATCGAGTGTGTGTTGCTATTTGTGCACCCCTGCAGGGTAAATCTTTCTGAGAGCCGTGTCCGTGGTTATGGACGACTTGGAGCACAGTTTCTCGATCATAGACAAGTATAACTAAAGTACCGTTTTTAAATTGACTAAGTACCTGACTAGTAAATAGTGCAACACTCATGGAATGGATAATAAAACTGCCAACAGATGGGGGCTGTTCGTCCGCTTCCTCGTTGGTAAGCGAGGAGGAGGATGGATCTGTTAATATTACTGTTATAACTATTGTTATTAATTCACGGACATCCGTATATCTTTGGTTAGGCGGATGGTTAGCGAGTATCTATAGAATTGTTAGGTATTATCTTTTGCTGCAAATTGCGTCACCCCAGGTTGTGTCCCCTTTAGAGGCATAAAGACTTGCTGAGTACCCCTAGGGTCTCACACGATAAATTGTTTGGTTCAGATGAATAGGTATACTCGCAAGATGGATACTGGGTGGAGGAGACGAACGATGTGGACAACGATCACTCGGTGTAGAGATTCCGGGAACGGGGATCCGTGAGATCTGTGGGCGGGATGTGTTTATTTATGGGGCATCTTATGCCGATTTGCTTCTTATCCGTACTCGGATCTTGTTTTCCGCTTCCGCCTGATACTCTGATGTTTGATGTATGAGGAGATATCCTAAACTATTATATCTATCTAGGATATTTGGATCTTGCCGTATGGCGTTGCAATATTTCTATTTCTTTTAGATGGAATGGCTCTGAGGACTGTTGTATGGTGGCTTGCATACATACTCATTTGTGTATGTAGTTGATCCTTCGCCGCCGATTCGCCTTCGTTCTTGTCCCGATGTTTTGGAAATGGTTAGGACGGCGAAGGTCTACCGTGAGTGGCATTTGGCCCCACCGCATTATTTTAACCATTTCCGCTCATCCAGTGCTTGTAACTAAGAGCGTAATTCACCGAGGTAGTTACAATTGGTATCGAGCCATCCCGCCCTTGTGGTCTCAGCCAAATGGTCGTTGTCATCTAGCAAATATTTTGGTAGCTATGTATACTAGGGAAAAACAAACGCGAGTAGGACTGCTTCCACTTTTCTTCTTACCCACCCACCCACCTTTTCTGGTAAGGAAGTGTAACGTTTTCAATCCTCTTCTTAAAATTCAAACTAGGATTCACGTGTTCTGGGTTTCCGTAGTACCATAGGAAGTGTGTGTGTGTGTGTGTGTGTGTAATTCCTTGTCTATCTGTTGCATCCAATTTGTTATCACAATCTGCCTTTGGTTATCAACTATTGGTACATTCCATACTGACAGGCTTTTGAAAACCGGCGCGATCTATCTGACTCCTTGTTAACCGGTGCCATCTTCTTAAGGGTGTTCTTCCTTCCAGCATGCTTTCACAGAATGTGGAGTTGCTAATCTCTACCTGATAAGTGTTTTTGCGCATCTATTGGTATTTTAATGCCGAAAATGCGGAAAAATTTTCTTTGATACATCTGTGCTTCCACACTCCTTTTCAGTCGTGTGCGATATGCTTAATATCTTCTAGGTGCTGTGAACTTTGTTGATATTTTAATATCATCTTAGTAAATTGTATCCTTTAATCTTGGTTAATTCCATCTTGGTACTATTTTGGATTATTATTATTCTCCATTATGGTACTGACTTGTGTTTTATATCAATCACAGGATGGCACCACCACGCTGTTCTGAGGAGGATATACAACCTGAATCGGGGCGTTGTCAAGCATCGCCAATGCCTTGGCAGCAATGCAGCAGAACCAGCAGCGTTTTGAAGAAAGTGTTAGGAGGAATGAGTTTGTTCCGCTACCTCCACCTCCCAAGCGAGGAGACATCAAAAGCTTCCTGAAGTTCAACCCACGCCAATTTGATGTGTCTGATCAACCACTTGATGCTGATGATTGGTTGCGTGAGATGTCAAGGTTACTGGTGACTACTGATGTTCCTGAGCAAGAATGGGTAAAATGTGCCACTCACCTTCTGAAGGGAGATGCAGCTCTGTGGTGGGAGAATTACCTGAAGGCAAACTACACTGGTTTTCAGCCTACTTGGGAACAGTTCACTGGAGCTTTCAAAGAGCAGTATCTGTCAGAAATTGTCATGGAGAGGATGAAGGAAGTGTTTCTCAACCTCAAGCAGGGCAATGACAATGTCAATACCTACATCAGGAACTTCATGAACCTTTCTCGTTATGGTGGCGATGAGATCTCTGATGACAAGAAGAAGCAAAAGAGGTTCAGACAAGGGCTCAATGCATCGATTAAATATGCAATCACACATGCAAGGCCGGCGTCTTTTCTGGAACTTCAGCATACAGCTCTGCAGGAAGAAGCAAGTAGGCAAGTGTTTGAGGAGTCAAAGAAACACAACCGCGATGCAGCAAGCTCTTCAGCTATGTCAACTCCTTCTAAGCGTTGTGTCTGGGTTCCTAACACCCCACCGTCGCTCCCGGCTCCACCAAGACCTTCAAGCTACGCGGCAAGGCCACCAAACTTCCTCACTGCTGCTCCCAGGGGCTACAACCACAACTACCCTGGAGCGCCTGGCGGAGTCCCTGGCTACGTTGCTCCACGTCCACCTGGTGCTTGTTACACTTGTGGAAACACTGGGCATCAACACTGGAACTGTCCATTGAACAACAAAGCTCTTCCTCCACCACCTCCAAGACCTGCGGCAAGCTCTCCTATGGTTCGTGCACCACCACCTCGGGCTCTCAACATCAACACCAAGCCCGGGTCTACTGTTGCTCGTGCCAACTGTGTCAACGCCGCTCAAGCTGAGCATGCACCTGGAGTTGTGATGGGTATGCTTTCCGTTAACTCAGTCCCTGCACGAGTTTTGTTTGATTCTGGTGCATCGCATTCTTTTGTTTCTCACAAATTTGCAAATGAGAATGAGTTAGCTATGGATCCTCTCCTTAAGCGGTTAATGGTCCTTTCTCCTGGAGCAACAATGGCAGCTTCTAAAATCAGCCATGGCAACCAAATTGAGATTGGTGGCTCTTCGTTCTCGGCGTCCATAATTATTCTGGGCAATTCTGACATTGATGTTATCTTGGGCATGGATTGGTTGACAGCAAATGCAGCTGTGATTGATTGTGCTGAACGCCGGTTTCCGAAAATTCTGAAGGCCATATAGTCTACTCCAAGTCGACTCGCTTTTCAGCTTTTCTCTTTGGCGGCTCAATGCTGATGCTATGGAAGCTATTCGAGTGTTCCGATGTATGTGAGTTCCTGATGTTTTTCCCGAAGAGTTGCCAGGTATGCCTCCGGATCGTGAGGTTGAGTTTGTAATTGAGCTTGAACCTGGAACGGCTCCTATCTCCAAGCGGCCTTATAAAATGGGTCCTGCTGAGTTGGCTGAACTCAAACGTCAACTTGATGAACAAGAGAAGTTGGGTTTCATTCAACACAAGACTTCTTCTTGGGGTAGCCCAACCATCTTTGTGAAGAAGCGAGACAAGACTGATAGACTTTGTGTTGACTATCGGGCTCTCAATGCTAAAACCATCAAGAATAAATATCCCCTTCCGCGGATTAATGATCTCTTCGATCAGCTAGCTGGAGCTGTGGTATTCTCTAAGCTTGACTTGAGAAGTGGTTATCATCAAATCAAGATTCACAAGGAAGATGTTCCTAAAACAGCTTTCACCACCCGCTATGGCCTGTATGAGTACACGGTCATGTCTTTCGGTCTCACCAACGCACCTGCCACCTTCTCGAGGCTTATGAACTCGGTTTTCATGGAGTATCTTGATAAGTTCGTTGTGGTCTATCTGGATGACATCCTAGTCTATTCTAAGTCAAAGGAAGAACATGAAGAACACCTTCGGTGTGTCCTAAACAAGCTTCGTGAGAACCGCCTGTATGCAAAGTTCTCCAAATGTGAGTTTTGGCTGCCTCAAGTCACCTATCTTGGTCACGTCATCTCTGCCAAGGGCATTGCCGTCAACCCGGAAACTGTAAAGACAATTGTTGACTGGCTTCCTCCTGTAAATGTCAAAGAAGTCCGGAGCTTCCTTGGTTTGGCTAGTTATTGCCGCCGCTTCGTTCAGAACTTTTCGAAGATAGCGAAGCCTCTTACCGATCTCCTCAAGAAAGGCAAGAAATACCTTTGGACTCCTGCATGTTAAGCAAGCTTTGAAACACTCAAAGAGAAGCTCACTTCCACACCAGTCTTGGTTCCTCCAGATACATCCAAGCCTTTCCAGATATTCTGTGACGCATCTTTGCAAGGATTGGGTGCGGTCCTTATGCAAGAAAAACAAGTTGTTGCTTATGCCTCTCGACAGTTGAAGACGCATGAGATCAACTATCCTACACATGACCTCGAACTCGCAGCAGTTGTCTTTGCTTTGAAAGTATGGAGGCATTACTTGCTTGGCAACCGTTGTGAAATATTTTCTGATCACAAGAGTCTGAAGTATATCTTCACACAGCCTGATCTCAACCTTCGTCAGAGGAGGTGGATTGAAGCAATCAATGATTTCGATTTGACCATCAACTACACTCCGGGCAAAGCTAATGTCATGGCCGATGCTCTCAGCCGCAAAGCTTATGTCAGCAACCTCATGTTGGAAGAACAACAACCGCTCTTGTGCGAGGAATTCCGTCAGCTCAACCTTGAAATTGTGGATCAAGGGTATCTTCTGAACCTTCTGGCAACCCCTCTCTTGGAAGAAAATGTTCGCTCCATTCAACTGGGTGATCCGTACACCAAAAAGATCATCTCCAACATGCAGCTTCCGAAGTATGAGTCCTTCCACGTCGATGACCAAGGCACGCTTTTCTTTGAACACCGGATGTTTGTTCCGAACTACCCGGGTTTGAGAGAGCAAGTTCTCAAGGAGGCGCATGATTATGTTCTTTCTATCCACCCTAGCAGCACAAAGATGTACATGGACTTGAAAACACAATATTGGTGGCCGGGATTGAAACGATATTGTGCCAAGTATGTCTCGGAGTGTGATGTCTGCCGCAGAGTTAAAGCTGTCCATCAGAAACCTTCCGGTCTTCTACAGCCATTGAAACCCCCGGAATGGAAATGGGAGAAAGTAGAGATGGACTTCGTCACTGGTTTTTCCTAGGTCGCAGAAGGGCAACAATGCAATCTTTGTTGTCATTGACAGGCTTTTAAAGTGGCTCACTTCTTTCCCGTCAAGGAAACAATTTCTGCAATTCAGTTGGCTAAGCTCTATATCAACAGAATTGTCTCTCTGTATGGGGTTCCTCTTGAGATCAGTTCAGACCATGGAAGCATCTTCACTTCCAAGTTCTGGGGAAGTTTCCAAAATGCTTTGGGAACAAAATTGAACTTCAGCACAGCATACCACCCTCAGTCGCAAGGACAAGTTGAAAGGATCAATCAGATTCTGGAAGATATGCTCCGTGCTTGCGTCATCTCTTTCGGCATGAAGTGGGAAGAATGTCTTCCTTATGCTGAATTCTCTTACAACAATAGCTTCCAGAAAAGTCTAAAGATGGCACCATTTGAGGCTCTCTATGGTCGCAAATGCAGAACTCCGATTGGTTGGTCGGGTGCAGGAGAAAGAATATTGTTTGGCCCCGACATTGTAACTCAAGCGGAGGAGAAGGTGCACATCATTCTTGAAAATCTGAAGATTGCTCAAAGTCGCCAGAAGAGCAATTATGACAGAAAGCACACGGACATGGAGTATGTCCCTGGTGATCTCGTTTACCTTCGTGTCACTCCCATGAGAGGCACGCACCGCTTTGGTATCAAAGGAAAGCTGGCTCCTAGATACATCGGTCCATTCAAAATTCGTGGAAGAAGAGGAGAAGTTGCTTATGCTCTTGAGCTTCCTGAAAAACTCAAGGTCCATGATGTTTTCCACATCTCTCAACTCAAGAAGTGCTTCAAGGATCCCGGCAGGACCGTGGACCATGAGCTTATCAATCTCCAAGAAGACCTGTCTTATCAAGAACACCCCACAAAAATCCTTGAAGTCGCAGAAAGAAGGACTCGCAACAAGTCCATCAAGTTCTGCAAGGTCCAGTGGTCGCACCATTCTGTTGATGAAGCCACTTGGGAACGTGAAGATGAGATCCGTGCCAAGTATCCTACCCTCTTTGAGTCTTCTTTTTGCTAGAATCTCGGGGCGAGATTCCTGTTTAGTGGGAGAGAGTTGTAGCATCCCAATTGTCTAACAATTGTAATGCTACTTGGTCTAGTAAGATAATGGCTACTTCCTATATATAATTGTTGCATCATAATGATATCATGCTCATGTCATCATGCCACCTTGCATTTGAGCATCATATAAAACCCTTTTGATTTGGTTCTTCTCTCATATGCATTGTTAATTGTATTTGCCTCTTGATATTGTATTTGGTTATTGATATATTGTTTAAATGCCCAAGTTGAGTTGGGGGCATATCTTTTATTCAACTCCATCACTTTTCCTTGTCACCACCTTATACTTCCACCATTCCAATAACCCATGAGCTTGTAAGTCTTTTTCTTTTGATATTTATTCTAGCTCATGTGGATTGGGTGGATGTAATTCTATAACTCCTTAGCTTGGCCCTTACTCCATCTTTTGAGGAGGCACATAGATAAATGCCATGAGATTTTTTTTTCACAAGATTAACACATGGCATTAAAAACATGCATGGGCCATGCAAAGCTCCACCATCTCTTCTCCTTTGAGTTTTGCCTTTGTTTTAAAAGTGGGTCTTGTCTTGTGTTATCATCCTATGTGTTCTTGATCTCTTGTTGATCACACCGTCTTCTTTCATCACCTCACCCTCTCCTCTCACCATGCCGAGGTGTCCCCTCTCCCTACCATGCTGGCCCCACCTGGCCACCCTTCCTCCCTGGTCCCACCTCAGCTCACCACCAACCCCAGCCCTAACCTACCCCAGGCCGAAGCCCTACTCCTAACCAAAAACCCTAACCCGAGCCTACTCCATCCTACCCTAGCTCTCTCTCTCTCTCTCTCTCTCTCTCTCTCTCTCTCCCCCAGCCCACGCTGACCCTAGCTCCGAGCCGGTCCCTCCTCTCGCCCTAGGCCCACTGGCAGCCCTTTGCTGACCCCCCCGACGAGCACGTGAGGGCGAGGTGGAAAGGTGGCCGAGCCACCTCTTTACACCACCGCGTCCCCCACGGCATCGCCTCCCTCTAGGCTCGCCCTTATCCCCTTTTCCCCTCCTCCCTCTGCCTTACCAAACCACTGCCTCGGCCACTCATCTCTCCTCCTCCTCTACCTTTCTCTCCACTGGCCCGCGTTGCCTCCACTGTCCCCCCTCTTGCAGCCGGTGGCGAGGAGCTATGGTTGTCGAGGAAGGACGAGGACCATCCTCAGCGTCGCCCCGTATGTGCCAGTAAGGAGGAGAAGGCCCAGCTCACCGGAGAGAACCCTCGCCGCTCCGCCAAGAAAACCCTAGCTCGGTCGTGCAACCTCGCCCGCTCCAGCTCCCTGCCTCGATCCGAGCCCTCCGTCGAGCTCGGTGAGCCCTGTACCTCCAGACACCCCTCTTCATTGTCATTGTCCGGCGCCGACCATACACCAAACACCCTCTCTGGCGTCGTGATCGCTTGCGTTCACTCGTGGCGCCTCAGACGGCATATATCTAGCCCCATCCACCTTGCTGCCACCAACCCTCAACCCGCTTTGGTTACCGCCGCCTACATGAGCCCAGTCCCTCGGATCGAGTTCCCACAGCAAGGCTCATTGTCAAGCATGGCCCGGCATGGTCGAGAGAGAAGAACAACAAGACGGGTAGGTGGTCGTTTGCAAATAGCCCCTCCTTTTTATTTTCGCCTCAACCCGCGGTACACCGAGCCCCACCTGTCAGCCTCTCCGTCCATTTTGCAGTTAAGCCCCCTAGTTCTTCCAGCCTCAACCCGTGCTCCCTTCGTCGCGACACGTGGCTGACCCTCCCCTCTCGCTGTCATGTGGGTCCTAACCGACGACTCCACCCACAAGAATTGGCTAGCTAAGGTCATGCAGAAAACCCTTGATGCGCTGTTACCGCCAGATCAGCCCGGACCCACTTGGCGGTGTCAGTGGCTAGGTCTGTGTGAGTACAAAATGGTTTCTGCTTGCTGTTTAATTAAAACCTTTTCAAATTTGTTTTAAATTCAAATTCAAATCTGTTTTCAAATATCTTTTAACATATAATTCCAAATTAAACATGTAATATATGTTTTTGAATCATAAAAATGTGAGGATTTCAAATATGCTATTCAAAATAATGTTTGAGCACTTTAAATTTCGAGTTGATTAAAATTACAATAAAATACCCTTTTCCTTAATTAATTAATAACTTTTGTTTTATAACTCCAAATTTGACAAATAATATGTCTAAAATGATCAGCTCGACGAGACCTTTCTGTTTATGCATTCCATGTTCTGAATTGCAGCATGCATCATACAAATATAAAGTTTACAGCAACTTATTTGAGGATAAAATGTGACTAAAACTCCATAAAATGCTTTATTCTTGTATTCCACCTCTCACCCATGCCATGCTACATTATTGCCATGCAAATTGTGCATCATTCATCATGGCATGATTGTTTGCTTGACGCATTTTAATTCATATGCTTGTGCACTCTATTTATGTTGGCCCTTGTTTGTTTGGTTCTTCTTCGAATAGACGCTGAAAGGTGGGATATATCAAGAAACCCAGAGCACTACCCAGATCCGTCCCTCGCTTCAATCGAGCTGCCAGTAAGCACTACCACATGCTCGAATACATATAGTACCTATTGCCTCTATCTTATTCTTGCATCATTGAGTCGCGATTGCATTAAACTGAATCCCAAGTACTGCATAGCCTTTACTTTTAAACCCCACCGAAGCTTGTTCCTCCATCCCATGAGCCATTACTATAGGAGTTGTTTGAGCCATGCGGGTCGTAGAACAGCATGTGTAGGGTATGTGAGTGTCTGATGGACAACGAGGTCCCTAAACAACTTAACCTGAGTAGTAATGGGATAACTAATGACAGTGGCACCGGTGGGCAATATCTGCTATTTGGTTCTTCATGCTCACTTGTGTCCCGTAGGACCCCGAGTACTTGATTCCTGTTCCTTGACTATTCGCACTATCCACATCCGGGAGGCTTATGAACCCCCCTGAGCCAGAGCTTGATTCATTCTTATTTCTTGGGGCCACAAAGTAGTTTGGGGCTTTATTACTATCTTGTACTTATGCCATGCTTTACTGCTTTATTTAAGATTGTGCGAGGAGCACCTGTACTGTTTTGGATGCGGAGTGTTTTCGCGGTATCGACAAGCCCAGTCACACTTTCGGGTTCCCAGTCGTTTACAGCCATTGACGCAAACCTTGGGTCCGTCTCGGAGTCGGCCAACTTCGTTGCGGGTAGCCTAATGGGGTGGCCCCCTGAAACATTTCTGAATCCTGTGATCGCTTTGTCGTGAATGCCTCGTTGGGTTTTGATTTGGTTTTTCCGAGGTTGATCGAGTGTGTGTTGCTATTTGTGCACCCCTGCAGGGTAAATCTTTCTGAGAGCCATGTCCGCGGTTATGGACGACTTGGAGCATGTTTCGATCATAGACAAGTATAACTAAAGTACCGCTTTTAAATTGACTAAGTACCGACTAGTAAATAGTGCAACACTCATGGAATGGATAATAAACCGCCAGCGGATGGGGTTGTTCGTCCGCTTCCTCGTTGGTAAGCGAGGAGGAGGATGGATCTGTTAATATTACTGTTATAACTGTTGTTATTAATTCACGGACATCCGTATATCTTTGGTTAGGCGGATGGTTAGCGAGTATCTATAGAATTGTTAGGTATTATCTTTTGCTGCAAATTGCGTCACCCCAGGTTGTGTCCCCTTTAGAGGCATAAAGACTTGCTGAGTACCCCTAGGGTCTCACACGATAAATTGTTTGATTCAGATGAACAGGTAAACTCGCAAGATGGATACTGGGTGGAGGAGACGAACGATGTGGACAACGATCACTCGGTGTAGAGATTCCGAGAACAGGGATCCGTGAGATCTGTGGGCGGGATGTGTTTATTTATGGGGCATCTTATGCCGATTTGCTTCTTATCCGTACTCGGATCTTGTTTTCCGCTCACCGATACTCGATGTTTGATGTATGAGGAGATATCCTAAACTATTATATCTATCTAGGATATTTGGATCTTGCCGTATGGCGTTGCAATATTTCTATTTCTTTTAGATGGAATGGCTCTGAGGACTGTTGTATGGTGGCTTGCATACATACTCATTTGTGTATGTAGTTGATCCCTTCGCCTGCCGATTACGCCGCTCGTTCTTGTCCCGATGTTTTGGAAATGGTTAGGACGGCCGGAAGGTCTACCTGTGAGTGGCATTTGGCCCCACCGTACTATTTTAACCATTTCCGCTCATCCAGGCTTGTAACTAAGAGCGTAATTCACCGAGGTAGTTACAATTGGTCTGGTAAAAACACAAAAGGAATTCTAAAACTCCGAAAGGTCCGTTAAAGTAACTTCACTATGCATTCGCTTCCCGAGGATTCGATAAACTAGGTCTACTAGGGAAAAAGAAGCTATACTACATCCGTAATTCGGATCGAAGGTATCATCGACTATATACTCAACGAGATGGATTTGGAGCAGCCTAGTATCTTAGATACCCTAGAGCAGTGGGAAGAATGCTATTACCGTCGTGAGATGGCCACCTTCATATTAGTGACGATGCATTTTGGGATGGTGGATGAGCTATGGCCAGTCATGGGTAATCTTGACCCTCGTACGGTAATGGTACAACTTAGGACACATTTCATGGAACAAGCACGCATATGGGAGCATGAGCTAATGGGAGACTTCCTCTCCATTAAGATGGAGGAGAACTCTTTGGTTGACGACCACTTGGAGCGCATGCATGATGCGTACACGAGTCCTGCATACTTCTTGGATAGCTGGATGACGAGATATTTTGCAAATGGCATTGTGATGTCGTCGCCACCAAGCTACCAAGAACATGTTAGGATTTGCGTCATGAGTGGCGATGCGGAAACACAGGATTTCCACAGGTTCATATCACATCTCAGGAATGTGAAGGTTGAACCCATTGCGGGTGAGGTCATCGATGACAAAGGTATATATTTGATATACAGTTTATAAATGTTATAATATTGCAAACACATATTGCAGTGTTAAGTATATTTGATACTTGTTTTGTTTTGCTGAAAACAAGTTCTTCTTCATGAGAGGTCATCGATGGCCAACGACACTCTCCCTCGATATTTATCATTTAGTTTATGGTTTTGGATAGTTATTGTTATCAAAAGATTGTGAACTTCTTTAGTGTGTCTCACACTTCGTGAGATGGTTATTCATATGAGTTTGTAACAAATAGTTGTTCTACTTTTATGAATGATTTTTATTTGTGTTCATATCTTGTTTGATTATGTATGAATTATCCTTATTGTTTTGAAACTAATTGATAATGCATGAACATTTGTAAAATATTGAAAACGCCTTGAAAAATACCCAAACTAATGATATATTCATTTTGAATGAAACCATTGTTTAAATTCAAAGTTATAATGATAGTATGTGAAAGACATTCATTTTTTGTCACATATGAATCATGCCTAAGTTCAGCAAAATAACTTAAACGCCGTGTATTACATGAATACAAAGTGTTTGATGAATTCTTAAAAGAGAATACATATTCGATGTATTGTAGTTTAACAAAATGTTAATTATCATTATATGTTTGTTTAAATTGTGTAAAGAAGTTTACCAAAAGAAACATGAGTATAAAACTATTTGATATGATCAAATTATTTCATCAAAAAAAGGGTATTAAAGATGAAAGAGAATCTAATTACTACGATTTGATCAATAGTAATAAAATTCGACTTTATGAGATTAGCAGAAGAAATTGTGGAATGCAATGCTTTTGAAACATCAAAGTGCAAAGCATCACAATGTGATATTAGATATGAAAATGGGTGAATAGATGGCGCCGAATAAATTGTTGTAGTATAGATGTAAAGACCATTAGTTAGAAATAGTTAGCACTCAATTAGAATATATAATGAACCATATGGATTCGTGAGATTGGCGCCATATCTTGTATGGATCATCGTGGAAGTTTAGGGGTTATTCGATATAACCAAAACAATAGCGAATAAGTCCTTGTAGAGTATTCATTGGAAACTTTGAATACGAAATCTATTGCTAGAACCAAAAGGAAAGCAAAACTAGTGTATTGCTTGGATTTTTGTGCATTCTCGAGAAAGTTTATATTTAGTGGTATTTCTCGATTATGAAGCTTTTGGAAGATAGTGAAAAACATGATGAGGATTCAAAACCCTGCATCAAAGTGTTGAGAAGCGCAATGGAAAGAGTTCCTGGACAATTCTCTTCATAAAGGAAAGAATCAATGATAACGATCATTGTGTTTTCCCCACTAATGTTTTTACTACATAAAGTAGGATTCAAGATGTACTCCACATTTTGTATGGATACATTTGTGAAATCATTTGACATATTACTGGAATATGACATACCTACGAACTACTAAGGAAAGTAATCGTAAACTAGAATTTTCACTTAACATTAGAAAGAAATTTGTTGCTAAATCTTAACAAGTAAAGGGGTTACTTGAATTTTCCAAACGACTGCAAAGTCATGAAGGAAAAAGGTAAATGACAAAGGCACGATTTGTCATGAATAAAGTATTGGACAAATTCAAATGAATTTGATTCAAATGTGCTTAAAGTCTAGTGGATTTAATACTAGTAAAGTATTAGCATCTTATAATAAATCTCTCAGTTTGATATTTGATCAAATGATTTTTGAAGTTGTTCAAAATAGTGAGTGGATATGCAATTTGCATGAAATTGAGTGGGAGCTTTGAAAGTCTTCCTAAAATAATATGTGAATGACATATTTTTGAGTGGGAGCAAAGTAAGTCTCAGATTCAAATATGTTGGAACATATGTTGAGTAGGAGTAGTGACTCATACTCAAATATGTTGGGAACATATTTTGAGTGGGGATTAAGGAGAGATTCTTAAGTGTGTATACAACACATTAAGAGTGAAAACGCAAGTACCGATAAATAAAGATTTATAGGGAGTAGAAGTTGATAGTAAGAATATTATGATATTATCTAGTATTCCTAAGAGGGATTCTGAAAAGAGTTTCAGAATAGAAGTTAATTAAGGAACTGGTCCTTGATAACTCAAATTGGAATAGAATTAAGTTTGACATCGATGGTTGAAAGAAAGAAAAGGATGATCATCATCCACTATGTTGAGACATAGGTTCTATCTTAGAAAACCATGATGATAACTTAACATAATATATGATCCAAGAAGGAATGTTTGAAAAGTGATTAAGTTCGAATCACGGAATGTTGAGCCAAGTTTGTCCGCAGTGTATAATAGAGATCTGTAGACATGTTTTCAAAATTCATAAAGGATGGCATATCTTAAAGCATAAAGGGTTATGTTATAAGGGAATATGTTGGAAACTCCTGTATCGATAATACCGACTAAAGTCAAGTAGGAAGCGAGGTGGACAAAACATCGAAAGTTGCACATGGTGCACTAGTGTTTCGATGGTTACATTTATAATAGGGATTTATATTTTCATACCCTCAGTTCGTTAGTTGTACTCAGTTTTCCCCAGGCGCTTAGTTTTTCCTCACTTTTGCCCATCTCCTTGTACTAACCGCCTTACATGGTCTCAAACTCGCTGTCCCGTCCGCCCTTGTTACGTACAATAAAAGTAACACGCTCACCAAGTCCCGTAGTGGATCCCCCATTACGTCTTGTGGTAGGGCTGTGTTCTGTCGTGTCCCGTAGTGTACCCTTCCCGTTACATGCTGACAAGTGGGGCCTCGTTCAGTCGATTCCCGTAGTGGACACCTCTCTCAACTTATCCAGATCAGCATCGGACCCACAACTTATCTACGTGAGCACTGGACCCACAACTTATCCACGTGAGCACCGGACCCATAGCTTACCCAGGTTGGCGTTGCAAGATGGGACCCCGAGCCAGCCCCGTGCCCGCACCCTTTGTCTAGCTTCATTTTTATATAGTGAAATGTAATGCATATATGAAAATTATACACCTTTGAACTCTTTTAGATCGCACTTAGGACATGATAATGTTGTGCTAATAAAATCCTGATCATTTATCATTTCTATGGAGTGAAATATAATGCATAAACTTGTGTATACAAAAATTATACACATTTGAACTCTTTGAAATCACACTTAATACGTGATAATGTCGTGCTAAGAAAATCTTGAGAGATTATCATTTTCATAGAGTGGAATGTAATGAACAAACTTGCATATGTGAAAATTATAAACCTTTGAAGACTTTTAAATCGCACTTAATACGTGATAATGACGTGCTAACAAAATTTTGAGAGATTATTATTTTCTCCCTCATTTTCATAGATTGGAATGTAATGCATAAACTTGCATATACAAAGTTTATACACATTTGAACTCTCTGAAATCGCGCTTAATACGTGATAATGTTGTGCTAAGAAAATCTTGAGAGATTATTATTTACATAGAGTGGAATGTAATGCATAAATTTGCATATACGAAAATTATACACCTTTGAACTCTTTGACATCACACTTAATACGTGATAATGTTGTGCTAAGAAAATCTTGAGAGATTATCATTTTTGATATAGTGGAATGTAATGCATAAACTGGCATATACGAAAAGTATACACCTTTGGATTCTTTGAAATCGCACTTAGGTCATGATAATGTTGTGCTAATAAAATCCTGATCATTTATCATTTCCATGGAGTGAAATATAATGCATAAACTTGTGTATACGAAAATTTTAAACCTTTGAACAATGTGAAATCACACTTAATAACGAGATAATGATGTGCTAGCAAAATTTTGAGAGATTATCATTTTCTCCCCCCGTTTTCATAGAGTGGAATGTAATGCATAAATTGCATATACGAAAATTATACACATTTGAACTCTTTGAAATCACACTTAATATGTGATAATATTGTGCTAAGAAAATCTTGAGAGATTATCATTTTCATAGAGTGGAATGTAATGCACAAATTATACACCTTCGAACACATTCCCTTCAAATTATATTCAAGTTCATTTTTTATGGGGTTAAAGTACCGGTGGCAAACTCATTATTTTGCATGGATAGAGGGGTGCCCCCCGACAGATATAAGGGTTATCCTATCCACTAGATCACAGAGGATCAACGATTGGTGGGCAAGATCCGCATGACAACTATCTCAACCAATCAGAGCGTAGTAGCGAAGATGAGCACATGTGCGAGAGATTGATACTAAGAGAGGGGAAAACTGAGTAGCACTTAAGAACCAAGGGCAAAACTGAGTAGAACTTAAAAACCAAGGGCAAGACTTACAAAGGGATTCAAATAGAAAATATAAAAATATTTAAAGAAAGGAAAATGCCTCTTTTATACAATAAAATACATCTTGGCATACATCAAACTATTTGCAATTCAAATATACACCATCTTGACAATTATTTCCTCATTCAGACAAACTATGTTTTGGGGAGGGATGTTTTGGGAAGAGGCTTGAGTAGAAAGCCATGAACCTTCATAGATAGTAGGTGATTTGAGAAGTGGTGATTTAGGTTAAAACTTGGTTTATATACATTTCTTATGGTGGCAGGTCACATAATAAGACTCCTTGGGTAGATGCCACTATGTTTTACTCTTTTTGAATTTGTTGTGCATAAAATGACTCAATTAGCTAGCTAAAACCTATTCATTGACTCTCTGTTGACCAGCCACCGGAGGGTAAAACTGAGAATATTGCACACGACAGTGTTAGTACTGGAGGGAAAAACTGAGTACAACCAAACTATCAGTGTTACACTCAAGGGAAAAACTGAGCACAACTAACTCGCCAGGGTTAGACACGAGGGAAAAAACGTGACTCACGGTACGTGTGTGCGGTGCACGGGGCGGTAGCGGACACGTGAGGCCGTGCATGGTGCAGTAGAGTATGCGGTTATGAGGTGCACAACGGTGCAACGAAAAATCGCTTCCCTTCTCCTTTAATAGAGGCCTCCTCACTCTCACTCATCACTCACTCACTCAACCATCTCCATTGTCCCATCACCTTCTGTAAACCCCCAAGAAAACCCCAACCATGTCGGCGATGGAGAACAACGACGCGGTGGCCTCCGGCGCCTCCAAGGCCGCCGGTGAGGAGGCCCCCGTCCCCGTACATGCCCCTGTCTAGGCATCGAAGGCAGCCACCATCCCCGTCCCAGCATCCGTCGTATCCACCGGCGAGGAGGCCCTCGCTGGTCTCGGGCAGATCCCGCTCGGCTAGGACCTCTACGAGGAGGTTGATTACATAAGGCCGGAGAACCCCTACGACACCAGCATCGCCAACCCATGGTCGGAGGTAACCAGGATTTTCTCCCCTTCCCTTGTTCTTCCCCTGTTCCCATCATTGGATGCTAGATCGTATGTTATTAGGGCTCGACTATTCGTATTTTTACAGTAGCTAATCCTCTTGTGTTGGATCTCGTATTCGATGAACTCCCCTATTCGTATTTGAACCCCCCCTATTCGTAGTTGGGACCAGTATTCGATTTGGTTTGAGATTTGGGGAATAATCAGGAGATCTCAATCGGTTAATTTATGCAAATAATCAATCCCGATAATCAAAATATCTCAATCATGTCCTTATTGCACTCTACTATTTTTTCCAACAGAAGGATAGCAGCAACGTCCGCAGCGACGACGAGTCCAAGGACACCTAGACTGGTCATGTGCTCAGGAGGCTGAAGTCCGTCCAGTATAACAACTTCTTCATCGGCGACGTGTACAGGTGCCCCTTCTGCCCCAACAGGATGCTCTGTGCCATAGACTTCAACTCCCTCGTGAAGCATGCCGAGGACGTGAGGACCCACGGCGAGTCCGTGAACGTCCACGGCTTCATAGCCAAGCACAAGGCACTCGCTCTTCACCTCCGCAACCTCTAGAAGGTGGCTATCAAGGAGGGTCACATGCCCCCGATCAATCCCAAGGCGCCCAAGGTCAAGGGACTAGCAGCAAGAAGTGGAGGAGGCGCCAGAGGGAGGAGGCGGAGGACCTCCTGGAAGAAGCCATGAGGATCCACTATTCTCCTGCTGCTGTTGCTGCTGTAAAGTAGCTTCTTTTGTCTTGTCTGTGTTGAACTTGTCCGCTGTTGCTGCTGAGCAGCCTAATTGTTGAACCTCGTTAAGTACTGTACTATATAACCTATATTAGCTGCTTTATCTACATTTTCTCTATTTACTGAATTTATTTATGGGTGCTGGTTAGATTTGCTGCTCTATATTTGCTACTAGATTGGGGGAAAAACAAGGGCAAAAGGAACAATGAATGAAGAGAGAAGCTGCTCTAGATTCACTATCTTTTTGGGAGAAAAAAAGACAACTGTTAGCGAGAGAGAGAGAGGGGAAAAGGCGCTCTTAAAAAGGCTCATCATAAAAATAACAAAAAAGAAAACTTCCAATTGAGACGACAGGGCGCACGTAACCACCAAAAGCTTCCCACACGGTCCCACACCACATCCCCCGTAATCTGCAAGAGATGGATGGCTGGTCCGCTGCATATCTTGGCCCCACTTGTCAGCATGTAACGGTCGAGATGACGTGACATAACGCTCAACGCACGGCCCGCCCCAACACGGTCCCACCATTCAACATGTAACGGTCAAGCCTTTGACCTGATGGCATCCCCCCGGTCGAGCACATGTGAGGGTTTTGGAATGGAGGGAGGGCAAAAGTGAGGAAAAACTAAGCGACTAGGGAAAACTGAGTAGAACTAACGAACCAGGGGAACGAAAATAGAAATCCCTTTATAATAATAGATAAGGGTACCATCTAAAGTGATGTATAATGTTATGGCGGGGCTAATTCAGTTTTAACATAGAATGATGTGTCCCAGGGCACAGTGCCCATGAGAAACCACATGAGGTTGATCTAAAGTCACTGTAGGCTCTTGGAAACCGGCCTCGTTCTGCTGCCATAACAATGATGCATACATAAAGATGTTATCATGTGATGATAAAGTATTAATGTCAATCAAGGTGACATTAGTAAGTTGCAAAGGATTTAGGACTGTAAAGTACATGCCCAAGACTCAACCTCTTCCAAGAGAAAGCATGTTCAGGGTACCGGAATATATGGTGCCAATGATTAAGAACAAATGCAGCTAGTTTATTTGTACTCTAGTGCAAGTGGGATACTATTGGAAATATGCCCTATAGACAAATAGTAATATTAAGTTTTATATCATGCTATAACTGTATTGAAAGGAAACGTCAATACACATGTGATATATAAAGAACCAGGGGTTCCCGTTGAAACTCTAGTCACTGGTTCATTGGTCAGCAGATGATCAAGGTTTCATGATCATGTGGCATTTATGCCAGTTGGAAATGGAGTCATCTCATTCTGTGAATGAGATGATGAACTAATACCCAACCTAAACATCATGACCCGATCATGTCACAAAGTTCAAGTTATGATGATTAGAATATACCTAGTAGACTATTCCTTAGACCGTGAAGCTATATCAATCACTGTCTCCCGAGGCTACTTTGATAGCATCGAACATCATTTGGTAATACAGTGATCATAAAGGTGCGTTCAGGTATTCAGAGGAACTTTTGAGGCAATATATGTCGAGAGCGGGATTTGTCCATCCGCGTGATGGAAAGATACTCGAGGGCCCATTCGGAGAAGATATATCCAATAGTTGCGTAGTGTGTGATTTGATCACAGGGATATCACTTGTCAAAACAAGTCAAGTAACATTTGTCGATAACGAGATTGAACATGACATGGCGTTGTCATTGATCAGATCTCAGGCAATGCAAGTATCGAGAGATAAATGGAATAATACACGACAGTCACGGTTCAAACAACAAAAGATCTTCGTGGAATGCACAGGGGTCACATGGCCATCCAGGTCCCTTTGTCGATGTGAACCTGGTCGTGATGCACAGGAGTGGGCGGCAGAGGTGTGCCATCGCGGTGCAGGGTGGGCATGTTGCAGCATGTGCTGAGTGCGGCACGTGAGAGGAGCGTGAAGTGTGCGCTGCGCGCGCAGGTCAGTGCGGCTGATGGGTGTTTTCGTGTTGCTGCGGGCTAGGTCTGGTTAGGGCTAGGTTTAGTCTGGGTTTGTCTAGTTTAGAGTTAGGTCTAGGCTAGGGTTTGGGTGGGCTTTGGAGGTGGCTAGCAGGGCTTTTGGGCCTGGCTGGCTACCTCCCTAAATAAAATAGTTAATTATTTGATTAAGGTTCTGTTTTATTTTTGTGACCTTTATAAATGATTTGTAGACAAAAAAAAATATTTGGACAACCAGGGTTTTATAATTTGAAATAAACACGGGATGTTTAGAAAACAAAGGTAGGCTCTTAGAAAATAGTTTCTGTAAAAAGATGCATGATGACATGACGATGCTCAAATGCAATGTGGCATGATGACATGAGCATTCGATCATGATGATGCACAAAATTAAAACAACACATGATTTTCTAGTAGGGGTTTTACCGCAACCCTCTCTCCTCGAGACCACCTGGCCCCACCCCGACACTCCCGCACACGCCTCCACTCGCATCCCTAATCCCCGACCCTCCTCGCTCTCCGTCCGCAGGCAGCCATCGCTGCCCCGCGAATCCCTCTCCATCGGCCGCCCTACAGTGCGCGCCCCTCCTCGAGCCCCTATCTTGCAGCACCGCATGCAGCACCCTGCGTCACCGCCTCCTCTGGTGCGAGCTCTGCCACCAGGACGAGCAGCGCTGCGTCACGGAGCTCCTGCCACAACCCAAGCCCCTCCTTCCGGCTGCCGCCGCTGCTAGGGACATGCGCACCATCCCTGCATGGCCTCGCCTCAACCTCCTTCCTCCGCCTCTTAGGCCGCCAGCGCCATGCTCCCGATCCACCGCGCCCAAGCCGCAATCGCCGCTTGATACGTTGCTAATGTATCAACAATTTTTGATGTTCCATGCTTGTTTTATATCTAGTTTCTTATGTTTTGTCCACACTTTGGAGTATTTTTATACACTTCCTTGGACTAACCTATTAACAAGATGCCGTAGTGCCAGTTGCCTATTTTTTGCTGTTTTTGGTTCCAGGAAAGTCAGAAAATGAATATTCTCGGAATTAGACCAGACAAAAGCCAAAGTCGATATTTTACCGGAAGACTCACGGAGCCAGAAGACGAGACGGGGAGGGGCCATAGGGCAGCCACATCCCCTTGGCGCGGGTAGCCCTAGGCCGCGCCAGGGCATGGTGTGGGCCCCCTGGTCGGCCACCGACCTCTCCTCTTCGCCTATAAGAAGTCCCTGAGGCAAAAACCCTAAATAAAACAGCCTCCAGCCACGAAAACTTCCACAGCGCCGCCGCCACCGAAGAGGAGATTCAGGGGACAGAAAGTCTCTGTTCCGGCACCCTGCCGGGATGGGGAAGTGCCCCCGAAGCCATATCCATCGACTCCACCACCATCTCCATCGCCGTTGCTGATTCCCATGATGAGGAGGGGTAGTTCTTCCTCGAGGCTAAGGGTTCTACCGGTAGCTATGTGTTTATCTCTCTCTATGCATGATCATATTGTGATCATGAGCTTTGTAATCAAGTAGATCTACCTTGCTACTCAAGTTCTTTAATAGATCTCTGCTCTCCCCATGTGTGTGAAAGTGACAGCGTGCACACCAAGGTGGCACTTAGGCTAGAGATTATAAATACTTGTTATGAGTTATATTTGGAGTTGGATGTTTCTATGAAATTGTGGTGTTTGTTGGAACCATCTAGTGCTCAAGGTGACAGTGTTGGGTTATCTAGATTGGAAAAGCGAACTTTGAGGAGTGCTGTTATAGCCCTACCATGGATTAGAGTGTCCAACCGGAGAGTAGTTCAGAGTAGTATCATAAAGAGAATATATTTATATGAGATTGTTCACTAGTGAAAGTATGATCCCTAGGCCTTGTTTCTAAGCATTGAAACACCGTTTGCAACTAGATCTGTTACATGTTTGCTTGCTGCTATATTTATTTCAGTTTTCCTTTAGTCTCTTCCACACCATCAAGCTATTTTCTGGCACCTTTATCTTATATCCATACCACTTGTATTTTACTATCTTTTCACCAAACTAGTGCACCTATACACCTGACAAGTGTATTGGGTGTGTTGGGGACACAAGAGACTTCTTGTATCTTGATTGCAGGGTTGCTTGAGAGGGGATACCTTTGACCACTTCCTCCCTAAGTTCGATAAACCTTGGGTGATCCACTTAAGGGAAAACTTGCTGCTGTTCTACAAACCTTAGCACTTGGAGGCCCAACAACTGTCTACAAGAATAGAAGTGCGTAGACATCACTGCTCCCGTGCGAGCCTGCCGTTGCAGCGAGCCACCGTGTCGACGTCGCCTCCCTACCGCTGAGCACCGCTAAGCCCGCTTGCTCGAGTCATAGCCGCCACCTCAAGATCTATTCTACGGTGTCTTGTTCAAGATCGCCTTCAAGGTGTTCGACTTCATGCTTCTAAGAGTCCTTCGAGTTAAAACGTCATGGAGTTGATGCCATTGTTGCTACACAAGTGTAGTCCTCGGATATGTTACAACGTGGTGCTAGTGGTGCTGTTGTTGGTGAAGACCCCATGTTGATGTGGATGTTCGTGGCCCTCCCAAGCATCAAGATCTACTACACGGAGCAAATTACCAAGACCCCCGATCCGTGGATTCGATGATCGAAGAGGGCCACACGGAACATATCAGATCGCCTACACAGATGCTAAGGCCCTGAACCCGACCCCGGAACTGAAGGGCAGAACCAAAGACCATGGAACGCTGAGCTCTCCCTCCTGGAACCTGAAGATCGAACCTCGACACTATTCTTCCTCCTCGTTGATCCGAATACGAAGGCCCCGTTCCCGGCGTCCGAGGACCGAACCCTGTCGAACCCCTCGAACCCCAAGATCTCCGGAGTTGACATGTGTGACCCTATCCAAGATCCCCCTTATTTTTTTATAATATATGACATATACCTGTTGCATATTAAATCATTCATGTCGCATACATTCTTTGGGGTTGTGGGGTACTTTGTTGATTCACATCATAATTAAATATGGAGTGCATATGCGGGCTATTCTAGTCTTATATTGGCTCCATTTAAATTTGCATAGAGAACCGATGACATGTTTTGCCTTGTTAAGACAATATTTAAATTGCGGGGTACCTAAACAGCAAGAACCTCCTAATTAATTGTTGGGACCCTAGTTCCTCTTAATATTGCCTGATTGCATCGCACCTTGCCATGTCATACATCATACAAGCATCATGCCTAATCTTTTGTCATAGTATTAAATAGTGCATCCGGTGTTTCTTTTAGTGCTTTGCTTCTTCACGGATTAGGCCATTGAGTTGATGCGAGTATTGGCAAGTCCTTCGAATAATGAACCTTCGGTAGTGTTTCCCAGGCGAGCATTCTCCCCCTTTCTACCTATTTTACATTTATAGTCTTTACTTCATCATGTTGATCTATTGCTATCCGTGTTGCGATGCTTTAGTTTCCGTGTACCATTTATATTCCTTGCAGCCTCCACTACAAGAAAAGTTGACTTTTACAACGGACGATTTTCGTGGTTGAAGGCCCATTTTTCGTGGCTAAAAAGTCTTCTACGATGGATGCCCTTCGTGGTAAAAGCCCCATCACAAAAGAATCTACCATGGTTTCTTTCTGACCGTGGCAGATCGCAACCTTCAGCCATGAAAACCTGTTCCATCGTAGATCTGTTTGCCAGCCGCGTTGACTGCTGACGTCATGCAAAATGCCACGTGGCAAACACCATTAACGCCCAGTTACCATCGTTAACGGCCACAGAAACTATGGTAGAAGCCTGGGCCAGCCAAGGCCTGCTAATAATTAAGTGGGCCGACCCATTAGGAGAACCAAATAAGATTATGGCCCGTTACTGTTTTGTCTAGAACTGTTTGAAATGGGCCCAAAAGATGTGGCCAGCAGTGGCCCGTGAATGTCAGGCCCATTACTGTTTCAGCCTATCGAAGCCCACATTGTTTGAATACTATGCGACCCGTTAATAGGCTGCGTCAAGTAGGCCAGATACTATTAAGGCCCACGGTCAGCCTGCCACTGTTCTCATAGCTGGTCCTGGGCCGCCTACGAACGACCCACTTTTGAGAAGGTCCAATACTATTCTGGCCTTTTACCGTACCATCTGTTAACTTCTTAGGCCCACCGGCAACCTACAACTATTCTGATCTGGTACTGTTCTGGCCTGCCAATATGTTTGGCATGTTACTATTCCTGTCTGGTAAAATTTTCGGCCTGCTACTGTTCTACCTTGTTACTATTCTGGCCATTTACTATTCAGGTCCGTTACAGTTGTGATCCTTTACTATTCTGGCCTGCCACTTTTCTGGTCTGTTACTGTTCTGGCCCGTTACTGAGCTAGGTTGCCTCCGTTCTGGCCCGTTACTGTTTTGGCCTATTACTGTTTTAGCATGTTACTGATTGGCATGTTACTATTCTAGCCTACTTACTATTATTGGTTGCCACCTGAGGGTAGGCCCGTTATGGTCACGGACACATAAAGTTTCGGCCTTTTTGAAGCCTAGGCAAATATCATAAAAGGAGTATAATTAGGGAGCATCTTTTACTATTCATGGTAGGCCTAATACAGTAAGGGCAAACAACAAAGACCTAAACTCTTACCTAATTGACCTGGCTAGCGCAGTTATGATACCGCCCACCGCCATGCATGGACGGCATCAACTAAATGCCTACATGGCCCAGCTCAAAAAAGATGCCTACATGGCCTATGCGAGTTATCTAGATATTACATCAACTGCAAACTTCTTAAAAATATTACATAATATCAACGCTCGGGAAAGAAAATTCAGCATTTCAGTTGACAATCAAGTTGATTGCACTGTCCTCAATTAGCTTTCTCAATCCATCAACTGCATCTCCCTTTAAGTGTGACAACTACATTGGAAACCCACCATAAGACATGATCTTGCAACCCCCTCTTTGGTGGCAATAGCAATAATTGCAGTCTGAAAATAAGTAATAACAAGTTAATACAACAAACAACACAAACTACTCATAGCTAAGAATGAACCAGATAGAAATTATAATCGCATCATACAAGAACTTGTATAGCAGGAATGAAAACGAGGAATGAACTATATATTGTAGAGGATAGTTATGTCGTTGCTTAGGACGAACCAGAATGAGATGCGAGATATAGTAGCATCACACGTGAACCTTGAGAACAATTCAAACAATCATTAGACAAGTGTGCCTATAATGAAATGAGCAATCAAACAAAGTGCTTTTTAGAATTTTAGCAAATATAAACTAGGCAGGTCATATAAGCAAATATATATGGAAGAAGTGGTATTTCCTAGAATGCAAGAGACGTACAGTGACTCAGAATTTACGGTGGGCTACACAATGTCATGCAATTTATGTCATAGCTAAGAATCAACTAAATAGAAATATAATGGCATCATAAGATAACTTCTAGAGCAGGAATGCAAAAAAATGAGTGAACTACATAGTATATGACAATTATGTCATTGCTTAGGACAAACCAACACCAGATAAGGAAATAATAGCATCGCTTGTGAACCTGTAGAAGAGGCTATGCAAACCATCATGTTCATTGTTCCATTCTGGGATCTATGCAAGAAAAAGAAAATAGTTAGTGTTGCAGCTTTTAAAGAACCAAATGGCAACAACAAAATTATAATTGAATTAGTATGAAGAGTTGATACGTTACTAACGTATCTATAATTTGATGTTCTATTTTTGCTTTTTATCTACTTTCTTATGTTTTGTTCATACTTTGAGATACTTTTTATACAGTTTCTTGGACTAACCTATTAACAAGATGCCATAGTGCTAGTTGCCTGTTTTCTGCTGTTTTTGGTTCTAGGAAAGTCAGAAAATCAATATTCTCGGAATTAGACCAGACAAAAGACAAAGTTGATATTTTACCGGGAGACTCAGGGAGCCAGATGACGAGACGGAGAGGGGCCACAGGGTGGCCACACCACCCCTTGGCGCGGGCAGCCCTAGGCTATGCCAGGGCATGGTGTGGGCCCCCCTGGTCGCCCACCGACCTTACCTCTTCGCCTATAAGAAGCCTCCCGATGCAAAAACCCTAAATCGAACAGCGTCCAGCCACGAAAAGTTCCGCAGCACCGCCGCCACCGAAGGGGAGATTCGGGGGATAGAAATTCTCTGTTCCGGCACCCTGCCGGGACAGGGAAGTGCCCCCGGAGCCATCTCCATCGATCTCCACCACCATATCCATTGCCGTTGCTGATTCCCATGATGAGGAGGGAGTAGTTCTTCCTCGAGGCTAAGGGTTCTACCGGTAGCTATGTGTTCATCTCTCTCTTTCTCTCTATGCATGATCATATTTTGATCATGAGCTTTGTAATCAAGTAGATCTACCTTGCTACTCAAGTGCTTTAATAGATCTCTGCTCTCCCCATGTGTGTGAAAGTGACATCGTGCACACCATGGTGGCACTTAGGCTAGAGATTACAAATACTTGTTATGAGTTATATTTGGAGTTGGATGTCTTTATGAAATTGTGGTGTTTGTTGGAACCATCTAGTGCTCAAGGTGACAGTGTGGGGTTATCTAGATGGGAAAGGCTTACTTTGAGGTGTGCTCTTATAGCCCTACCATGGATTAGAGTGTCCAACCGGAGAGTAGTTCAGAGTAGTATCATGAAGAGAATATATTTACATGAGAGTGTTCACTAGTGAAAGTATGATCCCTAGGCCTTGTTTCTAAGCATTGAAACTTCGTTTGCAACTAGATTTGTTACATGTTTGATTGATGCCATCTTTATTTTAGTTTTCCTTTAGTCTTTTCCACGCCATTGATACATTGCAAATGTATCTATAATTTTTGATGCTCCATGCTTGGTTTTATCCACTTTCTTGTGTTTTGTCCACACTTTGGAGTACTTTTCATATGATTTCTTGGACTAACCTATTAACAAGAGCCATAGTGCCAGCTGCCTGTTTTTTGCTGTTTTTGGTTCCAGGAAAGTCAGAAAATGAATATTCTTGGAATTGCACGGGACAAAAGCCAAAGTGCCTATTTTTCCAAAAGACTCCAGGAGCCAGAATACGAGACGGAGGTGGGCCAGGGGCTGGCCCCACCCCCCAGGCGTGGGCTAGGCCTGGCCGCGCCAGGGACTAGTGTGGTGGCCCTAGGTACCCCTCCGTCTCCCTCTTCGCCTATAAGAAGCCTTCCGACCTAAAACCTTAGGGGGGCTCGACGTTTTTCCAGAAGGAGTTCCGCTCCGCCATCACCACCAGATTCCATGAAACAGCACCAGAAACTCTGTTTTGGCACCCTGCCGGGACGGGGAATTGGAGGAGATCATCGCCATCATCATCACCATCGCTTCTCCATCGACCATCCATGTTTCCCCCATCTATGAGTGAGTAATCCCCCGCTGTAGGCTATGGGGATGGTAGGGATTGGATGAGATCGTTCATGTAATGGCATCAAATTGTTAGGGCATGGTGCCTAGTATCCTTTATTAGTGCTTTATGACTTTGTTGCGACTTGTTGTGCTTAATGCTTGTCACTAGGGCCCGAGTGCCATGATTTCAGATCTGAACTTGTTATTGATTCATTATGATAGTATTGTTCTTGGTCTTATCTACAAGTTGTATACACACGTCATTGTCCAGAACCTATGGTCCCGAAGTGACAGAAATCGGGGTAGCCTGAAGGGAAAGACTTTGATGTGAGGATCACATGTGTTCACGGAGTGTTAATGCTTTGCTCCGGTGCTCTATTAAAAGGAGCACCTTAATTTCCAGTAGTTTCCTAGAGGCCCTGCTGCAAACGGGCTGGCAGGACAAAAGATGTTGTGCAAGTTCTCATTGCGAGCACGTATGACTATATATGGAACACATGCCTAGGATTGTCTAGTACTTGTATGCTTTATCTTATTTATCTATAATTGCCCTATGTTCTGATTGCTATGTGGATTGCCTTGTCCATGCAACGCCCGTCTATCCATCCCTATGCCTACCGCACTCGAATCCCACTGTTTACTGCTTTTGTTACTATTGTCTTTGCTTTGCTACTGCTATTACTTTACTATTCCTACTACAAAACTGTTGCTACTGATAAAATGTTGTGAGCAAGATTGTTTCCAGGTGCAGCTGAATTCACAACTCAGTTGTTAAGGCTGATAAGTATTCTTTGGCTCCCCTTGTGTCGAATCAATAAATTGGGTTTCACTTCCCTCGAAAATACTGCGATACACCCCCTATACTTGTGGGTCATCAAGACTATTTGCTGGGGAGCATAGCTTTATTTATCATGTTCACTTGGATTCACTTTTGTTCAAGCTAAGTTTATCTTTCTCCTTGTTTGCTTGTTTCTTTATCAAAAATACAAAAAAAATTAGTTCCTACTCTAGTTGTTATTTTTGTTGGTCTGTTATTGTCTTGCTTTATCATGCTTGATGTCAATGGTTGGTTTCTTTGAAACTGAAGCTTATTGGCAAGGTGGGTTCACAGAAGATCAAAAATATTATTATAAGGAACACCGCTTGTCACAAAAAGGGAAACACTTACGGGAACAAATTGATAGATTGTATACCATTGCTAGAAACGTGTGCTCTACTTATAATGTTACTTATTGCTATGATGAGTCTTGTTGCAGAAAGAGGTATAAACACCTCCCTTTTCAATGTGAGTATAGTGATAATGATACCATATCTTCCTATGCTAAAGGAATTTATGAATTTTATGATGCAGAACAAATTGAAGAATTTATTGCTTGGAAGGGTGCTTTTGAACTTGCTAGTTTGCTTGAAAATATTGATGATTCACCTTATAAGTATGAGGTGTATGGTATGCTTAAATTTTGCTTTGATAATTACAAGGATGAAAATGGCTATATTCTTGATTAATTTAATAAATGCTTTCCACAAATGGAAGAGACTAATGCCTTGCAGGACCCTATGGAAGAGACTAATGCCTTGCAGGCTCCTATGGAAGAAGAAATTGATGAACCTGAAATCTCATTAGATGAAAAAGAGGAGGAGAGTGATGAACAAAAGGAGGAAGAATGGATTAGCTACCCATGCCTACCTTCTAATGAGAGTAACTCTTTATCCCTTACATTATTTGATTGTCCTCCATGCTTACTAAAGGAGGATGAATGTTATGTTCCCGAGGTTTCCTTTGAAAATGTTTACGATAAGGCTCTAGTGCTTGTAGATCATGAAAAGCATGCTTTATGTGATAGTTATATTGTTGAGTTCATTAATGAGGCTACTGAAAATTATTTTGAGATAGGAAAATATGGTGGTAGGAGTTTTCATGGTATTGAAACACCTCTCTATGTGCTGAAAGTTTTGAAGTTACTCTTGTTTTATCTTCCTATGCCTGTCACTTTGCTCTTTGCAAATTTATTTGCTTACACGATTCCTATGCATAGGAAGTGGGTTAGACTTAAATGTGTTTTGATTTTTCTTCTTGATGCTCTCTTTTACTTCAACTTATATTTCTTATGAGAGCATCCTCTCAAACTTTTATGCCTGAAGATGATATTATGTCTATTATTCTTGGGAGACCTTTTCTTAAATACTACAGGAGTTGTTATTAATTGTAATCAAGGGAAGGTGACCTTCAATGAACACATTGTCTATTTTCCCAAGAAGATTGAAAGGATTTATGGCTTGAATTCAATTGAACATGTTGAGGGCATCCAAGTTGGAGAAATATATTGTCCCATACCAAGAGAAAAATTTGAAACTATTATGATTGGGACCATTGTTATCAAGGTTGAGGTAACATAATCATTAGTGGAATACAAAGTTTTGTATTATATGAAATTGTTTTGGTAACAAGACCTGATCAACCTTGTTAACAAAAGGATTTCATTGAACAAAACAATGTTTTCACCATGATTATCTCCGCTTACTTCTATTTTATCCATTTTCAGTTTTTGCTTTTGCCTAACTTAAAGGCGTTAAAGAAAAGTACTTGTTGGGAGATAACCCAAGAGTTTTAGTTGAGTTTTGGAAGTTATTACATCAGTAATAATCGCTCCTTATCCTTTTTATTTGCTTTTTGTGCCAAGAGTAACCTCTAATGAGAGTGAAGTAATGATTGGGAAAGTTGCTGTCCCGAAACAGATTTTTGTGCTTCACCGTAAAAATTTCCGAGAGAGCTTTGTATGTCGGATTGAGCTGTAAGTTTTTGTGATTATGCCCCAGGTTGTTACATAACTTTCGTTAGTTCAACACTTTTTTATTTGAGCAACAGAAGGTCTTCGAAAAAATTTGTATTTACCTGCTGGTCTGTTTTGACAGATTTCTGCCATTTTCTGCATTTGCTTCTTGTTGGTTCCTTCTTTAGTTCTTTTGGGGAATTGAGCTTTTTGAGGGAAGTGCTACAGTATCTAGTGTTATAATGGAAGTTTATTTGGTGTTATAACTGAACCTTGAGACTTATTTATCTTAAGTGCACTAATGTTGCTAATGAGATTGTGTGAAGTTTTGTATGAAGGAAAAATTTCAAGTGTATGGAAGGAATGAGTAATGAGATGAAGGATGGACTAAAGCTCAAGCTTGGAGATGCCACGCTTGTCACCCCAAGAAATATCCAATAAGTACAAGCGTCAAAGCTTGGGGATGCCCAAGGCATTTCCCTTCTTCATCAATAAAAATTCCAGGTTTCTTCCAAACGCTTCATTTTTATTGTTTCATACACAGTTGTGTTTTTCTTGGAGCGTCTTCTTTTTCATTTTAATTTTGGTTTTTAGTTTGCTTGGTTTGCTTAGTTTTCTGAATAAGTTGGTTGGACCCCCTCTTTCATACTTTGGTTTGCAAATAGTTTGGTTTGGTTTGGAAAAGAGTAGGAAAGTTCATACTTTTGTGGTAAAAAGAACTCGTTTTTGACTGTGGCTATGCTTTGTCATGCCATGCTTGATATTGTTTTGGCTTTATGCTTAGTATTCTTTGCTGTAGCATGACTTGTTATAAACAATTGAGATTGCATAATGTGCCTTGGATGAATCATGCGTTGTTTTAGCATATTAAAGCATAGTATAGTGGTATTCTCCTTTGATGCTTTATTTGGGTTGACTTGGCACATGCTCACACCATGTTATGACTATATCAAGTCACCATAGCCTTTATGATCCTTTAGTTTTCAACTTGTAGTATCACTTTATGCTTTGATCAATGATGTTTTGTCGCTCTACATGATTATGGCCATTATTGCTCTCTTAGTTTGTCGCTCCCAGTCTTTTGCTAGCCTCCACAACAAAGTATGAGTTCCACTCATGCATCCAACTCCCTAAACCAAGTTTTTCCAAAGAGTCCACCATACCTACCTACTAGCTTATGCTATTCCAAGTATATTCATACTTTTGTTTACCTTCCACTTGTTATGAGAAAACTAGTGATTAAAGCTCTCACGAACTTGATGGCACACTTTACTTTTCTTGCCCTTAATAAACTTGAACCATTGTGTCTTCTATGTTGTATATGCTTGCACTTATTTGTTGGGAATTAGCAGAACCATGATTTCATGGGGAACACTTTCAACATTGCACTTGGTACTTGTACCTAGTTGATATCATGCTCTTTTGTATATGGATGTCGTCGGTGTGAAATGAAAGGGGAGCTTGTAAGTCCATGGAGTTATGTATATGTGTTAGAGAAATGTCTGGGCCGCTGGTCTAATCCATGCTGACATGGTGGAAACCTGTAGCGTAACCATAATGAGCTGTCTATGAAGCATTCTTCTTATAAAAAAAGAGTCCTATATTGAGAAAAAAAGAGAAAAGAGAAAAAAAGAGATACTATGAAAAGAGGAAAGAGAGAAAAAATCACCATATTCCCATGGTAAATAAGAAGAATGCTGAGATGCTTGTTGTCTGCTTGCCTTGTCATTTTGATATGGGGATTCTTCCGTATCATTAGGCAAAGGGTACCCCATTGGCGGTTCTCTATGATACACATGTACTTACGATGACAAGAACTTACCGGTGACTAAACTTGAGTAGCATGAGGAGCGACCCTTGTATACAAGGGACATGAGATTTCTGACTTATACTTCGTCAAGCATGTACACCATAGTTTGTTCGCTTTAACCTTAATCACTTCAAAATGCTTATGATAGGGGCAATGAGAGCTGAAAGCTATAAGTATCATAATTTTTGGAAGCTCTTTATGAGACTTGAATCCCTACTTCCTTCTACAAAAGGCCCTTCTTCCACCATTATATTGATTCTCCACCTTCTATCTTTATGCACTTACTTTGAGAGCATAGTGGCCATTCTTAGTTCTATGTGCATTGTCCCAAGACTAGTTGATTGATGCATAACTTGTTATTGCTTGTTTGAAACTATTGTATCTAGTCACTCTTATGAACTTTGAAGGTGTCCTATGCATTTTTGTTTGCTACTCTATGAGAGACAAGCTGAATTCCACTTTGCTATGTTTTCTTTATGTGAAACAAACAAACGTCTTGCAAGGCATTGTTATTCATGAATCTTTTGTTTGTGCCTTTTCATGTTGCATCATAGTTTCTTTGTCTTATTGCTAGAACTTTGTCTTTCATGTTATGATTGAAGTACTATGATCCCAGCTATGAATGTTATCAAGTCTTTGATGGTGCATGTCACCTCAAAAATTATTCTTTCTTTTTATCACTTACCTACTCGAGGACGAGCAGGAGTTAAGCTTGGGGATGTTGATACATTGCAAATGTATCTATAATTTTTGATTCTCCATGCTTGGTTTTATCCACTTTCTTGTGTTTTGTCCACACTTTGGAGTACTTTTCATATGATTTCTTGGACTAACCTATTAACAAGAGCCACAATGCCAGCTGCCTGTTTTCTGCTGTTTTTGGTTCCAGGAAAGTCAGAAAATGAATATTCTCGGAATTGGACGGGACAAAAGCCAAAGTGCCTATTTTTCCAAAAGACTTCAGGAGCCAGAATACGAGACAAAGGAGGGCTAGGGGCTGGCCACACCCTCAGCGCTGGTTAGGCCTGGCCAGGCACCCCTCGGTCTCCCTCTTCGCTTATAAGAAGCCTTGACCTAAAAACTTAGGGGGTTCAAGTTTTTCCAGAAGGAGTTCCGCTCGCCGCCACCACCGATTCCACGAACAAAGACTAGAAACTCCATTCGCACTTCACGGACGGGAATTGGAGGAGATCATCGCCATCATCATCACCATCGCTTCTCCATCGACCGTCCATGTTCCCCCATCTATGAGTGAGTAATCCCCCGCTGTAGGCTACGGGGATGGTAGGGATTGGATGAGATCGTTCATGTAATGGCATCAGATTGTTAGGGCATGGTGCCTAGTATCCTTTATTAGTGCTTTATGACTTTGTTGCGACTTGTTGTGCTTAATGCTTGTCACTAGGGCCCGAGTGCCATGATTTCAGATCTGAACCTGTTATTGATTCATTATGATAGTATTGTTCTTGGTCTTATCTACAAGTTGTATACACATGTCGTTGTCCAGAACCTATGGTCCCGGCGACGTAAATCGGGTAGCGGAAGGGAAAGGCTTTGATGTGAGGATCACATGTGTTCACGGAGTGTTAATGCTTTGCTCCGGTGCTCTATTAAAAGGAGCACCTTAATTGCCAATAGTTCCCTAGAGGCCCCGCTGCAAACGGGCTGGCAGGACAAAAGATGTTGTGCAAGTTCTCATTGCGAGCACGTATGACTATATATGGAACACATGCCTAGGATTGTCTAGTACTTGGATGCTTTATCTTATTTATCTGCAATTGCCCTATGTTCTGATTGCTATGTGGATTGTCTTGTCCATGCAACGCCCGTCTATCCATCCCTATGCCTACCGCACTCAAATCCCACTGTTTACTGCTTTTGTTACTACTGTCTTTGCTTTGCTACTGCTGTTACTTTACTATTCCTACTACAAAACCGTTGCTACTGATAAACTGCTGTGAGCAAGATTGTTTCCAGGTGCAGCTGAATTCACAACTCAGTTGTTAAGGCTGATAAGTATTCTTTGGCTCCCCTTGTGTCGAATCAATAAATTGGGTTTCACTTCCCTCGAAAATACTGCGATACACCCCCTATACTTGTGGGTCATCAGCCATCAAGCTATTTTCTGGCACCATTGTCTTTTATCCATACCACTTGTATTTCACTATCTCTTCACTTAACTAGTGCACCTATACACCTGACAAGTGTATTGGGTGTGTTGGGGACACAAGAGACTTCTTGTATCTTGATTGCAGGGTTGCTTGAGAGGGATACCTTTGACCACTTCCTCCCTGAGTTTGATAAACCTTAGGTAATCCACTTAACAGAAACTTGCTGCTGTTCTACAAACCTCTCCACTTGGAGGCCCAACAACGGTCTACAAGAATAGAAGTGCGTAGACATCAAGAGTCTAAATGGGTACTGCAAGACAGAATAACGGTGCCAAGGAGGAAACAATAACATGAACTTATCTCAGGACGAACCAGATAGATTCAGTAACTGCGGAGCAGGGCATCCAAACTAATATTTTTCCACTGATTTTATGTTTTGCAAGAACTACATGATAGCAGGTTATTACTGTTCTTCGGAGTAGCTAAGAACATGTGCATGACTTCAAAATTTGTAGAGCAGTGAATGCAAACCAACATGTCTAGTGACCTACTCCATAGTATCTAGCATGAAGAATATGCATGCGCTTTGACTGGGTGTACAGGACGGTTAGAAAAATGCAGTTCACTATGACAGGCTTGAACCTGCTGTACTGCTGACAAAACAAAAAAGAGTTGGTGATTTGGTTACCATGTTCGGATAGGCTTTTAAGCATCATCCGTACCGGCGCGGGTGACTTCCTTGTCACCCAGGGTGCTGTGGTTGTGCCGGGTGTTTGCGTCGGGGAAGCATATCTTGGGCGCTCGATGCCGGCTTGAGCACGGTGGACGAGGGAGAATCGATACACTACACGGCGGTTCAGGTAAGGTACAAGTAGAGAGGATACCGATGGTGTTGATGCAGATCTTGGGCAGTCATTGACGGATCGGCGCCATGGAGAGGAAAGTGGGAAAAGGAAATCAGGTGCAGTGGACGATGACGGACTCGGTGACCAAGGTTGGATGCGGTGGATGTCGATGAAGAGACAATGATGCTTTGGATGAGACCACAGCTGATACAGCTCCGGGTCTGGTATACTGTTGGCTGAGGAGTGCATGGTGTCGAGTTCCGGCGGGCAAAGCCAGCTGGAGAAGTGCTATGGGAGGTTCCAGGCACGAGAAATTTCGTAGTGTTTGAAATGGAGGCACGTGAGGGAGTGGAGACCACGTGATTTTTGTATCGTTTGAAACAGAGGGGCGCCAGAAATTTCGCAGTATTTGAAATGGAGGGGTGTGAGGGAGTAGGGACCACATGATTTTGGTATCGTTTGAAACGGAGGGGCGCGAGAATTTTTGTAGTGTTTGAAATGGAGGGGCACGAGGGAGTGGGGACCATGTGATTTTGGTATCGTATGAAACGAAGGGGCACCAAAAATTTCACAGTGTTTGAAATGGAGGGGCGCGAGGGAGTGGAGACCATGTGATTCTTTGGCCGTCTAGCAATCTTGTGTGTCCATCCCAAATCAACGGGCCATAGGGGATACCTTCCCTTCGAAGGCTCTAGCGCGGATGCCTATGCAAGCAATCGCTGGGTGTCCTAGAATAGACTATAGGGGTAGATGTGTAGGTTACTGTAGTAGCAGACCATTAATCGGGCTAGCTGGCGTGATGTCATTTTAGTGCTCCACGAGTTCAAACTTTTTACTTATGGTGTTCAGGAGTGAATGCATGCAGCTAAAAAAAGGTACTTACGTGATTACATGTATGATATTATTAGGATATTGAGTTGCATGCATCGTGTAGTAATGAGTGGATTCTATTAGGTTGATCATTGCATTACTCGTATTCTCTCTCCGTATATACGTTGATCACAGTCTAGTTAGTAAGTTGCATGGATGTGAGCATAATTGATTGAGTGAAAAACCTTTTTTTGTGCGGTCCAGACCCCCGTCCGCTGATGACCCTCGCTAATGAGAAAATTGCACAAACACCACACATTGCTGCCATCGTTGCGCAAAACACCAACTTTATATGTTTTTTGCACGGATCACCAACTATTGGCGTAATATGTTGCACACAGGTCCAAATCCTAGATTATGTTGTTTAATTGAAATCTGACGACCAGGATCCACAATGCAGTGATGATGTGGTGTCAACGTGTGATTATCTAGTGAGTTGTTTCTAAATTTTTGCAAAAAAAACTTTTGATAAGTGAAATAATATAAACAACCCTAAACTAACTAATCCAGAAAATTTTGAAAGAATATTTTTTAAATAGTTGGAATTTTTATTTTTTCAAAAAGATAAAAAACACTAGATAATGACACATGGACATCAGATCCTTATTTCATGGGCTAGGTCGTAAGAATGGCGGTTAATCCACTTAATATGAGATTTAGACCTGTGTGAACCTATTACACCAATAGTTGGTGGTTTATGCAAAAAACACGAAAAGTTGGTGTTTTGCGCAACGTCGACCGTGATAAGTGGTTGTTTGTGCAATTTTCTCCACATAAGTGTATTTTTATGTAGTAGTAGTAGGAACATCATCCAGGAAGACAGAGTTTAGCATCTAGCAATCTTGTCCGTCCAATCCGAAATCAAATGGTAGTTGTTGGCTGCGGAGCTCTGTGACTTCCTTCTTCAAATTTTCGCACTCAGCGCGAAGCATGGAGGAGTCACGCTCGTAAGATCGTGCGGGCTTTATTTGAAAAGCCAAATCGGCTCGGAGGTGATGACACTCTAGGTTGAGCTCAAATTTTTTCTGAAGAATGTTGATGTTATGGCTGTAGATTTCATCTACTTTGGCCGAGATTCTTGCCCTAACTTCCTGCATGGAAAATACATCATCAGTAAGAGAGCATGGAGTGCATGCAGAGAAGAACATAAAATGTCAATACATGTATAGTGACTATAATACCTCTCTTCTTTGACCGAGAGCGGGCATGAGGGCATCGTATGCGTCAGAGATATCCGTCGTGCTATCGACCCGTGGGGTGGAAAATTCGACGCTCGAGCCGCCTGCCCTGGAAGTTGTACAAAGATGGTTCAATAGTACGAGCAAACAACCCAGGAATCAACAAAAGTACAAACCTACTCGTACTCTTGGTCCCCATGATAGCTGCTCTTCGGATACATGCGCGAAGACGAGCCCTCGCCCCATGGTTGGTCTCCTTCCTCAGTCCGAGCCTGCAGGTCACCCTACCGGCGGGATTTCTCCACGGCCCTAACCACCGCCATCTTGCTATTCTTCCGACGAGACAGGATATTTTATGGCATCGCTGGATGAAGAAGTAGAGAAGAAAGGGAGGAGTAGTGGAAGAAAATGGTTTCTACGAAGGTGGAGCGAGGTATTACTAGTAGGAGGAGAGAGGAGAGTGAATAGTGGAGGCAAAACGTCAAGTACTGGGTCTTGCCGCCAGCCTTCGAGCAATCTCATTGGTCCATGAAGCGATTGAGCTACTAGCTGCAAATTTTTATGACCCACCCAAAGTCTATGGAGAAATTTGGCTAGATACATAGTGGTGCAATCAATTGGCTTATGCTATACTAAGTGGGTCCCATCTTTAGGATTGGTTTTTGTCAGCCAGTCTAGTAAATTTCTAGTAGATTCGGAAAAAAAGTCTAGTAAGTACATTTCTTAGCCACGTTAGGAACGGCTCACGTTGTGCTTTCTCGTAGTAGTAGTACTCCCTTCGATCCATATTTACTTGTCGCTGAATTGGATGTATCTAGCAATGAATCGGAGGGAGTAGTTGTAGTAGTAGTAGTAGTCACATTAAATATACTTAGTGCTTGACGCATAAGTATCACAAAAGGTCGCCAGAAGATCGACCGACAAACTTAAAGATAATTTAGGGATAACATGATTTAAAACCATAGGAATTTGACTCGGTCATAGGTACAAAACAATGGATTGTAAAATAGAGGAAATAGCTTTCTTTGGATCACAGAATTTCAAAACACAGGATAACAGGGCCAGAGGTACAAAATAGAGGAAATCGGCTGGCTTAAAGTTATTTTAATAAAACACAGTAAACGTGGAGGAAAATTGACTCAATCCTATGTGAATGAGTGTAAAAAACTGGATGTTCAAATTCCTATGGGATTGGGGTGTAGAAATGCAATCTATAGAAATTTTGGAGGTTTGATTCCTTTCATCCAAAGGGCTTCCTTATGAAAACAAATCCTATGGGTCGAATTCCTCCGAAATTCCTTTGAAAATCCTTCGATCCAAATTGGCACTTAATCAAGATGTGCCTGCTCATGACAGACGAACACCTTCCGGCAGGAGGTGATGCGGTCATAGATTTTCAGCTTGAACCCGTCTGCTGTGACCTTGAATATAAGACAGTCACCCTCCTTCAACTAATGGAAAGCAGCAAAGGTATCCCACTCTTTGTCCAGGACGATCTGGTCTTTGTTGCGGTTGGCATGGACAACCCACTCGCATTCCTCGCATGCTTGGACCACCACTAGTTGTGGGTAGGGGCGTCCCTTCAAGTAAGGCTTGCAGTAAGTCAGGATGATAAGCATATACAAGTCATGCTGGACTAACTGGATGTAGAAGCGCCTAGGACGATGCGCCGCAGCATGGTGTCCAACCGACCTAGGGCATCTTATTGGTTTGGCAAAACTAGTGACCGACCTAGCAGCACTTGCCCTTGCCAAGGCCTCCACTCTCCTGCCCGGCAGCTTCAACTCCCTTGGTATGATGGGGAGAGCATCTTCATAGCCACCTGGAGCTAGAGCAGTCTGATCAAGAATGTAGTCTAAGTTCATCATTACAACTAGGCTGTCCTACATGAAAATTACCATTACGTCAGTCCTTTGGAATTACCAAAACGCCACAATGCATTGTATAAATTAACTAAAGATCACAATGAGTCATTGCACCATCAAAATAACCTAAACAACACAAGGTATCAGGTAAATTAAATTGCACACAGAGCACAATGCATCATCAGAATGACCTAACCTGATGGGTCCTCAAAATTATCTGAACAACTACTAGAAGGCATAACATTTCATTAGATTGATTAAACAACACAATGCATAATCTGAATGGCTAAAACAACACAATGCATTATCTAGATAGACAAAACAGCATATATGTAGTGCATCATCAAAAATACCAAAACAACACAAGGTATCATGTAATTAAATTTAAAAACAATGTCTACACAATCAAACTTACCTAAACTAATGGATCATTGAAATAATCTGAATAGCTAGAAAGCATGTCATTTAATCCTAAATAGCAGAACGCAGATCAAAATGGACGAAACAACACAGTGAGGAGACATGGCACACTGCATCATAAAAAACCAAACCAGCACAACACGTCATGGAAAATTCCTAAACAGCACAATGCATCATCTAAGTACCAAAACAGAACCATGCATCATCATCATCAAGAATATTCCATAACTAAGCAAAACAACACAAAAGACAAATATATATACATTCGAATCTAGGCAAAGTCAAGTCAGTTATTTCTAGACAGAGGGAGTATAAAGAACAACACAAAAGACAATTATCCAGAATATGACATACAACTAAGCAGTTCAACAAAGGACCTGCAGTACACGTTGCAAAAATCTGACTAGATCCATGTCATATTTGGGTTAAAGCCACAATCCTCCAGATCTAACCTCGTTGCAGTTGGGGGGCCCGAACTGCACAGGGGTTGATGGGTTGAGCAAATGAACAAGGCACCACTGACGAAGAACCAACCACATACACCGAAGAAGCACAGACAATCACTGATGAAGGGGGGCCACCGATAGTGGTTTCACCGCGTATACTTTGAAATTTGGCACATTGGGAATGAGAGTCCAACCTGCAGACGAAAAGGATGCGTCCTTCGCCGCACGAGCATTCGGTCCCAACGCACGTGGCGCCGGAGGCTTGGACAACCGCTCGACGGGCGATGACGGTTTTGGCGCGACCGGCCGAAACCCTAAGGGCGATGGATGCCTCACCTTGGGCATGACCCGCACACACGCGAAAGGCGAAGGACGCTTCAGAGAGGGTGCTGAGGCCGTCGGAATCAAACAAGCCACCTGCAGCTCCGAAGCAGAGCTTGATGAAGACCCCAGCTCAACCACAGACAAAGGTTTTGGCATTGGTTTCATCGAGACAACGACTGGGATAATGACTGAGAGTTGTGAGGTGAGTGTGGGAATGTGATAACATGACAAGGAATGGTGGGGGAGGAGTTAGACAATGGGAGTGGGTAACCCTCTATCCGCTTTAGTAGTATCGTACTACAAAAAAAGTACATTTCACATATCATCACTTTTTGATGAACTAGTTCATTTCTTTGAACCGACTAAAATAGAGGGTACCCTTTAGGTTTCAAACCTCCATCTAGTACCTGTTTTGCTAGAAGTAAGTACAGTACAATACTTTGTATTAACATCCATGGTACCCCCTCCATCCCAAAATATAAGACGCCTAAGGATTAGTCAAAAGTCAACATTTTTTAAGTTTGACCATGATTATACACAAAATATATAAATTTATAATACTAAATTAATATCAATAGATTCACCATAAAGTATATTTTCTTAATGTGTCCATTCAATATTGTAGATGTAGATATTTTTTCTAAATATTTGATCAAAGTTAGCAAGGTTTGACTTTTGACCTATCCTTAGACGCCTTATATTTTGGGACGGAGGGAGTAGTATAAAAAAATTTAGATATAGGAAATTGCACGATCCACCATATTTTCATCCGACTTTTGCACAAAACACTTGGTGGACGTCATTTTTGCACATTTTAACAGTTTTTGGCCTAATATGCACAAATTTGGCCAGTTAGTCTTGTAATAACCGATTTAACCTCATTGGTAGCAATACCAACAAGTGGTCCTCGAATGCCATTGCTTCCATTCACACACAAAGATTTGAATGATGCTAAAAACTGGATACTAACGATATTTATCACCCACAATACTTTTTGGATGCATGTAGCAGGTATGTAAGAGACTTATTTCATATGAAACATCAATGTTTATACAAAGGTACCAACATATCAGTCCGTCGCACATTGAATTTGTGAATGCTTTATTTGGTCATAATAAACTTGTTTTTGAACATAACTTACTTGTACATAAGATTTGATGTTTCATTCACATATCCAAATGTCCATCGAAGAGTTTCTTTTAAAGTGTCAGACGAATGATATATGTCTGTTTATTACACCTCACACAAAAAAAACACCCCGATTTATCATAAACTTTAAGCAAAATATTATTTTCCCAGGATTTATTTTCCTGAGAGCAAGCACCGTGAATATGCCTCGGAATGCCATAATCCCAGTTTCTAGACAAAGTTTATACATGTTTCACTTACGATTACAAACTTTTTTGAGTTCTCAAGGTTTCCTAGCAAACTTCACATTATTATACTAATTTAAGATGATTTATCAATGTTAGATAAAATTTGAACTATGAGTGATGAGGGGTTAACTCATCAATTCCCATTGTTATGGACTTAGGTTCGAGGAATTGAGGAGCACTAGAAATTTTGATCGGCTAGCAAACAAGCACACATGGACGCAAGGTTTACCCAGGTTCAGGCCTCGTAGAGGATCATACTACTGCTTGTCTGCTCTTGATTGATGATGATTCGAAGGATTCCAATGTCGTCGATGGCAGTGGGTGCGCAGATTGGATCTGGAGTATGTGTGAGAGATCGATGTCAAGATCTATTGTCTACTGTGGTGATCGTAGATCTGTGTATTGTGGCATCTAGATCTATTGTGTATTGTGGGATAAGTTGCCTCCTTGTTGGACCCTCCTAGCCTTTATATATGGGGAGGCTAGGTCTCAGGTACCTATACGAGTTGGTTACACGTTATATTCAAACTCTAGTCTCGAGGTTTCCTTATATTGTACGTTGGCAGTCGGTGTCTATATGGGCGTCGCACCACCCGAACTATCTTCAGTTTCGTGGATCTTGGCACGTCGTCGAGTGGGCCTTCTATCGGGCCGCACCAGGTAGGCTATAGGTGGGTGCTCGTTAGGCATACCTATGTCAGTATCCCCCGAGTATCCATACGAATCGTAGATTCGGGTGGAGACTTAGTTGTCTTGAGACTTGTATTTGGAGGTCGGACTCGACAGTTATGTCGAGTGCGAAGCACTTCACCCGGAAGTTCATCGAGTCAGTCGAATTCAAATTAGTTCATAGGGATGATGATAAACGTGCCTGGTGCGCTCGACGGATTGGGACCAGTTAATTGCTCTAAGGAAAAAATAACACAACCAACTCAAATTCGAGTCCCCGGACTCGAATCTGGAAATTGCTGGGTTAGTTCGACTCATGCCATGGAGGCCTTACTGAACCGAACTCCAGTTTTAATGCATATGTACCTAACGCATCCGTCTGAATTTTCTTCATGTCGTAGACACAGTGTATATCTGGTAGAGCGCAGCAGATGCGGTTGCCAGGCCATCAGATTGTATCTATAGGTCTTATGTTTACATCGTAGACGCAACATTCGAAGGGTTATCACCGTGGAGGTGTTTCGGGTGGCCAAGGAGATGTTGTCTCTGAACTTGACATCGTAGTGTATAGTGAGCGAAGTCGCCAATGCGTTCGATTGCTGTAAGTGAGTCGACATTGTAGACGCAGTCGACACAATGGGATGTACCGTAGATCTTTCATTTTCTATAGGGTGCGTGACCAGCGCTCCCTACGGGAGTAGCCCCCGAGTGTCTGTTCGAGTTGTAGACTCGAGTAGAGACTTATAGTCGTCGGTTGTATAGACAGAACTATCTGGAAGTACTTCAGATGATCTTGCGGATGCCATCAACGCCGATATTTTTTTGAACGCGACCAGCGTGCCCCTATGGGAGTAGCCCCCGAGTCTTTAGTCGAATCGTGGATTCGAGTGAGAATTCAGAGCGTGCCACTCGAAGATCTTGTATAGCTCGACGCAGTCGATGTCCTTGTAAGCTGTAGAAAATGTAAAGAATTATAAAGTACTTTTATCTTGTAAAGAATATTTGCCTGTCGGCTTATGATGTAAAATTCAGGTGCCAATCGAATCGATACTTTTGCACTGTATGCTAGGCCTTTTCTTTAGCCTGATTACCCTTAGTCTCAGTATCTTGCCGAGGTACTCGGAGTTTAAGGATTTGATGATCAGGAAGAATCAGCTACTCGAGCTGTCGCTTATGAGGTGCTCGAGTGCATGTAATCGATGGCACATTAGGTTACTCGAGGAGGGCACAACCCCCGAGTGTTTCGAGTGTGATTAAAGTAAGCAAGAAATCATCTCTAAGTAGAGAACTTAGCTTTATGGGTAGTTGTCGCGGATGAAATCGATGCGGCCGTCGAGCGGTGCGGTAACAAGGCGCGTGGTGGAGTCGAAGGTTGTAACGGGTTGTCGTTGCTGAAGGAGGCAGTGTCTCGCCGGAGTCGAAGGCCGCAACAAGTCGCTGGAACGCCAATTCTGAGGGAGCCCCCGAGTCGTTGGAGTCGAGGACCGAAGCGGGTCGTACGACAGAGTAGAATGAGCCCCCAAGTCATTGGAGCCGAAGATCGCAGAGTTTGTCGAAGTCGAAGACTTTAGCGGGTCGTCGGAGATGACGATGGTAGCGGTTTACCGCAGCCGAATACTGCAGCATGTCGTTAGGGTCGAAGACCGCAATAGGTCACGCGGCAGAGTTGGCGCAACCCCCAGGTGTAGAACCGATGTAGCAGACGGAGTTGGCGGGTCACCCGCAAATGGGAGTCGACACAGCGGGTGGAATCGATGAGGTCATCTAGTCGCCATCCAAAGGAGTTCACGTGGCCATTGGATCGCTGGAGGAAGGAGTCGAAGTGACCATCGGGTCACCGGAGGAAGGAGTCAACATGACCATTGGGTCGCCGGAGCCGATGGCGGTGGTGGTTCGCCGGATCTGAAGACTAGAGTGGGTTGTGCGGTGGAGTTGGTGCAGCAGGCATGAAATCGTGCGATGGAAGGAGTCACGATGCGGACATGTAATCGATGCCGCAGAGTCATCGGGCATTTGTTGGACTGAGTCGACGCACTGGATACGCACCCAACCCCGGTAGACGAGTAGTCGACACAGTAGTCGGGAGTCGATATTTTTGTAGCCCGCGAGCATGGAGCTGGCGATGAAGGGATCGCGGAACCTCGGCCAGAGACATGTAGTGAAGCAACCGATTTTTTCATCCGGAGCCGGCACGAGGCACTCGTCGGAATAGTACGGTAGACAGGAAGGCCAATGACGTGCAGCATGCAGCGAGGCCATTGCTTGGATGAGTTTTGAATCCTTGTCATCCTTCCAAACATGCATGCACACGTGCACGTAGTGGCCAGAAATCCATGCGATGCACTTCTCCACAAGATCTGTACGATAGCTTGCTTGCTTATTAAAATTTTCTCAACGTTTGTCCCTTTGAGCTTCACCAATTGATAAGACTGGACGTAGGGCCTTTTACTTTTACTTGAATCAACTTGAAATCTGCTGTTGCGTGCTCGCCGTGGACTCTCCCGAAAGCTGGCTGAAAATTCCCAACTGATTCGCGCGGTGGTGGATGGCACGTGGTTGTCTTCCATGTCTAGCTAATCTTCTCTGTGCTCTCGACGGAAACTTGACGCAGTCTATGCCACAGCTGTTTCTGCTGGCGGCTCGGCCGAGAGATGCGTGTCATGCAACGACAAAATTGCTATCGTTGTTGATGAAGACGTCGGGCGCTTGAAAGCGCGTGAGCTGACCGGACGCGATCTGGCCGATGATGGCAGTGACCAATGGATCTCGCCCGGATGATAACGCGCGGGAGCCGAAGTAGATATGGCTTCTCGTGCCTGATGAATCATAGATTGCAGTGATGGGGCTGTCGAGATCACCACATCAGCGCTCCTAGTTCCCACGGTCGGTGCCAATTGACGAGTAGTTAACTCATCAATGCCCATTGTTGTGGACTTAGGTTTGAGCATTGAGGAGCAGTGGAAATTTCGATCGGCTAGAAAACAAGCACACATAGATGCAAGGTTTACCCAGGTTCAGGCCTTGTAGAGGACCTTACTCCTGCTTGTCTGCTCTTGATTGATGATGATCCGAAGGATTACAATATCGCCGATGACGGTGGGTGCGCAGATTGGATCTGGCGTATTTCCAAGAGATCGATGTCTAGATCTATTGTGTATTGTGGTGATCGTAGATCTGTCTATTGCGGCATCTAGATCTATTGTGTATTGTGGGATAAGTTGCCTCCTTGTTGGACCCTCCTAGCCTTTATATATGGGAAGGCTAGGTCTCAGGTACCAATACGAGTTGGTTACAAGTTATATTCAAACTCTAGTCTCGAGCTTTCCTTATCTTGTACGTTGGGAGTCGGTGTCCATACGGGCGTCGCACCACCCGAACTATCTTCAGCATCGTGGATCTTGGCACGTCGTCGAGTGAGCCTTCTATCGGGCCGCATGAGGTAGGCTATAGGTGGGTGGCCGTTTGGCATACCTATGTCAATGAGTAAGTAGTAGATTGCTCTTAAATTTATACAAATATCTTTTGAAGGTACTGATACGTCCAATTTTTTGATGTTCCATGCTTGGTTTTTATCTACTTTCTTATGTTTTGTCCACACTTTGGAGTACTTTTTATACACTTTCTTGAACTAACCTATTAACGAGATGCCACAGTGTCAGTTGCCTGTTTTCTACTGTTTTTGGTTCCAGGAAAGTCAGAAAATGAATATTCTCGGAATTGGACGGGACAAAAGTCAAAGTCAGTTTTTCACCGAGGGGGACACGGAGCCAAAATACAAGACAGAGAGGGGCCAGAGGGCCGCCACACCACCTGGCCACGCGACCAGGCCTGGCCCGCGCTAGGGGTGGTGTGGTCGCCTATGTCACCCCCTCGGCCTCCCCTTTCGCCTATAAGATGCCTCCGATACAGAAACCCTAAGTACCCGATCAAAATTCTATGAAAGAGTCTGTAGCCGCCCTCATCTCCATCCCTAGATCGAGAGGGATCTGAAGCTCTTCTCGGCACCCTACCGGAGGGGAGAATTCACCCTGGAGGCCTTCTTCATCACCATGCAAGCCTCCAGTGTGATACGTGAATAGTTCATCCTAGGACTACGGGTCCATGTAGTAGCTAGATGGTTGGTTCTTCTCCTTTGTGCTACCATGTTTAGATCTTGTGAGCTCCGTTCATGATCAAGATCATCTATTTGTAATCCTACATGTTGTGTTTGCGGGGATCTGATGGATATTGAGATGCTATTTTAGATTGATTATTGATTCTATCATGTCTTTGTTATTTGTGATCTTGCATGCTTTCCGTTGTTAGTAGCTATCTTGGCCAAGTAGATGCTAGCAACTCCAAGAGTTAGTATTTATCTTCGATAGTGGGTTCATGCCTCTAGTAATCTGGGGAAGTGACAGAAATCTCTAAGGTACTAGATGTGCTATTGCTACTAGGGAGAAAACAACAATCCTTTGTTCATAGAACAATCGTATTGTTTACTTTACACACAATGCGTAATGCAATTATCTGTTGCTTGCAACTTATCTTTGGAGGGGTTCGGATGATAACCTGAAGGTGGATTATTAGTCATAGATGCAGTTGGATTACGGTCTATGTATAATGTTGTAATGCCCAATCAAATCTCAAAGGAGTCAAGATGATTAGCATATGCATGTATGCTTTCTCGATGTTTGTCAATTGCCCCGCTGTAATTTGTTCACCCAACATGTCATCTATCTTAAGGAGAACCACCACTAGTGAACTATGGACCCCGGTCTTTTCTTTTATCATCAATCTACAACTATTTACTACTTTCTGTTTACTTTCTGCAATCAATTACTATCTTCTACACAATACGTTTAATCCTTTGTTTTCAGCAAAACCGGTGAGATTGACAACCTCACTGTAAGTTGGGGGCAAAGTTCTATGGTTGTGTTGTGCAGGATTCCCTATTGGCAACAACACCTTGCAGGTGTTTCCTTGCTCCAACTGGTTCGATAAGCTTGGTTTCATAATTGAGGGAAAACTTGCTGCTATGCTCATCATACCTTTCTCTTGGGTTTCCCCAACGAGCTCGATATATTTTGGGCCATCAAGCTATTTTTCTAGCGCCGTTGCCGGGGAGTCAAGGACATCTTCACAAGGGGAGTCCCTCATAACCAATCACTTTACTTTGTTGTTTTTGTTTTGCTTAGTTTATTTCTGCTTTGTTTGCTTGTTTCTTTATCAAAAAACACAAAAAAATAGTTGTACTAGTTTGCTTTCTTTATTAAAAACACAAAAAAATTATTAGTTCCTTTCTTAAGTTGCCATTATGTCTAGCATTGCTCCAGCTACTATGTCACCTAAGGAAATGATTTTCACTTTTAAACAAGGAATTGAAGAGAGTTTCAAAGAAGCTTGGGCTAGAATCTCTGATCTACATGAAAAAACTGAACCTAAAATAACTCAAAGCTTGTTCCTTAGCAGTTTTTACCTTGGAATTGCTCTTTGCTATAGATATGCTTTGGATGCTGTAGTAGGAGGAGATATCCTCCAATGCAATGAGGATGATGCTTGTAATGCCATAAAGAAGTTGGTCTTTACTTACAATTTGCCTAACAAATCTGATTCTTCCTTCATAAACATATTTGCTAGACTGAATACTCTTGAGACCAGCACTGCTGGTTTAAAAGATTGCTATAATACACTTAGAGAGCATCATGACTATGTTCCAATAAATTCTGAACCCTCGAAGTGGCTTTCCATAGTAAAGATTGTTATAAATAATGAAACTTTTCATGCTCGTTGTGATATCATGTCTGAATTATGTCTTATGCCTAAAGATATCTATGAATCTTTGAATCTTTGGGGACTTTCTGAAGGAGTGTTTACAAAGATCCTAGGGAAAATGGTTTCTACTGATTATCTTGTTATTGAATGTGTAGGAAAAGGACAAATCACACTTGGAAGATCCCTATTGAAACTCCTTGGAGCAATAATAGATGTGGAAAAGGGCACCATGCACTTTGCTTCTCCACCAAACAATCATATGTTCCCCAAGGTTAATAATAAAAGTAAGAGAGGTAAGGGCAAGCAATTTGGTTTTAATACTTCTTCATTTGAGAACATTTGATTCTTTTCTTACTTCTTATGCCTAACTTAAAGGCGTTAAAGAAAAGCACTTATTGGGAGATAACCTCAGTAATAACCTATCCTCAGTAATAACCTATCCTTATCCTTTTTATTTGCTTTTTGTGCCAAGAGTAACCTCTAATGAGAGAAAAGTAATGATTGGTAAAGTTGCTGTCCTGAAACAGATTTTTGTGCTTCACCGTAAAAATTCGTGTATAATCTCTGTACATCGTTTTGAGGCGATAATTTTTTTGCTTCTGCCCCAGGTTGTTATATAACTTCCGTTAGTTCAACACTTTTCTATTTGATCAACAGAAGGTCTTCAAAAAAATGGTTTTTACCCGCTGGTCTGTTTTAACAGATTTCTGCCATTATTTGCATTTGCTTCTTGTTGGTTCCTTTTTGAGTTCTCTTTGGGGAATTGAGATTTTTGAGGGAAATGATTCAGTAGCTTGTGTTTTAATGGATGTTTTATTGGTGTTGAAACTGAACCTAAAGACTTATTATCTTGAGTGCCCTAATGTTGCTAATAAAGATTGTGTGAAGTTTTGTATGAAGAAAAATTTTCAGGTGTATCGAGAGAATGATGTAATGGGATGAAGAATGGACTAAAGATCAAGCTTGGGTATGCCACCCCGTGTCACCCCAAGAATTATCCAAGAAGTACAAGTGTCAAAGCTTGGGGATGCCCAAGGCATCCCCTTCTTCATCAATAAAAATCGCAGTTTTTTTTCCACACACTTCATTTTTATTGTTTCATGCACAATTATGTTGTTCTTGGAGCGTCTTTGTTTTTTTGTTTTTGGTTTTTGCTTTCTTGGTTTTCTTAGTTTTCTTGAATAAATTGGTTGGACCGCCTCTTTCATACATTGGTTTTCAAATAGTTTGGTTTGGATTGGAAATAGAGTAGGAAAGTTCATGCTTAAGTGGTAAAGAGAGCTCATTTTTTACTATGGCCCATGCTTTGTCATGCCATGCTTGATATTGTTTTGGCTTTATGCTTAGTGATCTTTTCTACAGCATGGCATGTTATAAACAATTGAGATTGCTTAATGTGCCTTGGAAGAATCATGCGTTGTTTTAGCATATTAAAGCATAGTATTGTGGTATTCTCCTTTGATGCTTTATTTGGGTTGACTTGGTGCATGCTCACACCATGTTATGACTATCCCAAGTCACCATAGCCTTTATGATCCTTTAGTTTTTGAATTGAAGTATCACTTTATGCTTTCATTAATGATTTTTTGTCGCTCTGCATGATTATGGCCATTATTGCTCTCTTAGTCGGTCGCTGCCGGTCTTTTGCTAGCCTCCATAACCAAGTATGAGTTCCACTCATGCATCCAACTCCTAAAACCAAATTATTCCAAAGAGTCCACCATACCTACCTATTAGCATTTGCTATTCCAAGTATATATTTTTATCTACCTTCTGAATTAAACTTGTTATGAGAAAACTAGTGATTAAAGCTCTCACGAACTTGATGGCACACTTTACTTTTCTTGCCCTTAATAAACTTGAACCATTCTGTCATCTATTTTGTATATTCTTGCACTTATATGTTGGGGATTAGAAGAACCATGTTGTGATGGGGAACGCTTTCAACATTGCACTTGTACTTTGTACCTAGTTGATATCATGCTCTTTTCTCTATTGATGTCGTCGGTGTGAAATGAAAGGGGAGCTTGTAAGTCCATGGAGTTATGTATGTGTGTTAGAGAAACGCCTAGGCCGCCGGTCTAATCCATGCCTAATCATGGTGGAAACCTGCAGCATAACCATAATGAGCTGTCTATGAAGCATTCTTCTTATAAAAAAAGAGTCAGATATTGAGAAAAAGAGAAAAAGAAAAAAGGAGACATGAGAAAAGAGGAAAGAGAGAAAAAGCACCATTTTCCCATGGTAAATAAGAAGATTGTTGAGATGCTTGTTGTCTGCTTGCCTTGTCATTTTGATATGGGGATTCTTCCGTATCATCGGGCAAGGGGTACCCCGTTGGCAGTTCTCTATGATACACATGTACTTACTACGAGAAGAACTTACCGGTAACTAAACTTGAGTAGCATGAGGAGCGGCCCTCGTATTCAAGGGACATGAGATTTCCAACTTATACATTGTCAAGCATATACTCCATAGTTTGTTCACTTTAGCATTAATCACTTCAAGATGCTTATGATAGGGCAATGAGAGCTGAAAGATAATAAGTACCATAATTTTTGGAAGCTCTTTATGAAACTTGAATCCCTGCTTCCTTCTATGAAGGCCTTTCTTTTACTTTTATGTTGAGTCTCCACCTTCTATCTTTATGCACCTATTTTGAGAGCATAGTGGTCATTCTTAGTTCTATGTGCATTGTCCCAAGACTTGTTGATTGATGCATAACTTTGATATTGCTTGTTCTTAAACTATTTGTATCTAGTCACTCTTATGAACTTTGAAGGTGTCATATGCATCTATGTTTGCTACGTTATGAGGGACAAGCTGAATGCCATTATGCTATGTTTTCTTTATGTGAAACAAACAAACGTCTTGCAAAGCATTGTTATTCATGAATATTTTGTTTGTGCCTTTTCATGTTACAACATAGTTGCTATGTCTTATTGTTAGAATTTTGTCCTTCATGCTATGTTAAAGTACTTTGATCCCAGCTATCAATGTTTTACAAATACTTTGATCAAGTTTATGACCGTGCATGTCACCTCAAAAATTATTCTTTATTTTTATCACTTACCTACTCGAGGATGAGTAAGAGTTAAGCTTGGGGATGTTGATACGTTGCAAACGTATCCATAATTTTTGATGTTCCATGCTTGGTTTTTATCTACTTTCTTATGTTTTGTCCATATTTTGGAGTACTTTTTATACAATTTCTTGGACTAACCTATTAACAAGATGCCACAGTGCTAGTTGCATATTTTCTGCTGTTTTTGGTTCCAGGAAAGTCAGAAAATGAATATTCTCGGAATTGGACGAGACAAAAGCCAAAGTCAGTTTTTCACCGAGGGGGACACAGAGCCAGAATACGAGACGGAGAGGGGCCGGAGGGCCGTCACACCACCTGGCCGCGCGGCCAAGCCTGGCCCACGCCAGGGGGTGGTGTGGCCGCTTAGGGCACCCCCTCGGCCTCCCCTTTCGCCTATAAGATGCCTCCGGTATAGAAACCCTAAGTACCCGATCAAAATTCCACGAAAGAGTCTGTAGCCCCCGTCATCTCCATCCCTAGATCGGGAGGGATCTGAAGCTCTTCCCGGCACACTGTCGGAGGGGATAATTCACCCTAGAGGCCTTGTTCATCACCATGCAAGCCTCGGGTGTGATGCGTGAGTAGTTCATCCTTGGACTACGGGTCCATGTAGTAGCTAGATGGTTGGTTCTTCTCCTTTGTGCTACCATGTTTAGATCTTGTGAGCTCCGTTCATGATCAAGATCATCTATTTGTAATCCTACATGTTGTGTCTATGGGGATCCGATGGATATTGAGATGCTATTTCAGATTGATTATTGATTCGATCATGCTTTGTATTTGTGATCTTGCATGTTTTCCATTGTTAGTAGCTATCTTGGCCAAGTAGATGCTAGCAACTCCAAGAGTTAGTATTTATGCTCGATAGTGGGTTCATGCCTCTAGTAATCTCTAAGGTACTAGATGTGCTATTGCTACTAGGGAGAAAGCAGCAATCCTTTGTTCATGGAACAATCGTATTGTTTACTTTACATGTAATGCGTAATGCAATTATCTGTTGCTTGCAACTTAATACTGGAGGAGGTTCAGATGATAACCTGAAGGTGGATTATTAGTCATAGATGTAGTTGGATTACGGTCTATGTATAATATTGTAATGCCCAATCAAATCTCAAAGGAGTCAAGATGATTAACATATGCATGTATGCTTTCTCGATGTTTGTCAACCCGCTGTAATTTGTTCACCCAACATGTCATCAATCTTAAGGAGAACCACCACTAGTGAACTATGGACCCCGGTCTTTTCTTTTATCATCAATCTACAACTGTTTACTGCTTTTTGTTTACTTTCTTCAACAATTACTATCTTCCAGACAATACGTTTAATCCTTTATTTTCATCAAAAACGGTGCGATTGACAACCTCACTATAAGTTGGGGGCAAAGTTCTGTGGTTGGGGGCAACAACACCTTGGAGGTGTTTCCTTGCTCCTACTGGTTCGATAACCTTGGTTTCATAACTGAGGGAAAACTTGCTGCTGTGCTCATCATACCTTTCTCTTGGGGTTCCCCAATGATCTCGATATATTTTGGGCCATCAGGTACCCACACCTAGACTGTCAATATATCGGAAACCAATAAATTTGTTGAATTCAACTTCTTGCTAAGCATTTGTATGTAAAAAAATTGTCTTTTATTTGAAAACAATAAAAAAACATTGCACGGTGACCTCTGACTTGTCCTACTTGCTATAAAAATGATTATTATCAAGAGAGTTCGCATATAAAAAACAATGTAATTGAAAATATGGCCTACCATGTATGAACATATCCTTAGGCTTCAGGCCAAAAGACAAGCTAAATGTCCTTATATATGTACAACATACTTTATGGTAATGTTCCCATATTTGGTAGATGAGTGCATCTTGTCATGGTGAACAATAATGCTACAAGTACTGGGAGTTTCCAAAATTTAGGAATAAAAATTTATTTTTAAACTTGAACTACAAGTAAACATGATAGAATGATCTTAAAAAGTTATAAACTTCCTTTGAGTATTTATGGTACCGAGGCGGTAAATACTTCAAAAACCAATGAGAGTTTTGTTGGATTCAAATTCTTGTTACAAATATGCATGTTGACAATTTGATCCTCACTAGCTATGAACAAAAATAATGAAAACCCTAAAAATGAAGCCTTCTTCATGGCGTCCTCTTGAGTGTACTAATATTTGCACTGAAAAATAATTAATAAGCGTGAGTCATCATAAATTACAAAAAATAGTTACACAATATATATGGCCCACGGTGTAGGAACACTCTTGGGTTTCAAGCCAAACAATAAAGGTAACAACCATATGCACATCGTATTGTATTCTAATGTTCCCATATTTGGTAGATGTGTGCATCTTGGAAAGGTGAAAAATGGTGGCAACCATAGTTTCCAACTTATAGGAACAATAAAACTGAAAGCGACAAGATTTTTTTGTAAGCAAGTACGAAGAAAAATGGCTCAGAGTACCACAACAACAACCCTAGTTTTCAGACAAAGCGTGGACCTTGATACACTTATGACTGCTTACCAAGTTTTATGAGTTCTCAAGCTTCCTAGCCAATAGTTTTCCTTGCTTAATTTTAGGGTGCTTCGTGCTAAATGTATGGACATCGATGTAATTTTACCTTTTTTAGGTCATTGATGTAAAATGTACTTCCACCGTCTGTGTAAAATTCGAACCTAGAAGCAAGTGGTAAAATTTAAACATATTTAAGATTATTAGTTGTCAATGAGTATGAACATTCTTAGAGTTTCAAGCCGAACGACCAAGGTCATGGACATATCAACATCACACTTTATGCTGATGATGATCCCATATCGAAGAATCTGCATGCCACCAAATTTGGCCATATATTTTGAAAACAAATGAATAGGAAGTAGCGGTATGAAGAGTATGGCTCGATCAGGTGCTCTCTCGAGAATGAGCTGAACCCGACTGTTTTATTTCTTTGCTTAATTTTGGGGTACTTCATGCTAAATGTAAGGATCTCGATGTAATTTCCCCCTTTTAAGGTCCTTGATGTAAATTGTACTCCCACCGTCCGTGTAAAATTCGAACCTAAAAGCAAGTGGTAAAATTTTAAACACATTAAGATTATTAGTTGTCGATGAGAATGAACATTCTTGGGTTTCAAGCCGAACGACCAAGGTCATGGCCATATCTACAGCATACTTTATGTTGATGATTCATGATCCCATATCCAAGAATTTGCATGCCCCAAATTTGGCCATATTTTGAAAACAAACAAAGAGGAAGTAGTATGAAGATTATGGCTCGATCAGCTTCTCTCACGAGAAGGAGCAAAACATGACTGTTTCCCTGCTTAATTTTAGGGTGCTTCGTGCTAAATGTATGGACCTCGACGTAATTTTACCTTTTTTAAATGTATTTAAGATTGTTTGTTGTCAATGAGTATGAAAATTCTTGGATTTCAAGAGGAACGACCAAGGTCATGGCCATATCTACATCATACTTTATGCTGATGATGATCACATGTCCAAGAATTTTCATGCCGCCAAATTTGGCCAAATTTTGAAAACAAACGAAGAGGAAGTAGTATGAATAGTATGGCTCGATTAGCTTCTCTCTCGAGAAGGAGCCAAACATGACTGTTTTCCATGCTTAATTTTAGGGTGCTTTATGCTAAAAGTATGGACCTCGATGTAATTCTACCCCTTTTTAGGTCCTTGCTGTAAAATGTACTCCCACACTCCGTGTAAAATTCGAAGATAAAGCAGGTGGTAAAATTTAAACATATTTAGGCTTAGTTGTGAATGAGTATGAACAATCTTGGATTTCAAGACGAACGACCAAGGTCATCACCATATCTACATCATAATTTATATCGATGATTCATGATCCCATATCCAAGAATTTGCGTGCTGCCAAATTTCCCCATATTTTGAAAACAAACGAAGAGGAAGTAGTATGAAGAGTATTGCTCGATCAGCTTTTCTCTCGAGAAGGAGAAAAATATGACTGTTTTCCCTACTTAATTTTAGGGTTCTTCTTTCTAAATGTATGGACCTCGATGTAATTTTAACTTTTTTAGATCCTTGATGTAAAATGTATTCCCACCATCCGTACGTGTAAATTCGAACCTAACAGCAAGTGGTAAAATTTAAACGTATTTAAGAGATAATTAGTAGTAGTCAGTGAGTATGAACATTCTTAGATTTCAAGACGAATGACCAAGGCCATGGCCATATCTACATCATATTCTATGTTGATGATTTGTGATCCCATATCCAAGAATTTGCATGCCACCAAACTTGGCCATATTTTGAAAACAAACGAAGAGGATGTAGTATGAAGATTATGGCTCGATCAGCTCTCTCACGAGAAGGAGCAAAACATGACTGTTTTCCCTGCTTAGTTTTAGGGTGCTTCGTGCTAAATGTATGGACCTCGATGTAATTTTACCTTTTTTTAAACGTATTTAAGATTATTAGTTGTCGATGAGTATAAACATTCTTGGACTTCAAGACGAACGACCAAGGTCATGGCCGTATCTACATTATTACTTTATGCTGATGATGATCACATATCCAAGAATTTTCATGCCGCCAATTTGGCCATATTTTGAAAACAAACAAAGAGGAAGTAGTATGAAGAGTATGGCTCAATTAGCTTCTCTCTCGAGAAGGAGCCAAACATGATTGTTTTCCCTACTCAATTTTAGGGTGCTACGTGCTAAAAGTATGGACCTCGATGTATGCTTACCCCTTTTTAGGTCCTTGGTGTAAAATGTACTCCCACCGTCCGTGTAAAATTTGAAGATAAATGCAAGTTGTAAAATTCAAATGTATTTAAGCTTAGTTGTGAATGAGTATGAACAATCTTGGATTTTAAGCGGAACGACCAAGGTCATGGCCATATGTACATCATACTTTATATCGATGATTCATGATCCCATATCCAAGAATTTGCATGCCGCCAAATTGGGCCATATTTGGAAAACAAACGAAGAGGGAGTAGTATGAAGAGTATGGCTCGGTCAGCTTATCTCTGGAGAAGGAGCAAAACATAACTATTTTCCTTGCTTAATTTTAGGGTGCTTTGTGCTAAATGTATGGACCTCGATGTAATTTTACCTTTTTTAGGTCCTTGATATAAAATCTACCTCCAACGTCCGTACGTGTAAAATTCGTTCCTAAAAGCAAGTGGTAAAATTTAAACGTATTTAAGATTATTAGTTGTCGATGAGTATGAACATTCTTGGATTTCAAGACGAACGACCAAGGTCATTGCCATATCTACATCATACTTTATATCGATGATTCATGATCCCATATCAAAGAATCTGCTAAATGTATGGATCTCGATATAATTTTACCTTTTTAGGTCCTTGCTATAAAATGTACTCCCACCATCCATGTAAAATTCGAACATAAAAGCAAGTGGTAAAATTTAAATGTATTTAAGCTTATTAGTTGCCAATGAATTTGAATATTCTTGCGTTTCAAGCCGAACGACCAGGGTCATGGACCTATCTACATCATACTTTATGCTGATGATTCATGATCCCATATCAAAGAATTTGCATGCCGCCGAATATGTCCATATATTTCGAAAACAAACGAAGAGAAAGTAGTATAAAGAGTATGGCTCGATCAGCTCCTCTCTTGAGAAGGAGCCGCACCTGACTATTTCCATTGCTTAATTTTAGGGTGTTTCGTGCTAAATGTAAGGACCTTTATATAATTTTTTCCATTTTTAGGTCCTTGATGTAAATTTTATTCCCACCATCTGTGATAGTCCCATATTTGGGCATAAAATGGGTGTGAATCATGGCATGGTAATAAAGTTGCCACTTGGAGTTTCCAACCATGAGGAATGGAAAAAATTAATTTTCCAAGTGAGAGGAGTGTATTTTCTGTAAAGCAAGTAGGAACAATATGTATTTCTGTAGAAAAGAAACAAAGAGAAAGAAGAGAAACTATGGGCACAGAGGAAGCAGCTCGAGAGAGCAGCGAAGAGGAGGAGTTGAAGGTGGTGCGATATGAGAGCAAAACTATGATGGCTTCCTGACACGAGGTACAGGGTATAGTCACCTAGTAGTATGGAACTAGTACTAGTAAATTTAAGGACCTTTACTATATACTGTATGTACGCAAAACAAATTGTGTTTTCTCTCTCCTTCACTGCCTCATCACCATCCCCACACCCCGGCTAGGTGATCTCTCCCTCGTCTAAAACGTGGTGCTGCGCACGTTTATCGACATGCCTTGTCGTTGGCTCCATGTCAGTATCAGGCGTGCTGCATAGAAGGAACCATTTTGGGGCTTGGTGACAAAAGGTACAATACTCATACTATTATTAGAGTCGGAGTTCAAGCTTTCGCAGTTTCGAAATTTTCACTTCCTTCCCAAACATCCACAGGGAAGGTTATTCAAAAGATTCAAAAGATAGTGGTGCGCAAGAGATTGTTTATACTGTTTGTACTACGTCGCATCGCATTCGATGCACTTCATTATGATTTGATCAGCTTTACCACTACTCTGTACTACTCCATTGTCGTTCCATTTCACACCATGCGAAGAGGAAGCCACCAAGCACACCCGCAACACGCTGGATCGAAAGTACAGTAGGAGTAGTACGAAGGGTATGGCTCGGCCTCTCACTCAAGAAGGACCCGCACCCGACTATTTTTTATTGCTTCATTTTAACGCCCTTTGTGCTAAGTGTATGGACCTCTATGCAATTTTCTATTTTTTGAGGTCTTCGATGTAAACTATACTCCCACCGACCTTCTCAAATTTTAACTAAACGTAAGCGTGATAGGTTTCTCTTAAAATTTTCCAAAAATCTTTTGAAGCTAAGCAGGAATTCGGTACATCGAAAAACCACCGAAAGTTCTAATAAATCATGTTCTTGCTATGCATCCGCATCCCGAAAAAGTTGACACGGTTTTTATAACATTTCAAAAAAAGAATAAGAAGTATAATATTATTTTTGGCATCATGTTACGTGTATCCGGAAACACGCGTTATAAAAGTATAATACAAACATTATTAATTATTCTTTGGTTTCGATAATACTCTATGTTCATGAAATTAGGTCAAACTTGAACTACAAGTAATAAATTGTAGGTTGCTTTGAAATTTTTATGAAAAAAGCTTTTGGAGGTACCCATTGAGCGGTTAATTAATATACTAGAAACCATAGAGAGTTTTGACGAGTGGTTCAACTTCTAGCTAAGATTTTGCATCATGAAAATTTTGAACACCTTTTGAAAATGATCACATGAAATAGGGAGAGAGGGGAAATGATTTTTCTATTCTTTATGGGCAACACACAAGCTTGAGGTGCACATTAGGCTTAAAGATACAAACTTTATTTTCTCCATAATGTATACGGTGGACCTTAGCGGATGCAACATACTAGGCCTTAAGATGTGCTTTTGTACATATTGCTGATGCCCTTATTAGGTAAAAATCAAATAGTATAATAGTACTAGTACACTAGTATAGTAGTACTCATTTATTTGCTTAGACATATGCTCACCTCTGTCCATGCACTGTACATGCTGAGAGAATAAAATGTAGGCAGGGTAAAAGAGGGCAGCATCATGGGTTCTTGACACGAGGTACTCCTGCGGCCACTCTACTAGTAGTAAATTTTAGGAACTATGCACGCAAAACAAATTGCGTGTTTTCTCTCTCCTTCACTGCCTCTCACCATCCATCCTCCCTCTCTCCTACCCTTTCCCCTCATGCACCGGCCTGGCTGATCTCTCCCTGGTCCATAGCGTGGAGCTGCACCCGTGTGCCTTGGTATGGCGGATCTGTGTCTCTGGCGTGTTCGGCAGCCGCGTTGGTGTGGAGTACGGAGGAGGAGTACATAGGAAGGATACCACTTTGGTTCTTGGCGGCAAAAAATCAAACTTTTTTGGTTTTTGAAATTTTCACTTGCTTCCCAAACATCGGGAGGGAAGGTTACTCAAAAGATCGGCCATTCGCAGTACTTCTTATCTTATCTTTATCTTTTCTTATCTCTTAAAATACCATACAATACCACTGTATGGTGTACGGATAACTTCAAACATTGACCATTGGATCAAGACCGGCAAATCCAAACATTGCTAACTGTTGGATCTTCTTTTCCATTCTTATCATCTACAAAGATTATACGGATAGTCTTTAGCACGATGAACGCTAGTATGCGCAAACCTCAAAACACACACTTCATTGCTCAGTTTTAGGGTCCTTGTGCTAAATGCATGGACTTGGGTACTATTTTCATTTTTATGGGGTCCTTGATGTAACTTGTACTTCCACCGACCGTGTTAACTCTCAAGCACCTCGCTCCTATGAGACCTACCACAATTAAAAGAAAATACAACCGCCCAGCTAACTTCGCACACGTAACTGACTTCTTGTCGATTAACGAAATTAGGTCAAACTTGAGCTACAAGTAAGCGCGATAGCTTGCTCTTGAATTAAATGTATTTTCGGAGGTAGATGGGTGCATATTGTTGTAGTAAACAATGTTGTCAGTGTGAGTTTCCAACTATGAGGAAATAAAATTCTCAGTTTTCCGAGTGATGACGAGATGGTTCTTTTCCATAAAGAAAGCCCGAAGAATATGGACCTCAATGCAATAAGCCAAGCTTCTAGACATATTAAGTGGACCAACATGTTTTACTTACGATTCCCATATGTTTTTTGATTTTTCAAACTCCCTAGCTAATTAACTCTGCCCACTTGAATGACTACATGCCTATTTATTGAAATTAGGTCAAACTTGAACTATAATTAAATTGTAGGTTGCTCTGAAAGTTTTACGAAAAAGCTTTTGGTGGTACGGTACCGATCTGGGGGGGTCACAATCAATATATGAGAAACAACCGAGAGTTTTGACAACAGGTTTGACTTCTTTCTAAGATTTTGCATCGCATGACACTATTTAATGAAATTGGATCACTCTTGAGCTACAAGTAAGCGCGATAGATTGTTGTTGAAATATATGACTTTTCAGAGAGGTAGATGGGTGCATTTTCTTGTTGTAAAAAGTGTCATCGGTGTGATTTTCCAACTATATCAGGAAAGAACATTCAATTATTCTCAATTTTCCGAGTGATGACAATCGAGGTTGTTCTTTTCCATAAAGAAATTAAATCTTCGAAGAATATTGGATCTGAATGCCAGAAGCCAAGTTTACCAACATGTTGTACTAACGATTCCCATGTTTTATTTATGAGTTTTCAAACTTCCTAGTTAACCCTGCCTATTTGCCCGAATAACTTTATGTCGATTTATCGAAATTAGGTCAAATTTGAAAGTACAAGTAAATTGTAGGTTGCTTTGAAAGTTTTACGAAAAATCTTTTGGAGGTACCCATTGAGGGGTCACAATTAATATATCATAAAACACCGAGAGTTTTGATGATAAGTTCAACTTCTCTCTAAGATTTTGCATCTTGACAATTTAACGAAATTAGGTCAAACTTGAGCTACAAGTAAGCGCGATAGATTGCTCTTGAATTAAATGTATTTTCGGAGGTAGATGGGTGCATCTTATTGTAGTAAACAATGTCGTCAGCGTGAGTTTCCAACTATCAGGAAAGAACATTCAATTCTACATTTTCCAAGTGAAGACGAGCGAGGTTAGTTGTTCTTTTCTATAAAGAGAAGTCCAAACAAATATTGGATGTGGATACCACAAGCCAAGTTGACAGACATATATCATGGATCGACAACATGTTGAACTTGCAATTCCCATGTTTTATGAGTTTTCAAGCTTCCTAGCTAACACCGCCCATTTGAATGACTTTATGTCGATATCCTGGAATTAGGTCAAAGTTGAAACTACAAGTAAATTGTAGGTTTTGCTTTGATAGTTTTATGAAAAAGCTTTTGGAAGTACCCATCAGGGGTCAAAATTAATATATCAGAAACTAGCGAGAGTTCCGACGATAGGTTCAACTTCTTGCTAAGACTTTGCATCTTGACAATTTAACAAAATTAGGTCAAACTTGGGCTAGCTACAAGTAAACACCATAGATTGCTCTTAAATTAAATGTCTTTTCAGGGGTAGATCATGTGCACCTACTTGTATTAAACAGTGTCGTCGGTGTGAGGTTTCCAATTATCAAGAAAGAACATTCAATTCTACATTTTTCGAGTGAAGAATACGACCGAGGTTGTTATTTTCCTAAAGAAAAGTCCGAAGAATATTGGATCTGAATGCCACAAGCCAAGTTTACATACATATATATATTGGACCAACATGTTGTACCAACGAATTCCCATGTTTTATGAGTTTTCAAACTTCCCAGCTAACTCTGCCCTTTAGAATGACTTTATGTCGATTTATTGAAATTAGGTCAAATTTGAAACTACAAGTACTAGTAAATTGCACGTGCCCTGCACGCGAGACTCATATAATAGGCATCTGGCATATTATCACTATATAAAATTATAATAGGTAAACCAAAAAATATATAATAGGTAAAATTTGAACTACTACAAGTAAACTTTGTAGGTTGTTTTGAAAGTTTTATGAAAAAGCTCTTGGAGGTACCCATCGGGGGGGGGGTAAATTAATATACTATCAGAAACCACAGAGAGTTCTGACGACAGGTTCATCTTCTTGCTAAGATTTTGCATCTTGATAGTTTAATGAAATTAGGTCAAACTTGAGCTACAACTAAGTGCGATAAATTGCTCTTGAATTAAATGAAATTAGGTCAAACTTGAACTACAAGTAATAAATTATAGGTCGCTTTTAAAGTTTTACGACAAAAGCTTTTGGAGGTACCCATCGAGCGGTTAATTAATATATCAGAAACCATAGAGAGTTTTGACGAGTGGTTTGACTTCTAGCTAAGATTTTGCCTCATGAAAATTTTGAACACCTTTTGAAAACGATCACATGAAATAGGGAGAGAGGGGAAATGATTTTTCTATTCTCTATGGGCAACCCACAAGCTTGAGGTGCACCTTAGGCTTAAAGATACAAACTTTATTTTCTCCACAATGTATATGGTGAACCTTAGCGAATGCCACATACTAGGCCTTAAGGTGTGCTTTTGTACACATTGTTGATGCCCTTATTAGGGAAAAATCAAATAGTATATTAGTACTAGTACACTAGAATAGTAGTACTCATTTCTTTGCTTAGACATATGCTCACCTCTGTCCAGGCGCTGTACATGCTGAGAGAATAAAACGTAGGCAGGGTAATAGAGGGCAGCAGCGAAGAGGAGTTGAAGGCGGTTCGATGTTAGAGGAAAGTTATGATGGGTTCCTGACACGAGGTACTCCTGCAGGCACTCTAATAGTAGTAAATTTTAGGACCTATGCACGTAAAAAAAATTGTGTGTTTTCTCTCTCCTTCGTTGCCTCTCACCATCCATCCTCCCTCTCTCCTACCCTTTCCCCTAGCGCACCGGCCTGACTGATCTCTCCCTGGTCTACAGCGTGGTCCTGTGCACGTGTTCCTTGGTACGGTGGCTCTGTGTCTCTGGCGTGTTCGGCAGTCGTGTTGGTGTGGAGTAGCGACGAGGAGTACATAGGAGGGAAACCACTTTGGTCCTTGGCGGCAAAAAAAATTCAAACTTTTCTGGGTTTCGAATTTTTCACTTGCTTCCCAAACATCGAGAGGGAAGGTTACTCAAAAGATCGTCCATTCCTAGTACTTATTATCTAATCTTTATCTTTTCTTATCTCTTACAATACCATACCACTATATAGTGTACAGATAACTTCAAACATTGACCGTTGTCATCAGATTGATGAGAAATACGCCATGAGGGGGTCCTCGAGGCGTGTGGAAGAGAGGGATGTGAGATTACGGTATTCCGGGACGGTGAACACACAAATTTACCCAGTCTCGAATCCGACGGCTTTGGATGGATCCTACTCCTGCTAGCAATCCAGTAATATGGCAGAGCCAGAATATGGGTTACAAGGGTTTTGCCTGTGCGAGTTGAGATTGTAGACTATTGTGAGGGTGCTCTAAAGGCTTATCCTAGGACGGCTTATATAGATATCCAGCCCAGGGTTTATAGGAGAGACCTATCTGGCTATGACTAAGAGTCGGTTACAGAGTATATCTTGAACTACAAGTAACTTAACATGCCTATGTCGGTAAGTCTTCTGGGCCTTCCCGTAGCCGGACTGGACTCCGTCTCTTCTCCCTGACTGGGCCGCCCGTGAAGCAAAGCTCTAACCCGAAGTGGGCCACCCTGGTCAGTGAGGCACAGTGAGGATACCTGGAAAGTATATCCCCAACAGCAGCCCCCGGAAGCCTCCAAGATCCAGAGTCGGTTTTCACCATCGTCTAGCTTGATCTTCGGCTTGCATAATCTTGAAGGGTTCCTGAAACTTCAAAAGAAAGGATAGGATCCGGGTCTCAAATTAGTCGGACCTATGAATATATTATTCGGGTTTCTAGCTCAAAATTCAAACTAAGCCGGAACTTGGTCTCTGACGTAATCGGACACTAGTCATGGTCAAGTCACGTCACTGACAGACATTCCTACCACCATGACCATTGGTGGGTCCGCCTGTTGCAGAACCGAGGCGTCGTTTTAATGCGTACACGAAGATCAAGGCGGTGTAATCATCGCGTGGGGTTACCTAGCTCTTTCCGCGATGCGTGTCACGATTACTGTACACACTGCACGAATCTTGGCGCGTATGAAGGATATAAGGGAATAAGATTCTCTCCCTCTTCTCTTCACCAGCATTTGCGCTGCTTCCTTCCTCCCAACCCTTCCCACAAAAATAGAGCTCCTCTGCCTCCCCAGAATCTTCCAGCGCCGCCCATCCCAGGTCACTGGCCCACGAGAAAATGGTTGCGACCTCATCTTCCGGCGCGGCAACGATGACAGCAACGGCTTCGGCAGTGGAGAAGGAGAGTCACCGTAGGGTCTGGATCCCCTGCGTCTTGGATGACACCAAGCTCCGCGTCGTGGAGAATGAAGGGCTCCTCCGTGCCGACGACTAGCAGAGCGGCTACGGCCAAACTATCCCTACTCCTCGCGCCGACGAGCGGGTGCACTTTGGCACCCACCTCAACAGAGGTTTGAGTTTCCCACCCTCAGATTTGTTTTCTGAGGTTATAGATCACTACGGAGTTCAACTCCATCATCTTCCCCCGAATTCTCTCTTAGAGATGAGCGCATATGCTTCTTTGTGCGAGGGGTACCTCAGCATTAGGCCGAGTCTCACTCTTTTCCGGTTTTATGTTCATATCCAGACAAATTATATCATTGCTGGTAATCCATATATTACCGAAACCATTAGTTTTTCCGTTAGGAGAGAGTGCGTCTATCCTCGGTTTAAGGCCAGTGAGTCGGTGAAACAGTGGCCGTTCACTTTCTTTTATCACAAGGACATTCCTGCTCTCGGCAAAGCTACTGCTTTGCCGGCTTTTCTCCACGGTGCCGCCACGCCCCAAGAGTCATGGGGACGCAGATGCGCCGGCCCTCAGTGACGATCTACTTCTTGCCAAGAGGCGGATCGAATATTTGATGAAGCACAAGGGCCTTAACGGGTCCGACTTGGTTCACTGCTGGGTGGCATGCCGGATCCAGCCTTTTCAACATCATGCAGACCGGCTTACGCATTCCATTACGGCGTCCAAGAAAGATACTCTCCGGATCTGCCCCCTAATGTCTACGCACTTCTATTCTTGTAGACAGTTGTTGGGCCTCCAAGTGCAGAGGTTTGTAGAATAGCAGCAAGTTTTCCCTTAAGTGGATCACCCAAGGTTTATCGAACTCAGGGAGGAAGTGGTCAAAGGTATCCCATCTCAAGCAACCCTGCAATCAAGATACAAGAAGTCTCTTGTGTCCCCAACACACCCAATACACTTGTCAGGTGTATAGGTGCACTAGTTCGGTGAAGAGATAGTGAAAATACAAGTGGTATGGATAAAAGACAACGGTGCCAGATAATACTTTGATGGCGTGGAAAATACTAAAGGCAAATTGAAATAAAGATAGAAGCAAGCAAACATGTAACAAATCTAATTGCAAACGGTGTTTCAATGTTTAGGAACAAGGCCTAGGGATCATACTTTCACTAGTGAACACTCTCATATAAATATCTTCTCGTTATGATACTACTCTTAACTACTCTCCGGTTGGACACTCTAATCCACGGTAGGGCTATAACAACACACCTCAAAGTAAGCCTTTCCCATCTAGATAACCCCACACTGTCACCTTGAGCACTAGATGGTTCCAACAAACACCACAATTTCATAAAGCCATCCAACTCCAAATATAACTCATAACAAGTAATTGTAATCTCTAGCCTAAGTGCCACCATGGTGTGCACGCTGTCACTTTCACACACATGGGGAGAGTAGAGATCTATTGAAGCACTTGAGTAGAAAGGTAGATCTACTTGATTACAAAGCTCATGATCACAATGTGATAATGCATAGAGAGATATGAACACATAGCTACCGGTAGAACCCTTAGCCTCGAGGAAGATTGTAAAACGCGTGGTCGAAAAAGATTGTAATATCAATGGACAAATTATTATGAAATTTAGTTATACTTTGAATCACCACTTTTATGACATATATCACCACTTTTGGGCATTTTTGGAATATTTAAAAGTATTTTAAAAACAAAACAAAACTTGTATGGCATATATCACCACTTATGGGCATTTTTTGGAACATTTAAAAGTATTTTTAAAATAAAAGTGGCGCACTAGGCAGTGCGCCACGACTGAGAGATAGCCGTAGCGCAAGGCCCGTGGCGCACTCCTAGTGCGCCACGGATGATGATTCCAGGTGCGCCACTAAAGGCCAATTTCCTAGTAGTGTGTGGTGGGAGCAAATTCAACAAAATAGCTATCATTATTATTCTCATCACCATAGTCATCAAATATAGGAGGCATATTGTAATCATAATTAATTTTCTCCTCAATAGTAGGTGGATTGAAAATATCATACTCATCATTGTAATCATCATATATTGGAGGTTTTGTATCATCATAAGCAATAGAATAGCTATCTTCCAAAGCTGGGGAACTAAAAAGATCATTTTCATAAAGACTAGCTTCCCCAAGCTTAGACTTTTCCATAGCATTAGCAATAATGGTATCAAAGAATTCATACTAACAACATTTCTATTAGCATGCAAATAAAGTTCCATAGGTTTTTTAATTTTCTCTTCAAACACTTCATGTCCTAACTCAAGATAAATACTATAAAGCTCTCTAATTTTGTTGTTGTTTTCCATTAAGCCTAACTAGTGAAAACAAGAAACAAAAATACAAAATTGCAGAATCTAAAGCAAATAACGAGCACTCACACGGAGGATGAGTACCTTTTACCTATACCTCCCGGCAGCGGCCGGAAAATAGCTTGATGTTCACGCACTTCTACTCTTGTAGACAGTTGTTGGGCCTCAAGTGCGAGGTTTGTAGAACAGCAAGTTTTCCCTTAAGTGGATCACCCAAGGTTTATCGAACTCGTGGAGGAAGTGGTCAAAGGTATCCCCTCTCAAGCAACCCTGCAATCAAGATACAAGAAGTCTCTTGTGTCCCCAACACACCCAATACACTTGTCAGGTGTATAGGTGCACTAGTTCGACGAAGAGATAGTGAAATACAAGTGGTATAGATAACTATAAGTGGTAACGGTGATAGAAAGTAGCTTGATGGCGTGGAAGAGACTAAAGGCAAACTGAAATAAAGATGGAAGTTAGCAAACATGTAACAGATCTAGTTGCAAACGGTGTTTCAATGCATAGAAACAAGGTCAAGGGATCATACTTTCACTAGTGAACACTCTCATATAAATATGTTATCTTCATGATACTAATCTGAACTACTCTCCGGTTGGACACTCTAATCCATGGTAGGGCTATAACACCACACCTCAAAGTAAGCCTTTCCCATCTAGATAACCCCACACTGTCACCTTGAGCACTAGATGGTTCCAACAAACACCACAATTTCATAAAGCCATCCAACTCCAAATATAACTCATAACAAGTAATTGTAATCTCTAGCCTAAGTGCCACCATGGTGTGCACGCTGTCACTTTCACACACATGGGGAGAGTAGAGATCTATTGAAGCACTTGAGTAGAAAGGTAGATCTACTTGATTACAAAGCTCATGATCACAATATGATAATGCATAGAGAGATATGAACACATAGCTACCGGTAGAACCCTTAGCCTCGAGGAAGAACTACTCCCTCATCATCATGGGAATCAGCAATGGCGATGGAGATCGATGGAGATGGCTCCGGGGGCACTTCCCCATCCTGGCAGGGTGCCAGAACAGAGAATTTCTGTCCCCTAAATCTCCCCTTCGGTGGCAGCGGCGCTGCGGAACTTTTCGTGGCTGGAGGCTGGTCGATTTAGGGTTTTTGCATCGGGAGGCATCTTATAGGCAAAGAGGCAATGTCGGTGGGCGGCCAGGGGGCCCACACCATGCCCTGTCATGGCCTAGGGTTGCCCGCACCAAGGAGGGGTGTGGACACCCTGTGTCCCCTCTCCGTCTCGTCTTCTGGCTCCGTGAGTCTTCTGGTAAAATATCGACTTTGGCTTTTGTCCGGTCCAACTCCGAGAATATTCATTTTCTGACTTTTCTGGAACCAAAAACAGAAGAAAACAGGCAACTGACACTGTGGCATCTTGTTAATAGGTTGGTCCAAGAAAGTGTATAGAAATAATCCAAAGTCTATACAAAACAAGCATGGAACATCAAAAATTATAGATACGTTTGCAACGTATCAACATCCCCAAGCTTAACTCCTACTGATCCTCGAGTAGGTAAGTGATAAAAAGAAAGAATAATTTTTGAGGTGACATGCACCATCATAAACTTGATCAAAGTATTTGTAAAACATTGACAACTGGGATCATAGTACTTCAACATAGAATGAAAGATAAAGTTCTAACAATAAGACATAGCAACTATGCATGCAACATGAAAGGATACAAACAAAGATCATGAATAACAATGCATTGAAAGACATTTGTTTGTTTCACATATAGAAAACATAATGAGAATGGTATTCAGCTTGTCCCTCATAGAGTAACAAACATAAATGCATACAACACCTTCAAAGTTCATAAGAGTGACTAGATACAAATAGTTTAAGAACAAGCAATATCAAAGCTATGCATCAATCAACAAGTCTTGGGACAATGCACATAGAACTAAGAATGGCCACTATGCTCTCAAAGTAGGTGCATAAAGATAGAAGGTGGAGACTCAACATAAAAGTAAAAGAAGGGCCTTCATAGAAGGAAGCAGGGATTCAAGTTTCATAAAGAGCTTCCAAAAATTATGGTACTTATTAGCTTTCAGCTCTCATTGCCCCTATCATAAGCATCTTTAGGTGATTAAGGTTAAAGTGACACAACTAAGAGGATATGCTTGACAAGTTATAAGCTAAAATCTCATGCCCCTTACTTACGAAGACCAAACCTCATGCTACTCAACTTTAGTCACAAGTAAGCTCTTGTCATTGTAAGTACATATGTATCATAAAGAACCGCCAACGGGGTACCCCTTGCACATGATATAGGAGTTATCCCATAATCAAAATGACAAGGCAAGCAGACAATGAGCATCTCAGCAATCTTTTTATTTGCTATTTGCATAGGTTTTTATTGAGGATGCTTCATAGAGTGCTCATTATGGTTATGCTGCAAGTTTCCACCGTGATTAGGCATGGCTTAGGCTAGCGGCCCAGGAGTTTCTCTAACACACATACACACTCTATGATCTTACAAGTTCCCCTTTTATTTCACACCGCCGGGAGCCATAAGCAAAAGAATCATGATATCAACGGAATAATAAGTGCAATGTTGAAAGCGTTACCCATGATACATGGTTCTACTAACTTCAACTTATAAAGCGCAAGCAAATATGCAACAAAGATGGATAGAGTGGTTCAAGTTTATTAAGTGCAAGAAAGTAAAGTGTGCCATCAAGTTCGTGATAGCTTTAATCACTCATTTTCACATAATAAGTTTAATTTGGAAGGTAGATAAAAACATGAATATACTTGGAATAGAAAATGCTAATAGGTAGGTATGGTGGACTCTTTGGAATAACTGGGTTTTATTTGGAGTTGGATGCATGAGTAGAACTCATACTTGGAATGGAGGCTAGCAAAAGACTAGGAGCGACCAACTAAGAGAGCAATAATGGCCATAAGCATGCAAAAAGCGACAAAACATTATTAATTAAAGCGTAAAGTTATATTACAAGTCGAAAACTAAAGGATCATAGAGGCTATGGTGACTTGGGATAGTCTTAACATGGTGTGAGCATGCGCCAAGTCAATGCAAATAAAGCATCAAAGGAGAATACCACAATACTATGCTTTAATATGTTAAAACAACGCATGATTCTTTCAAGTCACATTAAGCAATCTCAATTGTTTATAACATGTCATGCTACAACAAAAATCACTAGCATAAAGCCAAAACAATATCAAGCATGACATGACAAAGCATAGGCCACAGTCAAAAGCAAGCTCTTTTTTACCACTTAAGCATGAACTTCTCCTACTCTTTTCCAACACCAATCGACTTATTTGAAACAGCTCACAAAGATAATACTAAATAAAGATCAGTGAGCTTGTATCACAAATACACAAAGAAGAACTAAAAATTTCCATGCTGAAAGCACAAGAAAACTAAGGCTAAAGACAGTGCTAGCAAAAGAGAACACTCACAAAACAATAAGAATGAAAACTAGAGTGTTCTAAACAATGAAAACGGAGTGTGTCTCTCTCCAAAAGAAGTGTGCTGGGATCCAACCAACTTATTCAAGCAAACTAAGCAAATCAAGAAAACAAAAACCAAAAACAAAAATGAAGACGCTCCAAAACAACACAACAGTGCATGAAACAATAAAAATGAAGTGTCTAGAAAGACCTGAGATTTTGATTGATGAAGAAGGGGATGCCTTGGGAATCCCCAAGATTTCTTGGGGTGACACGGGTGGCATCCCCAAGCTTGAGCTTTAGTCCATTCTTCATCTTATTACATCATTCTCTCCATATACCTGAATTTTTTTCCTTCATACAAAACTTCACACAATCTTTATTAGCAACATTAGTGTACTCAAGATAATAAGTCTTTTGGTTCAACACAAGTAAAACTTCCATTAAAACAAAAGCTACTGTAGCATTTCCCTAAAAAATCTCAATTCCCCAAAAAGAACTCAAAAAGGAATCAACAAGAAGCAAATGCAAATAACGGCAGAAATCTGTCAAAACAGACCAGCAGGTAAAAACCAATTTTTTAGAAGACCTTCTGTTGCTCAAATCGAAAAGAGTTGAACTAAATAAAGTTCGATAACAACCTGGGGCAGAAGCACAAAAATTCACGCCTCAAAACGACGTACAAAGATTTTACATGATTTTTTACGGTGAAGCACAAAAATCTGTTTCGGTACAACAACTTTCCCAAGCATTACTTCCCCCTCATTAGAGGTTACTCTTGGCACAAAAACCACACAAAAATGATAAGGAGAGGTTATTAATGAAGCAATAACTTCCAAGACTCAACTAAAACTTTTGGGTTATCTCCCAATAAGTACTTTTCTTTAACGCCTTTAAGTTAGGCATGATAGTTTGAGAAGATGATCACATAAGAAATATAAATTGAAGTAAAAGAGAGCATCAAGAAGCAAATTCAAAGAACATTTAAGTCTAACCCACTTCCTATGCATAGGAATCTTGTAAAGAAACAAGTCATTAGAGAACAAAGCAACAAGCATAGGAAAGCAAAATAAGTGCAACTTCAAAATTTTCAACATAAAGAGGGGAAACTTAATATTATTGAGATACATAAAACCATGTTTCCCTCTCTCATAATAACTTTCAGTAGAATCATGAATAAAATTAACAATATAACTATCACATAAAACATTCTTATCATGAGCCACATGCATAAAATGATTATTACTCTCCACATAAGCATAATCATTCTTATTAATTGTCACTACTAGGAAAACGGCTATAGGTAATCAGCACATTCGTGGCTCACATGGTTGAAGTGCCCCACGGCTAAAACAGGCGTGGCTCACCTGTGGGCAGTGCCCTACTAATAACTAGAACAACTGTGGCGCACATGACTACAGTGCGCCACAGATGTGTGTGGGCCAGGGCCCTGTTGGCCGCACGCCAAACATCTGTAGCGCACTATAGTCATGTGCGCCACGGTTGTTAGGGTCATCTGTGGCGCACATGGGGCTGGTGCGCTATGCCTAAGCGCATGCCCCCCTCTGCTCTGAAACGGCCACAAACTTCTGTGGCGCACACGGCCTAGTGCGCCACAGGGAGTAGGAGCATCCGTGGCGCACTAGGCATAGTGCGCCACAGATGTTTGTACTCCCTGTGGCGCACTAGGGCCGTGTGCGCCACGGATGTGTCGATTTCTTTAGGACAACACTTTATGTGCACATGTGTGACCACATCCACCACCCCACACTTCACTTTCCCCTTCTTCTTCCTCCTTAGATCTAGTCGGGATCTTCTCCTTCCAACCTCAATTTCTCCACACATTCACCATTTTTAGCATGTAAAACTTGCTTTGGATGTTACGCGCGCACCTCTCCTTTCCATCTTTCTCGCGATCGGTAAGTTGTCCATGTAAGGATGTGTTCATGTGTATATGGATGATGCTGTGCTCATATGTATGTAGATGATCGATGCTCATGATGTGTGTATGTGGAAAGGATCGATGGTCATATGTGTGTGTATATGGAGAGTATCGATGATGCTCATGCATGTGTGTATGGAGAGGATAATGATATGTTCATGTGTGTATGGATCGGTCTCTCTCTCTCTCTCTTGTGTTTGTATGTGAACAAGTTGCCATTTGTTTTGCCAAAATGTTGATTCATTTCCATTTTGGCAAGACTTTGGCATTTCGCAAAGGTCCTAATTTTAGGATAGGTTATGCCGAAATTTTCTATCGACCATTGCATGCATGCATTCATTATGTGGTTCTAATAGACTTCAAAATTGTACCATGTACATCGTGCAGACAAAAATGGTCCGCATAATGAGCGAAGGCATTGTGGCTAGATTTTTGAAATGTGCGACGGCCGACATGATACGAAATAACAAGACAGATATAAGATGTCCGTGCAGAAGATGCAAACTCAACTGGGTGATCGACCCAGATTCCGGGAATCTGCAGGCGCACCTGCTCCGCCATGGTTTCATGGATGGATACACTCGTTGGATAAGCGATGACGTAGATGATGGAGACGGTGAAGAAGGTGGCCAACATGACGATGATCATCATCACGGCGAGAACGGGCGAGATGATGAAGAGTCTCCTGGAGATGGTGAAGGTGCGGAGCATCGGATGATGATGATCTAGATGGGAGGAGCAAGCGACGATGGAACAACGTTAGGCTGGGTGCGGGACCCTTATGTGCAAGAGCTGCTTCTCAAGGCGAGTAACGCCGGGTGCCGCTAGAGAGAAAGCCAAGCTGCAACTTGAGAAAGACGCAGTTACTCCATTGTATGAAGGATGCAGCCCGATGATACCGGTTGAATGTAACGCTCAAGGCTATGGAGATGAAGGCAAAGCACAAATTGAGCGACGCAAGCTTGACGATATGATGTCATTCTGGCACGATCGTCTCCCGGTGGGGAAGACTTGTCCAACTAGTCTCGAGGATGCCATGAAAATCGTCATCCTCTCGATCTACCGCACTTTAGATATCACGTATGCATCAACGATTGCATCATTTATCAGGCGAGGACACGGAGAAACCACATGTCCGTGTGTGGCGTGAGTCGATACAAGAAAGGGAAGAAAGCACCTCGAAAAGTGGTATGGTACTTTCCTATCACTCCTCGTCTGGCGCTATTTTCGGACCCTAAGGCGAAGCTCATGCGATGGCATGCGAAAAGGAAGAAGCCGGAGATGATGATGACCCTGAAAGGATGAGCTGGCGACGCACCCGGATGCTAGCCAGTGGAAAGCATTGGACCTCAATTCGAATTCGGTGGAGATTCGAGAACATCAGGCTTGGTGCGAGCACGATGGACTCAATCCGTTCGGTAGCGAGCAGCACGCAAAGACTTGGCCCGTGTTTGTATGGATGTACAACCTCCTCCATGGTTGTGCATGAAGAAGAAGTACATACAAATGAGTATGCTAATTCAAGGGCGAAACAACCTGGTACCAACATCAATGTATCTCGGGCTGTTGAAAGAGGAGCTAGCCACGTTATGGGAATCGAGCCAATACTTACGACGTCGCACAAGATTATTTCACTATGAGAGCGTTGGTCACTACGGTGCAAGACTATCCAGGTTGCGGGTATATCTCGGGCAGGTTATCCAAGGATTCGCGCATGCGTTAGGTGCATGGATAACACAAGATATCTCCAACTAGAGAAAGATCCAGGGTCATCGAAAACCGTGTTCATGGCGCACCGGAGGTGGCTCGGCAAGAATGATCCATGGAGAAAACGTGGAGACCTGTTCGATGGCAAATCAGAGACCCGAGGAATCCCAGAGCGTAGGAGCAGCGAAGAAGTGGAAGAGTTGCTGAAAAACTAGAAAGATTGTCCTAAGCCTGGAAAGAAGCGAAAGAGGCAGCAACAAGACAAGCCGCTGATGAAGGTATGGAAAACAAGGTCTGTTTTCTGGGAGTTGCCATACTGGAAGTTTCTCCGCACGCCTCATAGCCTCGACATCATGCATATCACGAATAACATGTGCGAGAGTCCGGTCGCCACCATAATCAACATGCCAGATAGGACGAAAGATGGTCCGAAAGCAAGGCACGACCTGATATGCTTGGGTATCCGGAAGGAGCTTCATGGAGGACCTTTTCTCACGATGATCGGGAAGATGATGATGATCATGAGTCGAGAGCGACACAAGGTCGTCGAAAGGGTAAAAAGTTCAAGAAGAACGAATATTACTTCCCTCCTTCTTGCTTCACTCTAAGCCAGGATGATATCAAACAGTTTTTCAAGTGCCTTCTAGGAGTCAAATTTCCTTACGCTACGGGCAAGATAAGCAGATACCTAGACGAGGCGTAAGCAGAGGTTCGATGGCATGAAGTCTCACGACTGTGCCGTGCTAATGACGCAGTACTTCCGGTCGCACTTAGAGGGATAATGGACGAAACGTGGTGAAACGTTATTTGGCCTATGCAAGGTTTTCGACGTCATCTCTAGGAAGTCGATTGGCTTGAATCAGCTCGGAAGGCTAGGAGGAGATCGTGGTGATACTATGTGAGCTTGAGGTCTACTTCCACCCGCATTCTTCGACATTATGGTGCATCTGTTGGTCCATGTCGGAGGACATCGTACAACTCGGGCGATGTTCCTCAGCATGATGGCGTTCGAAAGGATGAACGGACACATCAAAGGATACGTTCGCAACAGGTCCCGTCCAGATGGAAGCATAGCCAAGGGCTTTCTGGCCGAAGAGTGCATCTCTTTCTGCATGAATTATCTAGACATCGAGAACCCTGTCGGTCTTCCCGTCAACAGACACCTTGGCAAGCTCGACGGATCTGGTCACCGAGAGGGTCGTCGCATACTGCATGCAGACTTCGATTTTCGACGCGCAGACTTTGATCGAGCAAACCTTGTCGCGCTACAACATTTAGAACTGGTCGATCCTTGGGTACAGAAGCACAAAAGGTTAATCGAGAAGAAGTACAGTGACCGGGGCATACAGAGGACGCAGGGAGAAATAATCAAAGAGCACAACTTAGATTTCACGCGTTGGTTTAGGCAGACGCTCCTTGATAATCCCCCGCGCTCGCATTCTTCTGACATGGAAAAGATCATATTCACCTTGTCGCAGGGACCGATGCAAAACCTGGTGACCTATCAGGCGTATGATATCAACGGCTACACATTCTACACGGAGGAAAAGGACAACAAGTGTGATTATCAGAACTCAGACGTAACGTCGGAATTCTACACCGATGACAACGTGAAGGAAAGATTCTACGAAAGAATCGAGGAGATCTGGGAGCTCGACTACTGTGGAGAAAAGGTGCCGATTTTCCGTGTCAGATGGGCAAAGAGCGTCGAAAGAGAAGACCGGTATTTCACAACCATGGTTATACCCGAAGCAGCCAAATCCAAGGCCGCGGTGCAAGCGTCGCGCGAAAAATGAACCGTGGGTACTGGCTACCAAAGTGGACCAATGTTTTTTCATTACCGACCCGACAAAGCCTAGCCGTGTTGTCGTGAGGAGAGGAAAAAGAAACATCATCGGAATGGATGGAGTCGCCAACGAGCAAGACTTCGACCAGTACGGCGATCCAAAGATTGAAGATGACGACGACTACGATGCAGCAACATACATCACAAGAAGAAAAAGGACAACCCTACCCAAAAAAGGTAGCCCGTTCGAAAGAAGAAACATTAAAGTGCCGGGGCTGAATTATTTAACCGCGACAAAGAAGGGAAAAAAGATTGTAAAACGCTAGCTCAAAAAATATTGTAAAACGCGTGGTCGAAAAAGATTGTAATATCAATGGACAAATTATTATGAAATTTAGTTATACTTTGAATCACCACTTTTATGACATATATCACCACTTTTGGGCATTTTTGGAATATTTAAAAGTATTTTAAAAACAAAACAAAACTTGTATGGCATATATCACCACTTATGGGCATTTTTTGGAACATTTAAAAGTATTTTTAAAATAAAAGTGGCGCACTAGGCAGTGCGCCACGGCTGAGAGATAGCCGTAGCGCAAGGCCCGTGGCGCACTCCTAGTGCGCCACGGATGTTGATTCCAGGTGCTCCACTAAAGGCCAATTTCCTAGTAGTGTGTGGTGGGAGCAAATTCAACAAAATAGCTATCATTATTATTCTCATCACCATAGTCATCAAATATAGGAGGCATATTGTAATCATAATTAATTTTCTCCTCAATAGTAGGTGGATTGAAAATATCATACTCATCATTGTAATCATCATATATTGGAGGTTTTGTATCATCATAAGCAATAGAATAGCTATCTTCCAAAGCTGGGGAACTAAAAAGATCATTTTCATAAAGACTAGCTTCCCCAAGCTTAGACTTTTCCATAGCATTAGCAATAATGGTATCAAAGAATTCATACTAACAACATTTCTATTAGCATGCAAATAAAGTTCCATAGGTTTTTTAATTTTCTCTTCAAACACTTCATGTCCTAACTCAAGATAAATACTATAAAGCTCTCTAATTTTGTTGTTGTTTTCCATTAAGCCTAACTAGTGAAAACAAGAAACAAAAATACAAAATTGCAGAATCTAAAGCAAATAACTTCGAGCACTCACACCGGAGGATGTGAGTACCTTTTACCTTACCTCCCCGGCAACGGCGCCAGAAAATAGCTTGATGTCTACGCACTTCTACTCTTGTAGACAGTTGTTGGGCCTCCAAGTGCAGAGGTTTGTAGAACAGCAGCAAGTTTTCCCTTAAGTGGATCACCCAAGGTTTATCGAACTCAGGGAGGAAGTGGTCAAAGGTATCCCCTCTCAAGCAACCCTGCAATCAAGATACAAGAAGTCTCTTGTGTCCCCAACACACCCAATACACTTGTCAGGTGTATAGGTGCACTAGTTCGACGAAGAGATAGTGAAATACAAGTGGTATAGATAACTATAAGTGGTAACGGTGATAGAAAGTAGCTTGATGGCGTGGAAGAGACTAAAGGCAAACTGAAATAAAGATGGAAGTTAGCAAACATGTAACAGATCTAGTTGCAAACGGTGTTTCAATGCATAGAAACAAGGTCAAGGGATCATACTTTCACTAGTGAACACTCTCATATAAATATGTTATCTTCATGATACTAATCTGAACTACTCTCCGGTTGGACACTCTAATCCATGGTAGGGCTATAACACCACACCTCAAAGTAAGCCTTTCCCATCTAGATAACCCCACACTGTCACCTTGAGCACTAGATGGTTCCAACAAACACCACAATTTCATAAAGCCATCCAACTCCAAATATAACTCATAACAAGTAATTGTAATCTCTAGCCTAAGTGCCACCATGGTGTGCACGCTGTCACTTTCACACACATGGGGAGAGTAGAGATCTATTGAAGCACTTGAGTAGAAAGGTAGATCTACTTGATTACAAAGCTCATGATCACAATATGATAATGCATAGAGAGATATGAACACATAGCTACCGGTAGAACCCTTAGCCTCGAGGAAGAACTACTCCCTCATCATCATGGGAATCAGCAATGGCGATGGAGATGGTGGTGGAGATCGATGGAGATGGCTCCGGGGCACTTCCCCGTCCCGGCAGGGTGCCGGAACAGAGACTTTCTGTCCCCTGAATCTCCCCTTCGGTGGTGGCGGTGCTGCGGAACTTTTCGTGGCTGGAGGCTTGACGACTTAGGGTTTATGCATCAAGAGGCTTCTTATAGGCGAAGAGGCAAGGTCAGTGGGCGGCCAGCGGGCCCACACTATGCCCTGGCGCAGCCTAGCGCTGCCCGCGCCAAGGTGTGGTGTGGCCACCCTGTGGCCCCTCTCCGTCTCGTCTTCTGGCTCCGTGAGTATTCCAGTAAAATATCGACTTTGGCTTTTGTCCGGTCCAAATCCGAGAATATTCATTTTCTGGCTTTTCTGGAACCAAAAACAGAAGAAAACAGGCAACTAGCACTGTGGCATCTTGTTAATAGGTTAGTACAAGAAAGTGTATAAAAATTACTCCAAAGTGTGGACAAAACATAAGAAAGTAGATAAAACCAAGCATGGAACATCAAAAATTATGGATACGTTTGCAACGTATCACCCCCGCCCTTACATGGATAAGGAATACGAGTCCCAAATCAAGTGGCTGATAAGGGAGGGGATCAAAAAGAAAATCCTGGAGCTGTCTTTGGATATGCATACGGCTGAAGATCCCGTGGTACCGATAAGTTTCCAGCAATAACTCGAATTATGTGTTCATCTTTACATTGTTGTTTCATTTCGCAATACTGAGGTATCTCTTCTTTTCAGCTTGCTGACCTCCTCGAGTCAGAGTTTGCTCCTCTCGAGGGATATCCTCCCGAGATTTCTCGGGATGATGGAGAATTGATTCCACTGCCGGAGACCTTTACTCAAAATCATAAGGCTCCGACTCTGGCTATTGGCATGAAGGAGGTGCCTATTGTGAAGAGGTAACTTTCCTCACAAGGTTTTTGTATTTTGTTCGTAATTATTTCCGAGATGTAATGTTCTTTATTCTATTACCTCCTCAGAGCTAAACAGCTCAATAAGGGCAAGGGGAAAGGAGGCTCGTCGAAGCCCCTGCGCTAGTCAAAACTGAATTTGACTTCTCTTGCAACAACGCCTCCGACTCCTGCCCCTCAGCCTTCTGTGGCGCCGGAGATTACTCCATCTCCGGCCGTCGTAGAAGATCCGGCTCAACAAGCAGAGCTAACGATCCTCGGATCGCAAACTGGCATCACCATGGGTGACTCAGGTTTTGATAAGGGTGAACCCTCTTCGGGTAATGATCCCTCGACAGAGGTCTTCGCTAAAAACCTCCTTAACAATTCGGGTCTCCCCAAGCTTGGCATTACTCGGAAGTCTGTGGAGGAGATCCAATGGCTAGCCTAGCAATGCTTGGAGAGCCCGAATATTACTGCCGAGGAGGAGGCACAAGAAGCGGAGGACGTCAAGTACTCCGAACTTCTCAAGCAGATCCGTCTTCATGACGAGGGGTTGAGAACCGGTGTGCTACCGCCACCACCAGTTATCCCGCTGACCCTCGCCGAGAAGGTTAGCACCGAGGTGTCTATGAGCTTAAACAAGCTCACCCATGAACATCATGTAAGTTGAATTCCAACTCACCTTTTTTACTTATTTCATATCATATCCTCTAGCCCCCAAGCATGAAGTTGGATAGACAATCCAGATTTATGCTTCCCTAGGATGCCAAAGAATGAACTAGTGTAGCCCCCAAGGCTCGTGCTGATATTAGTAAAAATATTAGCCCGAGTCTTTAGTAGACTTATGACTCTGGGTATTCTGACTTACAGAAAGTTAATTCATATAACCAAGAATTGTTGAAGAATATTTGCAATAAGCGTAGAAAGATCAGAGCTCTCTGGCTTGAAAATGCTCAATTGAAAGTGTCAAGGGATGAGGCTGAAGGTAAACATTCCAGTACTCAAACCTTGCCCTTTATTTCATAGTTGACTTTTTTATTCAACTATTGTTCTTTTGCCTACAACACTAGTATTGCAATCATGTGCTATGATTGAAGAAGCCAAAAACCTGAAGACCCTGGCGGTGGAGAACACCGACTTACGTCGGGAGATGGAGAAGCTTAAGGCGGATCATGAATGGAGCATTGCTCAAGTTCCTGAATCCTCTTCCATGGCCACCGAAGAACATGATCGAAGGATTGCGGCCTAGGATCAAAGGATCTCGGATATCAACAATGCTTTGTTTAGAGAGAAGGACATTACCGAGGCACTCCATGCTGAACTCTAGGGCCTACGAGAAGAGAAGACCAAAGTTGACGATGTCATCTTCGGTATGTTTCCCCTTTCTGAATTTCTTCCTTTTCTGACTTTTGGAGTTCGGATATATTTGCTTAACCTTTTGCATTATATGCCGAGGACCTCTAAACTTGCTGGATTCTACCTCCATCGAGTCTCGCACCAACCGGCTTACTCAAGTCGGTGATCCGCTTCATGATTTCCGCCAATCTTTGGAGGATATTGGTGAAGTACTCAAAGTTCCGAACATTCATAGAATGTCCGAGTTTGAAGTGTGAGACAAGGCCAAGGAGATGCCTCAGCTCATCCAGGACTAGAACATGTCCTACGCGCGAACCGCATCGCAGAACGCTCTCACCATGGTTATGAGCCACCATGGAAGCATGGAAATCTGGCAAGTAACCAGAGGGTATTCTACTGTGGATGAAGATAAACAGGAGTAGGACATCAAAGCAATCATGGACTCCTGTGCTGGATATGGGTGCCACGTAGCTGACTTGACCAGCTACAACACTCCTTTCTTCACTTGCATGGAGACGCCTCCTCCGCATGCCGAAGTAATAGCAGAAGTCTGTGACGACGAACAAACCATTTTGGATTTGAACATCTCAGAAAGATATCAAGGCGAGGCTGATGTCTCCAGTGAGCCGGCAACTCCTACCTCTCCCCTTGCATCATAGTCATCAGAAAAACAATGTGTTATTCTGAAGACAAATCAGGTTGTACATAAGTAGTATAATACTTCTGCTAGTGCCAAGATTTGTTATTTCTATTTAGCACCTTTGGCTTTAATTTTATGTGCTTGAAATGTTTACATAAGCACTTGTGTTTTTTGTCTGTACTTATCGTTTATCTGGCTCTCCGCCTCGTTCCTTTTGTGAGCCGGCCAACTTTCAGCACGGAACTTTGCCGAGAAACGGAGCTCAATTGCTAAGCCAGTTTAAACTCGGAAACAAAGCCGGCTTCCAGTACCAACAATTCACTACTCGGAAAATGCCCGCATTCGGCAATCAGATAACTAACCAAAGTATAAACTAGAAAATTTAGAGTTATACCCGAAGGTAGCATTTTTAGAATCGGAAATCATAACTAGAACAAACATGAGAATAAAGTACTTTCAAGTATTCTAGGATTTTTGACTATGACATGATCATTTGGAAATAAGATGGTAATATAAAACTTCTCAGAAAAATTTGAGGTAACCAATACTTTTATTTCTCATTAAACATGTACACATATATGATTACAAAGAGAGATCAATTAAGAATAAAAGGGACATAGCTAAGCAAACATGTAAGAGACTAAAGGCAAACTGAAATAAAGATGGAAGCAAGCAAACATGTAATAGATCTAATAGCAAATGGTGTATCAATGCTTAGAAACAAGGCCTAGGGATCATACTTTCACTAGTGAACACTCTCATATAAATATATTCTTCTTTATGATACTACGCTAAACTACTCTCCGGTTGGACACTCTAATCCATGGTAGGGCTGTAACAGCACACCTCAAAGTAAGCCTTTCCCATCTAGATAACCTCACATTGTCACCTTGAGCTCTAGATGAGTCCAACAAACACCACAATTTCATAGAAACATCCAACTCCAAATATAACTCATAACAAGTATTTGTAATCTCTAGCCTAAGTGCCACCATGGTGTGCACGTTGTCACTTCACACACATGGGGAGGGCAGAGATCTATTAAAGCACTTGAGTAGCAAGGTAGATCTATAGATTACAAGCTCATGATCTCAATAAGATCATGCACAGAGAGAGAGATGAACACATAACTACCGGTAGAACCCTTAGCCTCGAGAGAGAACTACTCCCTCCTCATCATGGGAATCAGCAATGGTGATGGAGATGGTGGTGGAGATCGATGGAGATGGCTCCGGGGGCACTTCCCTATCCCGGCAGGGTGTCGGAATAGAGACTTTCTGTCCCCCGAATCTCCCCTTCAGTGGCGGCGGCGCTGTGGAACTTTTTGTGGATTTCTTATTGATGATCTAGGGTTTTTGCCTCGGGAGGAATATATAGGTGAAGGAGGCAAGGTCGGTGGCCATCCAGGGGGCCCACACCATGCCCTGGCGTGGCCTAGGGTTGCCGCTCCAAGGGGTGTGTGGCCACCCTGTGGCCCCTCTCCGACTCTCCTTCTGGCTCCGTGAGTCTTCCGGGAAAATAGGAACTTTGGATTTTGTTCCGTCCAATTCCGAGAATATTCATTTTCTGGCTTCCCTAGAACCAAAAATAGCAGAAAACAGGCAACTGGCACTGTGGCTCTTGTTAATAGGTTAGTCCAAGAAATCATATGAAAAGTATGTTGGGTCCGCAGCATAGAAAACAAAAAATTTCCTACGATGAGAACTATACGCCAAGATCTATCTACTAGATACAGAGCAACGGGTGGACATACATCCATGGAGAACTTACCCTCGAAGACAACGAGTTTTGTTAACGAGTAGGAACTCGTGGTTGATGTAGTCGTACTCTTGCCGATCTCAAGATCATGAGGAAGTCCGAGCGCCGCAACTCAGCAGCGCATCCGCACTCGCACACACGTTCAAGCCACCGGACAACCTCCACCTCCTCGCTCCAGTGATCTAGCGGAAGCATCAACTCCTTCCAGACGAAATGCCACCGGGAACATGTATCTCGCTAATCCGAGACCATGGGGGAATAATTCTAGAGGGGGAGAGAGATCCTTCACAAGGAGGTGTGTGGATGAAGGAGGGAATGGGTGGCTTTTTATAGGAGGAGGGGGGTGCCCCCTCTCTCCATGGCCGACGCATGGGGGGGTGACCCCTCACCTCCCGCATTCATGTGGTGGTAACCCCTCCACATTAAAATGCCTCTTCACATTCCCTTTTAAAGTCTCCACTTTAAATGCATTAAATTTCTCCAAATTTAATGCTCTCTCATTTAATAAAACTCTTTTCATTAAATTTATTCAGAATTTTGTTAATTACTTTAATTAACAAACATTCACATATAGCCCCTTGTAATATTTCAATATCACATGCAGAACCACCTTCTGCAATTTCACCTGAAACAATTTCCGGTTTCTATTGAAACAATTCCTGCGCTTTGCAATTCTTTCATCTGAAACATATGTGCTCCAAAATGGTGTCCGGTAACTCTTAAGTGTGCCACCCTACGGTTCGCGAATAATGCAGACATGATCGAGACCCTTCTCCGATCAATAATCAGCAGCGGGACCTGGAGATCCGTACTGACTCCTACACATTCAACGATGACTCCTGTGATCGTGAGAACCTTTAACGCTTGTAACTAAATCCCTTTGTCTCTCGATATATTACATGTCCGAGATTCGATCATCGGTATCTCCATACCTAGTTTGATCTCATTACCGACATGCACTCTTTTCTTGTTCCCGTGATATAACATTCTAGTGATCACATCACTTGCTTGCAAGCTATCCTAATGTGATATCACCGAGAGGGCCCAGAGTATATCTTTCCGTCATCTGGATTGACAAATTCCACTCTTGATCCATGAGCCTCAACATAACACCTTCGTAGTACTGAACCCATCTTTATAGTCACCCTGTTACGGTGTGACGTTTGATATTATCAAGATACTCTTCCGGTGTTAGCAATTAACATGATCTCATGGTCTAAGGATAAAGATTACTTCGTATGTTATAGCAATATAAACATAATGACTTGATCGTAATGCTATACTTCGGATGAATGTTCATCACATCATTTCACAAATGCTGTGACCTTGTTATTAACAACATCCAATGTCCATGATCAGGAAACCTTGATCATCTTGTTAATCAACAAGCTAGTCTATAAGAGAGGCATAACTAGGAACCCTTTTTGTTTATTAAACACACATGTATTAATGTTTCCTATCAATACAATTATAGCATGCAAAATAAACATCTATCATATACAAGGAATACATAATAACAACTTTATTATTGCCTCTCAGGGCATATTTCCTTCAGTCTCCCACTTGCACTAGAGATAATAATCTAGTTTATATAGTGATAAATCTAACACCCATGGAGTTCTGGTGTTGATCATGTTTTTCCCTAGGGAGTACTTTAGTCAACGGATCTGCTACATTCAGGTCCATGTGCACTTTACAAATCTTTATACCTCCATCCTTGACATGCTCGCGGATGGAGTGAAACCGGCGCTTAATATGCTTGGAATTCTTGTGAGACCTTGGTTTCTTGGCGTTGGCTATGGCTCCATTATTGTCACAATAGATCACCATTGGGTCCAACGCACTAGGAACCACACTAGTTCCGTTATGAACTCCTTCATCCAAACCGCTTCTGCCGCTGCTACGAAGACAACATATTCCGCCTCGTCATTGATCCGACCACCACGGGTTGTTTGGAGCTCCTCCAACTAATGCTACTCCGCTTCAAGAGAAATACGTATCCAGATTGAGACTTAGAGTCATCGATCAGTGTCAAAGCTAGCATCGACATAACACTTAGCGACTAGCTCTTCTTCACCTCCATTATACAAGAAACATATCCTTAGTTCTTCTCAAGTACTTAAGGATATTCTTGACCGCTATCGATGTTAGAACACTGGATCAGATTGGTACCTACTAGTCAAACTAATAGCATGTGCCACATCCGGTCTTGTACATAGCATGGCATACATTATAGAGCCTATGGCTGAGGCATAGGGATCTAATCCATTATCTCTTTCTTCCGCCGTAGCGGACTTTGAGTCTTACTCAATGTCTTGCCTTGCAACATAGGTAAGTACCCTTCTTACTTAGTCCATATTAAACTTCTTTAATATCTTATCAAGGTATGTACTCTGCGATAGCCCAATTAGGCGTCTTGATCTATCTCTATAGATTTTAATGCCTAATATATATGAAGCTTCACCAAGGTCCTTCATCGAAAATTTGCTGTTTAGATAACTTTTAACACTGTTTAAAAGATCTATACCATTTCCAATCAATAATATGTCATCCACATATAATATCAGAAATGCCACATTGCTCCCACTCACTTTCTTGTAAATACAAGCCTCTCCATAAGTTTGGACAAATCCAAACTCTTTGATCACCTCATCAAAGCGGAGATTCCAACTCCGGGATGCTTGCTTCAGTCCATAGATGGATCGCTGAAGTTTGCACACCTTATCAGCATCCTTAGGATCGACAAAACCCTTAGGTTGTATCATATACAACTCTTCTTCAATATTACCATTGAGGAACGCAGTTTTGACATCCATCTGCCATATTTCATAATCGAAATATGCCGCAATTGCTAACATAATCCTACCCGACTTAAGCATCGCTACGGGAGAGAATGTCTCATCGTAGTCAACTCCTTGAGTTTGTCAAAACCCCTTTGCGACAAGTCGAGCCTTATAGATGGTTACATTACCATCAGCATCAGTTTTTCTTTTGAAAATCCATTTATTCTCAACGGCCTTTTGATCGTGAGGTAAGTCCACCAAGGTCCAAACCTGGTTTTCGTACATGGATTCCATCTCGGATTTCATGGCTTCTAGCCATTTCTTGGAATCAGGGCTCATCATCGCTTCTTCATACGTCGCAGGGTCATCTATTTCATCAATCATGAAATTCATAATAGGATTGTCGTACAGTTCAGGAGCTGCACGTGTCCTGCTTGACCTGCGAGGTTCAGCAGTGTCCTCTTTCGGAGTTTCATGATCAATATCATTAGCTCTCTCTTCATTAGGTGAAGTCAACTCCGAAACAACTTCTGGAGCTGCGCTACTCGCCATTTCATGAAGAGAAGATTCAATAACCTCTTCGAGTTCTACCTTCCGACTACTCACACCTTTCGCGAGAAACTCCTTCTCAAGAAAGGATCCATTCTTGGCAACAAAGACCTTGCCCTCGGATCTGTGATAGAAGGTATACCCAATCGTTTCCTTAGGGTATCCTATGAAGACGCATTTTTCCGCTTTGGGTTTGAGTTTATCCGGTTGAAGTTTCTTCACATAAACATCGCATCCCCAAACTTTAAGAAATGACAGCTTAGGTTTGTTTCCAAACCATAATTCATACGGTGTCTTTTCAACGGATTTAGATGGTGCCCTATTTAAAGTGAATGCAGCGGTTTCCAGTGCATAACCCCAAAATGACAATGGCAAGTCAGTCAGAGACATCATAGATCGAACCATATCCAATAAAGTACGATTATGACGTTCTAACACACCATTACGTTGTGGTGTTCCGGCAGGCGTGAGTTGTGAAACTATTCCACAGTCTTTCATATGTGTGCTAAACTCGTAACTAAGATACTCTCCTCCACGGTCGGACCACAGAAATTTGATCTTTCTGTTACGATGACTTTCCACTTCATTCTGAAATTCTTTGAACCTTTCAAAGGTTTTAGACTTATGTTTCATCAAATAGATATACCCGTATCTACTCAAATCATCCGTGAAAGTAACAAAATAACGATATCCACCTCGCGCCGACACACTCATTGGTCCACACACATCAGTATGCATGATTTCCAATAAATCTGTCACCCGTTCCATTGAACCGGAAAACGGCGTTCTAGTCATCTTGCCCATAAGGCATGGCTCACATGTATCAAATGATTCAAAATCAAGTGATTCCAAAAGTCCATCAAAATGGAGTTTCTTCATGCGTTTAACGCCAATATGACCTAGACGGCAGTGCCACATATATGTAGATATATCATTATCAAGTTTAATCCTTTTAGCATCAACATTATGAATATGCGTAATACTACTATCGAGATCCAACAGAAATAAACCATTCAACACAGGTGCATGACCATAAAAGATATTATTCATATAAATCGAACAACCATTGTTTTCAGACTTAAACCAATAACCACTTTGCATCAAACACGATCCGGATACAATGTTCATACTCAGTGCAGGCACCAAATAACAATTATTCAGGTTTATAACTAATCCCGACGGCATATGGAGAGGCAGCGTTCCGACGGCGATCACATCAACTCTTGATCCATTGCCGACCCGCATCGTGACCTCATACCTTGCTAGTTGTCGCTTGTTCCATAGCCCCTGAGCCGAGTTACATATATTAGCAACCGATCCCGTATCAAATACCCAGGTGCTACTGCGAGTACTAGTCAAGTACACATCAATAACATGTATATCACATATACCTTTGTTTGCCTTGCCGGCCTTCTTGTCCGCCAAATACTTGGGGCAGTTGCGCTTCCAATGGCTAGTCCCCTTGCAATAGTAGCACTCGGTGTTAGACTTAGGGCCAGCTCGGGATTTCTTTTCAGCCGCGGCAATAGATTTGTCGCCCTTCTTTCCCTTCTGCTTTCCTTTCTTGTCCTTCTTGAAACCGGTGGTATTATTGATCATCAACACTTAATGTTCTTTCCTAATCTCCACTTCTGCAGTCTTAAGCATTGACAGAAGCTCAGGAAGAGACTTCTTCATGCCCTGCATATTATTGTTCATCACGAAGCTCTTGTAGCTAGATGGCAGAGATTGGAGAACACGATGTATGCCTAAGTCAATGGGAATCGTTATTCCCAAGGACACAAGCTTATCGGTGTACCCAGATATTTTGAGTACATGCTCACTAACGGAGTTGTTCTCTTCCATCATGCAGCTAAAGAACTTTTCAGAAGCATTATAACTCTCTACGGCAGCATGGGTATCGAAAATCATTTTCAATTCTCCCATGGTATCAAAGGCATTGCCATCGAAACGTTTTCGAAGTTCTGACTCTAGCCCATACAGTATGCCGCAATGAACTAAGTTGTGGTCCTCCTGATGAGTTATATAGACGTTCTTTTCCTTGTCAGGGGCATCAGGAGCTGGTGGGGGGCCTAGCGGCGCCTCTAGCACATATTGCTTTTGTGCAGCAGTGAGGAGAATCCTCAAATTCATAGCCCAGTTGGTGAAGTGGCTACCATTCGCAGCAAGCTTCTCTTTCTCCATGAACACATTGAAATTAAAAGCAGGTGGTGCCATCCTCGAACAGAATTTGTAAAATATATTTAGACTAAGTTTATGATAGATTGAGTTCAACTAATTCAAATTACTAATGAACTCCCACTCAAAAACGACATCCCTCGTGTCTTTTTGGTGATTACATGAACCAAATCCACTACACCAAGTCCGATCATCACGTGAGTCGGTGTAGCTTCAAAGGCGAGCATCTATATGGGCATCATATAACCTATATGACTCATGCTTAACCTTTCGGTCCATGTTCCGAGGCCATGTCTGTACATGCCAGGCTCGTCAAGTAAGAACCTTAGTATTTGCGTGTGCAAAACTGTCTTACACCCGTTGTATGAAAGCATAGAGTCGAGAACACCCGATCATCACGTGATGCCTCAAAACACGATCCACAAAATGGTGCATACTTAAGGAAGAACACATTTTATCTTGATATCTAAATAAGGGATCATCTTATAATGCTACCAAAAGCGCCAAACTAGCAATATAAGATGCTAATGTGTGAAGTTAGGTGATATTGTCCATGCATTTGATCTCTATCATTTGCATCGTGGTATGATCTCTATCATTCCTTTGTGTGTAAGGCCAAGGTCTATGGAACTTACACGTTAAGTGAGTTGTAAGAGTATCTATCATACATCTACTTACAACAATACCATATCAATACACTAGCCCAACAACGATCTAAACTAAACGCCTCTAATTTATCAATTGCAAGTTTTACGTGGCTTAGGGCTTTCGGAGATAGAACCGGTCTTACCTACGAACATGAACCACAACGAGGATAACCAAGTTATTAGCAACTCGTTGTAAATCAGATATTGACTATAGTAGGAGAGACAGACACTCGCTAGCCACTTATGAAAAACTAGTTGCATGTCAGTCGTGGAACCGGTCTCATGTACGATGACATGTAAGGTTGGTCCGGGCCGCTTCATCCCACTATGCCACCAATATCCAAAGTACATAGAAGATGCAATAACATGATCATCATCGCCCACATATAAACATATGTATACTACCCGTGCAAAGCACCTACGCATAGATCAGGCTCTGATACCCTCATGGTCTGCAGCATAGAAAACAAAAAATTCCTATGATGAGAACTATACGCCAAGATCTATCTACTAGATCTGAGCAACGGGTGGACATACATCCATGGAGAACTTACCCTCGAAGACAACGAGTTTTGTTAGCAGTAGGAACTGTGGTTGATGTAGTCATCACGCTTGCGATCTCAAGATCGTGAGGAAGTCCGAGCCGCGCAACTCGAAGCGCATCCGCACTTTTCGCACACACGTTCAAGCCACGGACAACCTCCACCTCCTCGCTCCAGCGATCCAGCGAAGCGACAACTCCTTCCGCGAAATGCCACAGAGAACATGTATCTCGCTAATCCGAGACCATGGGGGAATAATTCTAGAGGGGGAGAGAGATCCTTCACAAGGAGGTGTGTGGATGAAGGAGGGAATGGGTGGCCTTTTATAGGAGGAGGGGTGCCCCTATCTCCATGGCCGGCGCATGGGGGTGACCCTCACCTCCCCATTCATGTGGTGGTAACCCTCCACATTAAAATGCCTCTTCACATTCCCTTTTAAAGTCTCCACTTTAAATGCATTAAATTTCTCCAAATTTAATGCTCTCTCATTTAATAAAACTCTTTTTATTAAATTTATTCAGAATTTTGTTAATTACTTTAATTAACAAACATTCACATATAGCCCCTTGTAATATTTCAATATCACATGCAGAACCACCTTCTGCAATTTCACCCGAAACAATTTCCGGTTTCTATTGAAACAATTCCTGCGCTTTGCAATTCTTTCGTCTGAAACATATGTGCTCCAAAATGGTGTCCGGTAACTCTCAAGTGTGCCACCCTATGGTTCACGAATAATGCAGACATGATTGAGACCCTTCTCCGATCAATAATCAGCAGCGGGACCTGGAGATCCGTACTGACTCCTACACATTCAACAATGACTCCTGTGATCGTGAGAACCTTAACGCTTGTAACTAAATCCCTTTGTCTCTCGATATATTACATGTCCGAGATTTGATCATCGGTATATCCATACCAAGTTTGATCTCGTTACCGACATGCACTCTTTTCTCGTTCCCGTGATATAACATTCTAGTGATCACATCACTTACTTGTAAGCTATCCTAATGTGATATCACCAAGAGGGCCTAGAGTATATCTTTCCGTCATCTGGATTGACAAATTCCACTCTTGATCCATGAGCCTCAACATAACACCTTCGTAGTACTGAACCCATCTTTATAGTCACCCTTTTACGGTGTGACGTTTGATGTTATCAAGATACTCTTCCGGTGTTAGCAATTAATATGATCTCATGGTCTAAGGATAAAGATTACTTCGTATGATGTTATAGCAATATAAACATAATGACTTGATCGTAATGCTATACTTCGGATGAATGTTCATCACATCATTTCACAAATGTTGTGACCTTGTTATTAACAACATCGAATGTCCATGATTAGGAAACCTTGATCATCTTGTTAATCAACAAGTTAGTCTATAAGAGAGGCATAGCTAGGAACACTTTTTGTTTATTAAACACACATGTATTGATGTTTCCTATCAATACAATTATAGCATGCAAAATAAACATCTATCATATACAAGGAATACATAATAACAACTTTATTATTGCCTCTCAGGGCTTATTTGCTTCAAAGTACTCCAAAGTGTGCACAAAACATAAGAAAGTATATAAAACCAAGCATGGAACATCAAAAATTATAGATACATTTGCAATGTATCAGTGAACATCTCCCTCATCTCCTTCATTTCCAAAGCATGGTGCAATAAGATCTTCATTATATGATGGCCTAAATTGAGAGGCTGGTCTTGAAGGCCTTGCCCTCCTAGGTGTGTCCCTCTAAAATATTTCTCCAAAAGTGTGGTTGTTCTTCTTTGATATTCTGAAATTTAAACATCCATTATACAAGTGATTGCAAAGTGTATACATAATGAAGTTAACTACTCATAGGGACTTGTAAGAAGCCTAAACATGCATCATAACAATTTCTCTAAGCATTGAACAAGCTCACAAAACCTGTCACCTACAATAGCAAAATACTCAAGATATAATCCAATAAACACAAATCTACTTGGACAAGCGGAGGAGTCACATACCGGAGAACAAATGCTCCAAATTTCAGCAGCAAAGATGGGTTGAGCAAGGAGATCGAAAAATCATGGGCAAGAATAGCAAGAACGCGATTTCGAGCAATGAACTGATGTTTTCTCGGGAGAGAGAAGGAAGTGGCAAGTGAGAGAGGGAGTGGAGGGCCAGGGGTGGCCCACACCATGGCTAGGCGCGCCCCTAGGGTGGCCGCGCCACCTGGTGGTGTGCCTTCCTGGTGGGCCCCCTGGGTCACTCCAGGCACTTCTCCGCCCCTTTTTTCACGTAAAAATTTAATATGAATTTTCTTGAATTTTTTGAGACACTTTATTTTTTAGCAATTTTCAGGTATTGATGAGTGAATTTCTGACAGAAAGATGGCTTTGGGATGATACAATAACAAAACAAAACTAAAACTTCAGAAGTTCTAAGACACTCTAATAAGCAAGCAACTAGCAACAAAAAAGTAAACTAAGTAAAATCAAAAACTAAAATGGATGAAAATAAAAGTAAGCAAAGATAATCATGGTGAAAAAATTGTTTTGTTCATTAAAATCCCTTTGTTAACAAGGTTGATCAGGTCTTGTTACCAAAACAATTTTATACGAAACAAAACTTTGTATTCCACTAATGATTATGTTACATCAACCTTGATAGCAATGGTCCCAATCATAATAGTTTCATATTTTTCTCGTGGTATGGGAAAATATATTTCTCCAACTTGGATGCCCTCAACATGTTCAATTGAATTTAAGCCATAAGTCCTATCAATCTTCTTGGAGAAATAGATAGTATGCTCCTTGTCATTAACATTAAAAGTCACCTTTCCTTGATTACAATTAATAACAGCTCCTGCAGTATTAAGAAAAGGTCTCCCAAGAATAATAGACATATTGTCATCTTCAGGCATTTCAAGCACAACAAAGTCAGTTAATATCAAGCAATTATGAGCCACTTGAACAGGTACATCCTCACATATACCAACAGGAATAGTAGTAGATTTATCAGCTATTTGCAAAGATATATCAGTTGGTATTAGTTTTTCCAATTGAAGTCTCTTGTAGAGAGAAAAAGGCATAACACTAACTCCTGCTCCTAAATCACACGAAACAGTTCTAACATAGCTATTTTAATCGAACAAGGAATAGTTGGAATCCCTAGGTCTCCAAGTTTCTTTGGAACCTTACCATTAAAGGAATAATTAGCAAGCAAAGTAGAAATTTCTTCATTAGGGATCTTCCTTTTATTAGAGACAGTATCCTTCATATACTTTGAATAAGGAGACAATTTAATAGCATCAGTCAAAGGTATTTGCAAAAATAAAGGTTTCATCCACTCACAAAAATAAAGGTTTCTTATCAGGGAAAGGCATAGGTTTTTGGACCCAAGGCTCTCTTTCACTACCGTGTTTCTTAGCAGCAAAATCTTATTTAGTGTATTTAGCATTTTTAGTGTGTCTTTCAGGTTCTTCTTCAACTTTTTCTTTATCAGGAGCATCATTTTCTTCACTACCACTTTCAGTTTCAGCATCAGAGATAGATATACTATTAGGGTCTTTAGCAGGTTCAGAAGACTTTACAATAGTTTTATGTTTCTTTTTCCTTTTCTTAGGATAAGTACCACTATTTTCAATTTGTTGAGAATCTTTCTCAATTCTTTTAGGATGCCCCTTAGGATATAGAGGGTCCTAGGTGGCAGCACCACTTCTAGTTCTAATTTCATAAGCATGTTTTTTCTTAGAAGCATTAACTAGCAAATCTTTTTGTACCTTAATAAGCTGATCAATTTGAGTTTGAACCATTTGGAAATGTTTAATAATCATTTTAAGATCATTAGAGGTTCTTTCCACAATATCCTTCAACTCAATAATATCTCTAGAGTTTTCGATTAGATGATTTTGCACCCTTTTATTAAAATTATCTTGCTTAACAATAAAAAGTTAAAAACATGAAATTCTTCCAAGCATTGATCAGGAGGTTTAGAGTAAGGAATATCACCTTCACCAAAAGGTTGCAGATGATGGGTTCGTACCATGGAAAACAAAAAATTTCTACCGCAAGAACGAACAAAACCCAGATCTAATCTAGATAAAAGCCAAGATCTAATCTATTAGACATGTGCAACGAGATAGATCTGTACTAACCCTCGTAGAACCGAAAGCGTTACGAGATTAGATTTCGGGGTTGATGTAGTCGATCACTTGCCGATCTCAAGATCGTGTGGACGATCCTTCCGGCGCCGCGTTCCGGCAGCGCTTCCGCAGTCGGTCACACGTGCGGAGTCAAAGCAGACCTTCCTCTCCCTGTTCCAGCGAGCAACGGAGGTAGTAGATCTTCTCCACGGAATCCCAACAGCACGACGGTGTGGTGGTGGTGGTGGAGTAGAGAATTCTGCAGGGCTTCGCCTAAGCCGGAGCAGAGCGAAGGAGGAGGAGAGAGGCGGCGGCTAGGGTTTGTTATAGGAGAGGTCTAGGGGGTGGCGCCCCCTCCCCTCTATTTAAAGGAGGGAGGTGCCATGGGAGGGGGAGTCCTAGTAGGACTCCCCTCCCTCCTTGGCCGGCGGATTGGGAGGGGGGAAGGAATCCTCCTCCCCCACGAATCCGTGTCTTGCCCCACAATGACTCCTTGATCCTTTCTTGGTTTTCAAGCAAACTCCAAGAAATCTTCTAGAACCTTCCAGAACATTCCGAAACCTTCTAGAATCTCCATACAAACACTCCGGAACATTTCCTAACTTAGAAAATGATCCCCAATATATGAATCTTATTCTCCGGACAATTCCGGATCTCCTCGTGATGTCCTGGATCCAATCCGAGACTCCGAACAACATTTGGTATCCAACGCACATTCCATATCTACTTAAAACAACTTCGAACCTTAAGTGTGTCACCCTACGGTTCGTGAACATGTAGACATGATGGAGACATATCTCCGATCAATAACCATTAGCAGGATCTGGAGATCCATAACAGCTCCCACATACTCAACGATGACTTTGTGATCGATAGAACCATTTAACATACGAAACCAATTCCCTTTGTCATGCGATATTCTATTTATTCGAGGTTTGATCGTCGGTATCTCCATACCTAGTTCTACTTCGTTACTGATAAGTACTCTTTACTCGTTCCGTGATATGTCATCTTTTGTGACCTAGTCACATGCTTGCAAGCTAACTAGATGACATTCCACCGAGAGGGCCCAGAGCATATCTATCCGTCATATGGATGGACAAATCCCAATCTTGGTCCATGCGCTTCAACACATACTTTCAGAATACCCAATGACACCTTTATAACCACCCGATTTAAGCGGTGTTTGATGTCATCAAAGTACCCATCCGGTGATGGTGATTAACATAACCTCATGGTCGAAGGATTGGGTTACTATGCATTTGAAAGCTTATAGCAATACGAACTTAATGACTTGATCTTATGCTACGCTTACTATGGGTGTGTCCATCACATCATTCTCCTAATGATATAACCTTGTTATTAATGACATCCAATGTCCATGATCAGGAAACCATGATCATCATTTAATCAACAAGCTAGTTTAACAAGAGGCTTACTAGGGACTCTTTTATGTTTACAAAACACACAAGTATTAATGTTTCCGGTTAATACAATTATAGCATGGGATGTAAACATTTATCATAAACATAAAGATATAATAATAACCACTTTATTATTGCCTCTTGGGCATATCTCCAACAGTCTCCCACTTGCACTAGAGTCAATAATCTAGTTAATAACTTGTGCATTCAACACCTATGGCTTTCTGGTGTTGTATAGACACTATTGCTAGTGGTAAACATAATCTTCGGATCTGACACTTCCAGGTCCGTGTGTATTTGCATGTCCTTGCGTCTCTATGCATTACTCATTCTCCAATTAGATGGCATTGTATAAATTTGGTCCTTTGGTGAGACCTTTAGTTCCTTGGGATTAAATCATGTTGATACAATTGTCATACAATGTATCTTCATAGTATTATCCCGCTATGAACCACACCTAGTTTGATAACAAACTACTTGACGCAAATGCCCTCATTTGCTGCTACAATAGCAGTAATATACTTAGCCTTTTGTTGTAGTATCTGTCACAATGTTTTAATTTTGGTACTCAACCAAATCCGTTATGGAACTTCCTTTCCATTACATTGTGCCACCCATAGTTTAATTTGAGATAAACTTAATTTGTGACAAAACTAGTATCAATGTAACAATTTACAATGAACTATTTGTCACCACTATATAAATAATATATTCTTAGTTCTTCCAAAGATCATAGGAATATCCCTACTATTGTCCAATGATCATCTTATGAGTCATTCTGGTATATGCTCATAACATTTAGAGCATAGGACATATCTGGATGTGTACATCTCAAAGAATGATTGATCAAAATATTCTTGTGATTTCACCAAAATTCCTTCTCAAGAAACTCGACATTCTAAGTGACAAACACTTTTGTCTTCAGTGTTATGGAGAAATACCCAATGGTTATTCGAAATAACCTACAAAGACATGCTCATCCGACTTTGGTTGTAAACATTTTACTTATGCCTAGCATACCAAAAATTTAAGAAAGGACAACCTAGGTTTTATCCCAAACCATGACTTATATGGTGTCATTTCATGGATCACGATGGAGCTCTTTTCAGTGTAAAAGCGGTAGTCACTAAAGCTTTAATCTTTAAAATATAATGGCAGTTTTATAAATGACACATTTGATCTTACCATGTCAAACAAGGTTTCATTACATATCTTGAACACTCCATACTCCTATGGTGTTTTGAGAAATGCAAATCCATGGAACGATTCCTCAAATCTTAGGTGTTTTGCTAAACTTGTAACTCAAACATCTTTATGATCCAATCATAAACTTTTTTATTTTCTTGTTACAATAATTTTCCACTTCATCTTGAAAGTCTTTGAACATTTTCAAATGTTTCATACTTCTTCCTTATTGAGTAAGTATATACATATACTCACTCAAATCTTTGGAGAAAGCATATGAAGTTGAAATCCATACACGACTACACATAATGTACTATATACATCAATATGTACAAATTCCAATCAGTTAGTCGTCTTTCCTCTTTGGCCCTCTGACGGAGTTTTAATTATCGCCAGGAAAGTATCACAAGCGTCATTTGATCAAAATCAAAGACTCCAAAAATCCATCAACATGGAGTTTCTTCATGTATCCCTAATATAATTTAAACGGTGATGTCACTTCGCAAGTGATCTTTCAATCATTTGTCTTGCGACATTTTAGCATTAGTTTTATGGTCGTTATTTCTCCAACCAGACTTGTATATCATCCATCTATTATGGAATACGGTAATTATTTGAACAACCTTTTGTCGTCATAATACCTGATCAAAATAACAATTATTGAAACAAATCTTGAAGGCAAGCTTTGATGTTAACGAGCAACACAACAACCCTTTGTTTGTTTTCGATGAACATCATCACATATTCTCTTGCTAGTTACTTAGGCCATTGTAGTTCATTGTCACATCCCAAGATTTTCCAAATCTTGTAATGAGAAAAATAAATAAAACAAAATAATTTTTTTTGTGAAAATCAGGGTGAAAAGAAACTTTTGTTTCTAAAAGGAAAACTTTAGCCAAAGTTTGTTAAAGATGGGATTCTAAAGTTTGAATTCAACAAAAATCCAAATCAAGGGAAATGCATTCCTCAATGAATGTATCTGGAAATTTGAACATTTGGAAAGTAATCCAAAACCCTAAACCCTAATGGAAGGAAATTATTTTCCAAAGTTACCCCAAATCTATGGATTTGATCCATACCAAAGTTGATCAACAAATATTCTCAAAGGATCAAGAAAAGACCTTAGAGATTGGTTTCACTTAGTTTGGAACCATAGACAAAATCTTGTGAATAATATAAGATAAGGAAATTGAATTTCCAAAGCCAATAAAGCCCTTACCAAAAGCCATACCAATTGGAGATCAAAAAAATCCTAAAGGGATTTATAAAGATAAAACATTTATCAAAGGAAAATAAATTGTTTTGGAAATACTAATTTAGATCTTTTAATAAAAGACTTTGGTTTCAAATGAAAAGATAAGCCAAATTAATTTTGGCCAAACTTTTGAAATAAAATATTTTGTTTTGATAAAGTGAGTAAAGGTTTATTAAATAAAATAAAGGATTTAAATATCCAATTTTATTTAAGTAAAAGCTTTTCCCATTTTAAATGAACACCAAGTATTTTATTACTACTTTGAAATCTTTTATTAAAAGGTTTTGCTTTGATTAAAATGAGTAAAGGATTATTTAAATAAAATAATAAAGGATTTAAATATCCAATTTTATTTAAGTAAAGGCTTTCCCATTTTAATTAAAACACCAAAACTTATTTATTTATTTAAATAAGTTTCCAAGTATTCTTTTATTTTTCAAATTAAACCTTCTGGTTTGGTTTTGAAAATGATTGGATTTCAAATGGAAATTTTATTAAATAAATCAAAACCCTATTTTATTAAATAAAGATCCATTTTATTTAATTATTAAATGGATCCTAAAATAAATAAAAATATTAATTTATCTTGGATTTGGATTATGTTGTTTAACAGAACCAAATTCAAATGAAAAGTTTGTTGTTTGTTTGAATTGATTTGAACCTTGTTTGATTTCTTGAATATTTGTTTGAAATTCAAAACAGAAAAAGAATTAGAAAAAGAAAAAGATTTAGACAGAAAAAAAATAGAGGCCCAATGACCAGTACCCAGTCTTTTCCCCGAAGAAACCTTTTCTCACCCAGATTCCTACCGATAGTCAATGAAAACCAGGACCCACTCCTCCTCCCTCACTACCGATTTGTGAGATGACCCCACCTCTCTCTCCCACGCCCGAACCGCTTTTCTTACATGGGATGAACCCGCACCAATGACAAGTGGACCTGCCTTCTTTTCTTTTTCCAGCGACGAGAGGACCCCACCACCACCTCCTTCTTCTTCCCAGTGACGACCACCCTCTCCCCACCGCCGTTTCTGCCGTTGATCTCTCGCTTAATTCACCTTAACACCGAGCCTTTACCTCGCCTTGATCATGCAGATGGAAACGCCAGGGAATCCTCTATAAATCCCCTCTGACGCCTCGCGCTGACACGCTTTAGACTGCCCCAATTTCGAGCTCAAAGTCCACTGCTCCGACGATGTTCCGGTGACAATTCCGACGAAACCAGACCTCCCCTTACCTCGCCGACCTAGCACCCTTACTCCACGCATCCAGACGCATCTATCCATACCACCCATTCATCATGGCGCCCAGAGCAACGCCTGCATCAAGCTCTGAGCAACACCGCCGTCCGCTCCAACTCCGGCGAACTCCACAGGTAGCTTCCAGCCGCCCCTCTACTTTTCGATGATGCGCCTAAGACCAGTGACTTTTCCGCAACTAACGCCGTCGTTCTCGTGACCTAGCTCGCACCGTAGCGTCGCCTCCATTGTCGACGATGAGCGCCCGTCCGCTTCTTCTCCGACAGTTTCCCGGTAAGCCTCGACCGCCCGACCCTCTCGTTCACGCACACGACTCCGTCTCGATCTTGCGCATCTAACCGTATAGCCATTTCGCTTTGAGGTGATCCACGACTCTCTTCGACCAGTGAGCCAACCGCCGCCCGTTCCCAACCCGGCGAGCAATCGCGGCTGAACCAGAGCGCCCGTCGTCGAGCCATCAGCACGTCGAGCTTCACCGCAACCTCCTGAGCTCGGTGAGCATGCCCTCTTTCTCTCTCGCTTCCTGTATCGCCGGCACCTTCATCGACCGACGACTCGCGCCGTTAGCCACCGCAGCCGCCAGGTTGTTGGTTTGATTGTTAGCCGTTCGATCTATATCCAGCTCACGATTAGTTCACTTAGTCGCGAAGAGGTATGACCTCTGGACCACTCGATCTAAATAGATCCAACGTTCCTGAGCCGATCCGCCGAACCGTTATCGACCAGTAAGATCACGCCGCGTGGCCAGTGTTTGTTTAAAAACAGAATTAGAAAACAGGAACTTTAGCCATTTTCAAACCCATGTATCTTTTGATCCACACGTCCAAATTTTACAAACTTTATGTCGTTAGAATCAGCAAGACAAGCTCTAGCCAACCCTGCCCTTAATTTAGCAAATAGTATTTGTTAGCTTGTTTGATTTTGCAGATTCTTTTGTGTACTTGCTAACATTAGAAAAATCATTTAAAAATGATTTTTAGGTGAAAACCTTTGCAAATTAGTTTGTTGTGACCTTACTGACCCTAGGAACCAACCCATAGTTTGGAAAATGATTTTGGAAAAGAATAGGATGGATTAATTAGTTTAGTCCATTTCTAGCTAACTAGAACTATTTGTTTTGTTTATGAAAATGCTTTCATAAAGAAAACTTTGGAGAAAATGTTTTGAACCAAACCTACTGACCCAAAACACCAAGTTTTGCAATAGCAACTCATTTGGTGAAACCTATAGGTTAATACCCTAGTAGAAATGTTTCTACACCCCATAGAATGACACTTTGTTTTGCAAATGGTTTTATAGTGAAACCTTTTTGCAAATGACTTAGCCACTTCACAAAATTACCATTAGATGTACCCAAATGTCTATGACCCATTAGGAACCCCTTTTTCAAACAAATCAAAGCTTGGCATGCTTGCATGCATTACTTGAACTTTGCCACTTTGGTAAATGACCAATTTGGATCTTACAAAGTTTAGGAATCTAATAGAAACCCTTTTGCAAATGACTTTGCCATTTTGGTAAATGACCAATTTGGAACCTACAAAGTTTAGAAGCCTAGTGAAGACCATCCCTACAATAGAACCAACCTTTGCATGCTTATGCATGACTTAGATCCCATTACTTTGTGTGTGAAAAATTGTTTGTTTGACTTTGTTATTTTATGTGTGTAGTTTTGCTTGATTGGTAGATTAAGTTTGTGCCTTGCTTGATTGAATTGTAGTGACTTGAAGAGTGTGAGTGTTGCAAGGACAAGGAGTAAGCCTATACCCTCTACCAAAAGGCAAGTGATACTTCATACTATCCATCCCATTATTTTCAATATGCATTAGTGTTTTTGCTAAGTAAAACTTGCATGGTTTTTATTTTGCTAAGTATAGACCTTGCTATAGGAAAACTAGTAGAATGAATCCTTAGAAGGATTTACCTAAGTTAAGAATCCTATTACTATCAAGCTTAGCCTAGCTAATAGAAAACATGGGTGGGATATATATTCATGCTATGAAAATTTCTCAGTCTATGGACTTGTGTTTTATTTAACAAAACAACTAAGTAATGAATCACCTGGGTGGAATGGAAGGAATGGTTTATGTTGAGTGGTTCACAAGGCCATGGACTTGGCTTGTGTATCTCACTTGTGGATGGCCACCCAGGAAACAAAGAGATTTGAGATGTCAAATGTTGAGAAGTTTCAAGTGCAACCACTTGGCAATATGGGCTCTGCCATGATCTTAGGATCTTTGGAACTTAGTCACTTGGACAGTGGGTGGTAGTGTATGTTAGGTTGGATCGCGTCCATTTGACTAAGGAAAGGCTACTGAAGGATCATGTCTTGGGAAACCAAGGCTTGTGGGGAAAGTGCACCACCTCTGCAGAGTGTAAAACCTAAGTACTTAGCCATGTCCCTGGTAAAGGACAATTTGAGCATCAAGACATGGAAGCAATCAAGAATCTCATCACTCCAATTTCCAAATAAAATTTGTGGGTGAACAAGGGTTGTGTGAAATTCTTCAATCTTTGATGGAGAGATGGCTTGGTACAAGGATCTCAAAATCTTAGATTGGGAAATTGTTTTTGCCAAGAAAATCTTCAATCTTTGATTGGAAGATGCCTTGAGAGGATCTTCAGTCTTGTTGATAGATGCCTTGGTGGTTTTGTCAAAATAAAACTTAGTATTTTCAAAATGATAGGAAAAATCTATTTTGAGCAATGCAAGCCTCAACTCCACTTAGCCAAAATGCATATAGATGATAGACTCCACTATACTACCAAAGTATCACTTGCCAATACAATTCAAATGTATTGACCCTTGTGGCTGTAACTTGTAATGTTGCAGGTTTGATTGATTTTAGTGAAGATTGATTGATTAGGATTACAAAGTCTACAACCAACATCTGCCTGTGGCACTTTAAAGATGAAGGACCCATGACTATAGTTATTCCGCTGCAATGTAATGTAATAGCCAAATGAGCTATGTTTGATGTAATAAAATTATGTTATTCCTGGTTATAAAATTGTATTATGACCCTTGTTTCTTGATATTACATCTGAACTGTGGATGCTAGCTATTGATCCAGGGACTAGCATTGTAAACACAGGGGACTCAATCTTATTAAAGGTTGGGGACGCTACATTCATGAATTGTGTTGTCCTGTATGACACTTCATACCAACCAATTCGGTATCCAATACTGCAGAACCACATTGTTTAACAACCAAGGAATACAGCCATAACATGTATCTTATATATACCTAAGTTGGATATCTCCAATCTTTTCTTTTGTGCCAAATATTTTATAGATTCTCTTTCAACAATTCCTTTTCTTTTAAAAGAATCTATCAACATCAATAGTGGTGTCATTCACATGACACATAGTACAAAGTGTGTATAGTCAAATACTAATACCTTTGGACTTGCACTTTGAAGCGGATCACCTTCATCAAATGCTTGGCATTCTTTCAAAATTCCATTCTTTAGTAATCTTTTAGTGTAGTAAACATTTTACTTACATCTTCTATTCATCCTTATCATGACAACTTTCATGATCAAGCTGCTATAGCTTATAAAGGTGAATTGCGAGTATAATGTTTCTTTTCAAAAACCTTTTGGAGGATTAGGACGACCAGCGTCTCCAACCTTCATAAATTCTCATCAAATATGAGGACATATACTCTATCATGTTGTAACCAACACATTGTTTTAGATATCGCAATACCTTTCACATATGATGGTTTCTGAAACATTGCTTTCAGCTCTTAGATAAACTTGATATTAAAAACAATCTTTTGAGTATCAAGAATCATGGAGGCAAACATGATATATTAGATACTAACACTGGAATTGTTACTCTTGATTTAATACTGTTTATTAAACTTCACAGAGTAAACGGAGTTTGCTGAAAGTTTGCAACAGGACTTTTAAACTTTAGATTGACACTCAAAACAATACGATACCAGTTCGTAAACAAAAATATCCAGAATTTCTATAGTTCCACTATCTCAACTATAACTAAGCGTAAGGTGGTGAACGGATGCCAATAACTATAACAAACTATGCAAATTCACTTTGATTGTGTTTATGATAAATTGAGTTTGACTAATCCAAATTACAAATAAACTCCCACTCAAAACAACATTCCTCGAGTTGTTTTAGTGATTACACGAACCAAATCCACTACACCAAGTCCGATCATCACGTGAGATGATGTAGCTTTAAAGGCGAACAATCAACATGTTCATCATATCATCCATATGACTCATGCTTTACCTTTCGGTATTCCGTGTTCCAAGACCATGTCTGTACATGCTAGGCTTGTCAAGGTTAACCTTAGTATCCGCATGTGCAAATCTGGCTTGCACCCGTTGTATGCACACGTAGAATCTATCACACCCGATCATCACGAGATGCTTCGAAACGACGAGTCTTAGCAACGACGCCTACTAAGGACGAACACTTTATTACTTGATATTTAGTGAGAGGGATCATCTTATAATGCTACCGTCGCGATCTAAGCAATACAAGATGCATAAAGGATTAACATCACAGGCAATTCATAATTAGTGTGATATGATATGGCCCTTTCTTCTTATGCCTTTGATCTCCATCTCCAAAGCACGGACATGATCTCCATCATCACCAGCATTGCGTCAAGGTCAGTGGCGCCGCTTCATGGTTGTCCATCATCACTAGCAACTATTACAACTACATGGAATAAAGCTATTACAAGATGAATAGACACGCAGGTCTTAACAGAATTAAAGACAACCATTAGGCTCCTGCCGGTTGCCATATTACAACAAGGATCATTGCATACATCAAATATAATCACAATCACATGATGGTCATATCACATCACAAAACCCCTGCAAAAACAAGTTAGACGCCTCTAATTTTCTTTGCATGTTTTACGTGGTTTGGGGCTTTCGAATAAGAACGGATCTTACCTACGAAACTGGACCACAACGTTGATACAAGTGCTATCAAGTGCAAAGTGTAGATTGGATCTATATTATGATGGGAGAGACAGACACCCACAAAGCCACTTGTGCAAAGCAAGTTACACGTCAAGCGTGGAGCAAGTCTCATGTGCGTTGACATGTAAGGTTAGCCCGAGCCGCTTCATCCCACCATACCGCAAGATGCAAAGTACACAAAGAAAAAGACGGCATGAGCACCAATGCCCACAAAACCATTGTGTTCTACTCGTGCAACAGATCTACGCATAGACACGGCTCTGATACCACTGATGGGTTCGTAGCATGGAAAACAAAAAATTTCTACCGCAAGAACGAACAAAACCCAGATCTAATCTAGATAAAAGCCAAGATCTAATCTATTAGACATGTGCAACGAGATAGATCTGTACTAACCCTCGTAGAACCGAAAGCGTTACGAGATTAGATCTCGGGGTTGATGTAGTCGATCACTTGCCGATCTCAAGATCGTGTGGACGATCCTTCGGCAGCGTTCAGCGCGCTTATGATCGGTCCTGCGTCGCGGTCGAAGCAGACCTTCCTCTCCCTGTTCCAGCGAGCAGCGGAGGTAGTAGATCTTCTCCACGGAATCCCAGCAGCACAACTGGGTGGTGGTGGTCGTGGAGTAGAGAATTCTGCAGGGCGTCACCTAAGCCAGAGCAGAGCAAAGGAGGAGGAGAGAGGCGGCGGCTAGGGTTTGTTATAGGAGAGGTCTAGGGGGTGGCGCCCCCTCCCCTCTATTTAAAGGAGGGAGGCGCCATGGGAGGGGGAGTCCTAGTAGGACTCCCCTCCCTCCTTGGCCGGCGGATTGGGAGGGTGGAAGGAATCCTCCTCCCCCACGAATCCGTGTCTTGCCCCACAATGACTCCTTGATCCTTTCTTGGTTTTCAAGCAAACTCCAAGAAATCTTCTAGAACCTTCCAGAACATTCCGAAACCTTCTAGAATCTCCATACAAACACTCCGGAACATTTCCTAACTTATAAAATGATCCCCAATATATGAATCTTATTCTCCAGACAATTCCGGATCTCCTCGTGATGTCCCGGATCCAATCCGAGACTCCAAACAACATTCGGTCTCCAACGCACATTCCATATCTACTTAAAACAACTTTGAACCTTAAGTGTGTCACCCTACGGTTCGTGAACATGTAGACATGATGGAGACATATCTCCGATCAATAACCATTAGCGGGATCTGGAGATCCATAACAGCTCCCACATACTCAACAATGACTTTGTGATCGATAGAACCATTTAACATACGAAACCAATTCCCTTTGTCACGCGATATTCTATTTATCCGAGGTTTGATCGTCGGTATCTCCATACCTAGTTCTACCTCGTTACTGATAAGTACTCTTTACTCGTTCCGTGATATGTCATCTTTTGTGACCTAGTCACATGCTTGCAAGCTAACTAGATGACATTCCACCGAGAGAGCCCAGAGCATATCTATCCGTCATATGGATGGACAAATCCCAATCTTGGTCCATGCGCTTCAACACATACTTTCAGAATACCCATTGACACCTTTATAACCACCTAGTTATGAAGCGGTGTTTGATGTCATCAAAGTACCCATCCGGTGATGGTGATTAACATAACCTCATGGTCGAAGGATTGGGTTACTATGCATTTGAAAGCTTATATCAATACAAACTTAATGACTTGATCTTATGCTACGCTTACTATGGGTGTGTGTCCATCACATCATTCTCCTAATGATATAACCTTGTTATTAATGTCATCCAATGTCCATGATCAGGAAACCATGATCATCATTTAATCAACAAGCTAGTTTAACAAGAGGCTTACTAGGGACTCTTTTATGTTTACAAAAGACACAAGTATTAATGTTTCCGGTTAATACAATTATAGCATGGGATGTAAACATTTATCATAAACATAAAGATATAATCATAACCACTTTATTATTGCCTCTTGGGCATATCTCCAACAGCAGAGAGTGTACCTGAATAGTGGATGAGTGGGAGATTGTCTTACATAGTTCTTCTATAGGAGGTAAATTCTTCACGTCTTTATCTTTAATACCCTTCTCCTTAAGACATTTCTTAGCTTCCTTCATCACTTCATCATTTAGTTCAATAACTCCCCTCTTCTTTGATGTTAGTGTTGGCTCAGGCACAGTTAACTCAGGTGTAGCCATCTCAGGTGTAATTGGATCAAGTGGAGTCCAGTCATCATAATTCTTGCTTATTTTAGCCATTAATTACTTAGCTTCCTTGGGAGTTCTATTCCTAAAAACACAATCAGCACAACTATCCAGGTATGTCCTAGATTCTTCAGTTAGTCCATTATAATATATATCAAGAAGCTCATTTTTAGGTACTGGACATCCAACCTGTGCATGAATCAAAGCACAAAACCTTGCCGATGATTCAGGAAATATCTCCTTTTCTCCCTGTTTAAAATCAAAAAGTTCCTGCAAAATGGCATGTCTAGCACTAGGAGGGAAATATTTCTGAAGGAAGGTACTAATCAAGCAATCAGGGCTATCAATAGATCCAGGAGGTAAATTATTAAACCAAGCCTTAACATCTCCTTTTAGTAAAAAGGGAAAAATTCAGCAACAAAGTAAGTGTGCATATTAATATCATCAGAAAACAGGCCACTCATGGTAGAAAGCTCAGTCATATGTGCTACAACACTTTCATTCTTAGTCCCACAAAAAGGTTCATTCTCAACAATAGTTATGTAAGATAAACAAGAGAGAAATCATAATCCTTATCTTTAATGTTTATGGGAGATGTAGCAAACTTATCATTAGGGGAAAATTTGGGTTTTAAAGTACGCCTCTCAAGGAGACTCTTAATAGCACCTTTACCATGAGTGTTTTGACATTCTTTAATAAATTCATCATTCATTTCTATGTATCCATCTTCAATATCATAGCTCTCTATAGACTCAGGTGAACTGGCAGGTGTAGTAGTGTGTTCATTAGGAGTTTCAGTATTTCCAGCTATAGTTCTAGCAATCGTAGCATCTAGGAAAGGACCTAATTAACCACTTTTATCAAGCATAGTAGAAGCAGCATCATAAGCATCAGAAGTTTCAGATTCAGCAGTAGTAGTAGTAGTATGTGTAGCATGTGTATGTGGTGGTGTAAGGATCTTACTCATAACAGATGGTCAATCAAGAGCAACAGAGGTGTTCAGAACCTTACCTCTTCCTGTAGTGGATGGTAATATAGGAACTTTTCCATCACGAGACTTACCCATGATGAATGGAGGGAAGCGAACAATAGTGATTCCAAGTGAACTTGATAAATAGAGCTATGCTCCCCGGAAACAGCGCCAGAAAATAGTCTTGATGACCCACAAGTATAGGGGGTGTATCGCGGTATTTTCGAGGGAAGTGAAACCCAATTTATTGATTCGACACAAGGGGAGCCAAAGAATATTTATAAGCCTTAACAACTGAGTTGTCAATTCAGCTGCTCCTGGAAACAATCTTGCTCATAGCAGTTTATCAGTAGCAACAGTTTTGTAGTAGCAATAGTAAGGTAATAGCAGTAGTAAAAGTAAAGACATTAGTAACAATTGCAGTAAACAGTAGGATTAAAGCGCGGTAGGCATAGGAATGGATGGACGGGCGTTGCATAGACAAGACAATTCATATGACAATCGAGACATAGGGCATTTGCAGATAAATAAAGTAAAGCATCCAAGTACTAAATAATCATAGGCATGCGTTCCATATATAGTCATACATGCTCGCAATGAGAACTTGCACAACATCTTTTGTCCCGCCTGCCCGTTTGCAACGGGGCCTCAAGGGAACTACTGGCAATTAAGGTGCTCCTTTTAATAGAGCATCAGAGCAAAGCATTAACACTCCATGAACACATGTGATCCTCACATCAAAGCCATCCCCTCCGGTTATCCCGATTATTGTCACTTCGGGGCCTTTGGTTCCGGACAACAATATGTGTATACAACTTGTAGGTAAGACCATAAACGATACTATCATAATAAATCAATAACATGTTCAGATCTAAAATCATGGCACTCGGGCCCTAGTGACAAGCATTAAGCTTAACAAGTTGCAACAAAGTCAAAAAGCACTAATAATAGATACTAGGCACCATGCCCTAACAATCTGATGCCATTACATGAACGATCTCATCCAATCCCTACCATCCCCATAGCCTACAACGAGGGATTACTCACTCATGATGGGGGAAACATGGATGGTCGATGGAGAAGCAATGGTGACGATGATCTCCTCCAATTCCCCGTCCCGGCAGGGTGCCAGAATGGAGTTTCTGGTTCTGATTTGTGGAATCTGGTGGTGGCGGCACAGCGGAACTCTTTCTGGAAAAACGTTGAAACCCCCTTGGTTTTTAGGTCAAGAGGCAACTTATAGGCGAAGAGGGAGGCCGAGGGGGTGACCAAGGCGGCCACACCACCCCCAGGCATGGCCTGGCCTGGCCCGTCTTGACGGTGGTGTAGCCTCGTGGCCCTCCTCCGTCTCGTCTTCTGGCTCTGTGAGTCTTCTGGTGAAACAGGATTTTTGGCATATTTTCCGGGATTTTTCCTGTTAGTTGATTTTCTGCACGAAAACTAGACACCAAGGTAATTCTGCTGAAAATAGCGTTAGTCTGTGTTATTTGCATCCAAATCACAAAAGTTTAGAGGAAAAACAATAGCAAAAGTGTTCAGGAAAGTAGATACGTTTTGGACATATCAATGAATAAATCCACTTGGATCCCGTTTAAACGGTCCTACCATGTCAATCCCCCAGACCGCAAAAGGCCATGTTATAGGTATTGTTCGCAATTGATCAGCCGGAGCGTGAGCTTGTTTGGTGTACTTTTGGCAGCCTTTGCACGTCTTGACCAGCCTTTCGGCATCTGCCTTGGCTGTAAGCCAGAAAAAACCGTGTCGAAAAGCTTTTGCCACTAAAGATTTGGCTGCAGCATGGTGACCACACTCGCCTTCGTGGATTTCTCGTAAGATTTCCACTCCTTCTTCCGGAGATACACAGCGCTGAAAGACCCCAGACACACTCCGCTTATAGAGCTCACCACTAATTATAGTATAGGATTTTGCTCGTCGGACAATCTGCCGGCTCAGAACTTCGTCTTCGTAATTTGCCATCTACCAAATAATCAAGGTAGGGTTGAGTCTAGCTGGGAATTACAACCAGAACTGCTACTAAAGGTGAGTCGGATTTGGTCGGATATTCCTCGTCTACTCCTTTTATAGAGGGAACTTTGAGGTGCTCCAAAAAAGTGCCATCCGGGACCTTTTTCCGTGCAGAGCCTATACGAGATAGTGCATCTGCTTCCTCATTTTCTATTCGAGGGATGTGTTGAACCTCAAACCCCTCGAACGATTTAGATAGTTCATCCACGACAGCTCTATATGCTCCCATGTGCTTATTCGCATTACAGATATCCGACACTTGTTGGGCAACAAGATCCGAATCTCCGTAACACATCAAATGTCGGATGTCGATATCCTTAGCAACCCAGATTCCATGCAGCAGTGCTTCATACTCAGCAATGTTATTCGTCACCGTGAAGTGGATCTGCAGCACATAAAAAAGTTTATCTCCCTAGGGTGATTTGAGCACCACGCCAGCCCCCAAGCCCCCGAGTGCCTTAGACCCGTCAAAGTGTAAGGTCCAGTATTCCGACTCTGGGAGGGTCATATTTTCTGTTGTCTCTGTCCAGTCAGCGAGGATTTGGGATTTGATTGTTGTACAAGGTTTATACTCAATGTCGAAAGCTGAAAGCTCTATTCCCCATTTTGCGATGCGTCATGTAGCATCGTTGTTGTTGATTATATCTCTCATGGGAGATGTGCTCACCACGGTAATGGGATGTTCCTGAAAATAATGCCGTAATTTGTGAGATGCAAAAAACACACCATAAGCCAGCTTTTGATAGTGCTGATACCGCTGCTTTGATTTAGTTAGTACCTCGCTAAGGTAGTAAGTCAGACGCTGCACCAGGTGTTCCTGATTTTCCTCTTGTCTCTCCACCACCACGACGACATTGACAACTCTGTTTATCGCAGCGAGATAGAGCAACATCGGTTCCCATGGTTCCGGTGCTGCAAGGATAGGAGAAGATGAGAGTATTGCTTTCAGGTCTTATAGTGCAGCTTCAGCTTCGTCAGTCCAAATGAATTTTTTAGTCTTTTTCAGGAGCTTGTAGAGTGGTGCTGCTCTTTCGCCGAGCCGGCTTACAAACCGACTAACTGCAGCAATGCAACCAGTTAGTCTTTGAATGTCCTTCAGGCGAGTTGGCCTGGAAGTATAGCCTTAATCTTGTCTTAGTTCACCTCTATGCCCCTTTGGGACACGATGAAACCTAACAATTTTCTGGCTGGTATTCCAAAGAAACACTTCTTCGGGTTAAGCATTATGTTGTATTTTCGTCGATTGGCAAATGTTTCCTTCAAGTCGGAAATTAGAGTTTCCTTCTTTTTGGACATCACCATAATGTCATCCACATATGCATGTACATTGCGTCCGATTTGGTCGTGGAGGCGACGCTGCATAGTGCGCTGGTACGTAGCTCCTGCGTTCTTGAACCCAAAGGGCATCGTAACAAAACAGAAAGTTCCGAAGGGGGTTATGAATGAAGTTTTGACTTTGTCTGATTCCTTCATCCAGATTTGGTGATAACCGGAATATGCATCGAGAAAACATAGGAGTTCTGAGCCTGCCGTAGAATCAATAACTTGATAAATTCTAGGTAGAGCGAACGGATCTTTGGGACAAGCCTTATTCAAGGCAGTATAATCAACATACATCCTTAAATCAGTGGTGTCCTTTTTAGGTACCATTACAGGATTGGCCGACCACTCAGTGTGAATGACCTCTTCTATGAATCCAGCTAACTCGAGCCAGGCAAGTTCCTTAGCTATTGCCTTACGCTTTTCATCGCCCAAACGTTGTAGGGACTGTTTGACGGGTTTAGCGTTTGAGTGTACATTTAGAGAGTGCTCGACAAGTTCCCTAGGTACTCAAGTCATGTCAGATGGCTGCCATGCGAAGATATCTTGATTTGCTTGGAGGAACTTGACGAGCATGCTTTCCTATGCGCTATCTAGGCCTACACCTTTCTGGGTCACCTTGGATGGGTGATCATCCTTCAACAACGTCTTCTTCATCTCTTCCGATGCCTTGAACTTCGGATTCGTCTTTGTCACCTCCTTCTTCGTCGCGGGCATCTCGGATGGATCAATTGTCTTCTTGATCTCCTGGTACTCCTGGGCATGCATCACGGCTTCAGCAAAGGCGGCATTTCCATCCTCGCACTCTCGCGCCTTCTTCGGGTCTCCCCTAATGGTGATCATGCCTTTGGGACATGGAATTTTCATCATGTTGTAAATCTAACACGGACAAGCCATAAAAGCCCAGTAAGCCGGATGTCCGAATATAGCCTGATACGCGCTCTTGAACAGGACTACTGCGAAGGAAAGTGCCTCCGTCCGATAGTTCTTTGGACTTCCAAAGGTAACATCCAAAGTGATCTCTCCTAGGGAATTTGCTTGTCTTCCCGGGATAACTCCGTGAAAAATCACAGAGCTGTGATTCAGCTGTGTCTCCGAGATCCGCATCTGGCATAGCGTTTCGACATGCAAAATATTGATGTTGCTGCCACCGTCCATGAGAGTCTTGGAGAAACCATAGCCATCAATAAGTGTGTTGATGACTAAGGCGTATTTTCCTTGCTTGTGCAACTTAGGCGGATGATCAGCACGGTCAAAGGTGATTGCCACTTCCGACCAGTCCAGGAATTGTGGGACAGCCGAAACGGTTGTGTTGAGCTCATGCAGAACTGCCTTCTTGACCTTAGCTAGTTGAGATCCAAGGAAGGTGACGTAAGTGTCTTTTTTCATTGGGAAGTTCTTCTTTCCATCCGGCTTGGGATTTGAAGGGTTAGCTTCCTCCATGTAGGAATCTTCCTTGGTCTCCTTCTCTTTTTCAGGATTCTTCTTTCCCTTCTTCTTCTTAGCTCTGTAGCCAGCGGTATCGTCTTTCTTGATGTCATCATTAAATCCCATTGGCATCTAAGTGATGCACACATGGGTTGTTGGCAATGTCGGCCCAGGAATAGGTTTTACTAGGTTGCTGGTCTCCTCTAACCTGGACTCTTGACGTCCCACGACTGCGTCTGCGGACACCTCCGTGCCCTCCTTGTTCTCCAGACCCAAAAGTAGAAGTGACCACTGCCGTTTCGGTGTTGGATTTTTCTTCCGAGGTGTTCTTGCGCTTCTGAGCTTGCTGCTTTGGCTATTTTCCCGATTGTGGCATAGCCAGGGCGTTCAATAATCCCTCTATGTCGTCAGCATCTTCATACTTGCCCGTTTTTTCTATCATCTCTCCTAGATCAGTGACCTTGTCACACTTCAAGCGATGACGTAGTAAACCAATTGGGAGTCCTGCATTGAAAGCTTCAATCGCAGTTTGGTCATTTATTCCTTCACAGGAGTTCTTAGTGTCGATCCATCGTCCGGGGTAATCTCGACAAGTTTCTCTGGGTGCAACGCTGTAGGTCTCCTGCCGTACAGGGCTTCCGGTATGTGCCTTAGAAATTCCGAAAGAACGCGCTTTGCATTTCATACCAGTTGTGGATGGTGTTCTCTATAAGTTCATTGAGCCATGATCGTGTCGTCTTCTGCAACATAAGTGGGAGATATCGGGTTGCGACCAAGCTGTTTCTGCCTTTGGCAATGCAGCAAGCCTGGAAAAATCCTGGAGCCAAGTATCTGGCCGAGCCACACCATCGTAGGCTTGGATGTGTCTTGAGATAGCAAATCCTTCCGGGAAGTGTGTTTGTCGAATTCGTGGTCCAAAGCATTTTGGGCCCACGTATATATCATCATTTTCATAGCGCCGTGCCTCTATGTTGGATTTAATCCAGTGTCTCGTGTCACTTGGTGACAAGGAACACCGTCTCGGTTGTTCGCTATAGCTGTGGTGCCTTGGAGCCGGACTTAGGCTTCTACCACCATCTCCTCCGCCACGACGCCCTGCTTGGCCTCCTTGAGAGCTGTTGTGATGGCTACTTGGTGGAGAGGGTGGAGTAGGTGGATTGTTTCCGGCTGATCACCGGCCTCTATCCGGAGCGACATTATTCTGGTTCCGGGGAGGTTCTTTATTGCGACGAGTCCCCTGCCGACTTGACTCGGCACGGTGTCCATCGTTCCTTCGTCCGTCACTCCCACCGCGATGGGGTTCAGCCAGACGGCTTGTATGTCTAGGAGGTGGCATTCTTTGATGGTCCTGCTCTCGATGTTTCTCCTTGTCTTATTCCCTACGATCGTTCGACTCTCGCCGGGAAGGATTTCTCGAATACAGTGCAACAATTTCCTCTTGCTCCACGGCTGGGGCAATGTTGCGCCAGTCACATGCAATTCTATGGTGCTGCCCTGAAGATCCGGTTCTTGAGTAGTTGTCTTCTCGATGGTCGGAACGGTGATGCTGCTCCGGAACCCATTGGGGCCTTACGTCATTCAAGGCCAGATCGATGCGGCATTGGTCAGATTGAGAGACCAGTTTTCCTCTTCTGGACTTCGCGACCTTCTACTGCTCTAGACCCTTGGTGAGTAGCTTAATGCCCAATCAGACTTATTCTAGGCCTGGATCATTTGCTAGGATATATCGAGCTGTGGCAGTGTTTTGTACTGGTGTCGGATACACCAGATCTCCCTTACTGTCAAGTCAAGGCATCCCTGAATCTCCCTCAAAGAGAACCTTGTGGATTTCCGGAAATTGATTGTCACGTGTGTGTCATTTTCGGGTCTTCTGATGCTGCAGAGAGATATACTTCTCCGCAGTAGCTATGAGCTTCTTCTCTTCCTCGATGTTGTTGGCTTCATCTAGGAGGACTTGGCGACGCGCTTCTAGGGCCTGAGCCCTTTCCTCCAGCTCTTCAGCAGTAAGTTCTGCAGCTATCGGGATAGGTGTAGTTAGAGCAGCATCGATGAGTTTACGGGCACCTGCAGTGACCACGTGTCCATCCACCAAAGCTTCTTTGGGCTCGTCTGGGATAAGTGCTCCATCCGAGTCTTCCTCATACTCCTCGGCAATCACTTGCTCTGTTGGAAGTTCCTTTGTCGGGGTCTTGTTCTTCTTCTTTGCCTTCTTGGCAGCGCTGGTAGCAAAGACGGCTTTGGGTCCATTTCCCGGAGTCAAGCTCCGAGCGGTACTTTCGGACATCTGGACGTCGGGATTATCTCTAAGATCCATGCCATCCTATGCTTTGGGAGAGTTTTCTCCGGATCCTTCATTCATGGTTTCTCCTTCTTCTACAGCTTTGGAGTTGAACTCCTCTTCATATTCCATGGAGAACTTTCAGAAATCCGCCGATGTCATCGAGTCATCCGAAGATGCGGGTAAGTCGATGTTTGTTCCGATCGCCTCCAGCACCGAGTCTTTGTTATCTCCAGCATCGGCAGAGCCGGATCCGGATCCAACATATCCAACAAAGTGCGATGTGTGGGTCCTGAGTTAGTTGTGGCTTTCCTCGTGGGCTTCCTCGAAAATCCTGATGGTCTCGAGAACCTCATCCATGTTTGCGCCTTGCAGCATCATGCGCCTCAATGTATGCCTCAGGAAAGGTTGGTCTGACCCGGTGTTAGCAGAGCCGGAACCAAGGTTGTTGTCCTGATCCTCCTGGATTTTGACCTCCGCAGGTAGATCGATTTGAGATTTGGCCTCTCTAGGGAGACCCACTCCAGATTTGATTTGAACTGCAAGATCTACTTTAGGTTCGGCTTTCTCCACTGTCTCCACAACGGGTGCGGGCTGGGTGGGATTAGGGTTTTTTGAGATCCGCAACTCTGTCGCCTCCATGGACAAAGTGGACCCATAGACTTCTTTTGCCTCTATCTACACATACTTTATGCTGATGATGATCCCCTGTCCATGAATTTTCATGCCACCAACTCTGGCCATATATTTTGAAAACAAAAAAAGAGAAAGTAGTATGAAGAGTATGGCTCGATGAGCTTCTCTGTCAAGAAGGAGCCAAACATGACTGTTTTCCCTGCTTAATTTTAGGGTGCTTCGTGCTAAATGTATGGACCTCGATGTAATTTTACCCCTTTTTAGGTCCTTGCTGTAAAATGTACTCCCATTGTCCGTGTAAAATTCGAACACAAAAGCAAGTGGTAAAATTTAAACGTATTTAAGCTTATTAGTTGTCAATGAGTATGAACATTCTTGCATTTCAAGCCGAACGACCAGGGTCATGGACATATGTACATCTTACTTTATGCAGATGATTCATGATCCCATATCGAAGGATTTGCATGACGCAAAATTTGGCCATGTATTTTGAAAACAAACAAAGAGAAAGTAGTACGAAGAGTATGGCTTGGTCAGGTTCTTTCTCGATAAGGAGCCGAACTCGACTATTTTCCTTTGCTTAATTTTAAGGCATCTTCATGCTAAATTTATGTACCTCGATGTAATTTTCCCCTTTTAGGGCCTTGATGAAAACAAATGAAGAGGAAGTGCTATGAAGAGTATGGCTCGATCAGCTGCTCTCTCGAGAAGGAGCCGAACCAGACTGTTTTATTTGCTTAATTTTAGGGTACTTCATGCTAAATGTATGGACCTCGATGTAATTTCCCCTTTTTTAGGTCCTTGATTTAAAACGTACTCCTACCGTCCATGTAAAATTCAAACCTACAAGTTAGTGGTAAAAGTGAAACGAATTTAAGGTTAGTTGTCAATGAGTATGAACAATCTTGGATTTCAAGCCGAACGGCCAAGGTCATGGCCATATCTACATCATACTTTATATCGATGATTCACGATCCCATATCCAAGAATTTCATGCCGCCAAATTGTGCCATTTTTTAAAACAAATGAAGAGGGAAGTAGTACGAAGAGTATGGCTCGACTAGCTGCTGTCTCGAGAAGGAGTCAAACCCGACTGTTTTCCCTACTTAATTTTAGGGTGCTCCGTGGTAATTAAATGTATAGACAATGATGTAATTTTACTTTTTAGGTCCTTGCTATAAAATGTACTCCCACCATCCATCTAAAATGTGAACATAAAAGCAAGTGGTAAAATTTTAACGTATTTAGGCTTATTAGTTGTCAATGAATATGAAATTTCTTGCATTTCAAGCCAAACGACCAGGGTCATACATATCAACATAATACTTTATGTTGATGATACATGATCTCATAGTGAAGAATTTGCATGATGCCAAAATTGGCCATATTTTGAAAACATACGAAGAGGAAGTAGTATGAAGAGTATGGCTCAGTCAGCTTCTCTCTCTAGAAGGAGCAAAACATGACGGTTTTCCCTGCTTAATTTTAGGGTGCTTCGTGCTAAATGTATGGACCTCGATGTAATTTACCTTTTTTAGGTCCTTGATGTAAAATGTACTCTAACCGTCCGTGTAAAATTTGAACCTAAAAGCAAGTTGTAAAATTTAAACATATTTAAGATTATTATTTGTCAATGAGTATGAACATTCTTGGATTTCAAGGCAAACGACCAAGGTCATGGCCATATCTACATCATACTTTATGCCGATGATTCATGATGCCATATCTAATAATTTGTATGCTCCCAAATTTGGCTATATTTTGAAAACAAACAAAGAGGAAGTAGTATGAAGAGTATGGCTCGATCAGCTTCTCTCACGAGAAGGAGCAAAACATGACTATTTTCCCTGCTTAATTTTAGGGTGCTTGGTGATAAATGTATGGACCTCGATGTAATTTTACCGTTTTTAGGTCCTTGGTGTAAAATGTACTCCCATCGTCTGTACGTGTGAAATTCGAACCTAAAAGCAAGTGGTAAAATTTAAACGTATTTAAGATTATCAGTTGTCGATGAGTATGAACATTCTTGGATTTCGAGACGAATGACCAAGGTCATGGACATATCTACATCATACTTTATGTTGATGATTCCTGATCCCATATCCAAGAATTTGCATGGGGCCAAATTTGGCCATATTTTGAAAACCAATGAATAGGAAGTAGTATGAAGAGTATGGCTCGATCAGCTTTTCTCTCGAGGAGGAGCAAAACATGACTATTTTCCCTACTTAATTATAGGGTGCTTCGTGCTAAATGTATGGACTTCGATAAAATTTTACCTTTTTAGGTCCTTGATTTAAAATGTAATCCCTCCGTCCTTACATGAATATTCGAACCTAAAAGCAAGTGGTAAAATTTAAACGTATTTAATTTTATTAGTTGTCGATGAGTATGAACATTCTTGGATTTCAAGCCGAACGACCAAGGTCATGGCCATATCTATATCATACTTTATGCTGATGATGATCCCATGTCTAGGAATTTTCATGCCGCCAAATTTGGCCATATATTTTGAAAACAAACGAAGAGAAAGTAGTATGAAGATTATGGCTCTTCTCTCTCGAGAAGGAGCCAGACCCAACTATTTCCCTTGCTTAATTTTAGGGTGCTTCGTGCTAAATGTAAGGACCTCTATGTAATTTTCTACATTTTTAGGTCCTTGTTGTAAATTGTACTCCCACCATCCGTGATGTTCCCAAATTTGGGAGTAAATGGGTGAATCATGTCATGGTAACAATGTTTCCACTCGGAGTTTCCAACCATTAGATAAATCTAGCATGAAAACATGCCTATATACATTCTAATCTAGATAAATCTGAGAACATTATATGGATCGGAGGGAGTAGTATATATGCATTCAAAACAAATTGTGTTTTCTCTCTCCTTCAGTGCGGCATCACCATCCCCACATGCAAAGCAAATTTGAGGACATTTCAAACTTTTTTCTTTGGCACGGTGTGATTTGCTATCCCTAGCTACCTACCGGAAAAAAACACAGTAGCGCGTCAAACTAGGGGCTAGCATTGCGGGCTGGAGCGTTTAAGATATATATATATAATTTTATGTTATTATTCCTTTTTTCCATAAGCGTCTATGTTAATGTCTCGCGTTACTTTTGTCGTAATATACCGGGTCAGAGTAGTCGATCCGACAACCAGAGGAGAACCGCCCCGTGCCCCTCATCGTCTTCCTCTACCGCTCCAGTCGCTTGTGCACCATCATAGCCCCTCTCCACCCTTGCAGAAAGGTATCAACCGCCAACCCATCCCCACTAATCTTCCGCAGTACTCTTCCCCGGAACGACATCTGGAACAATGAAGCGTAAGATATCTGAGCGCTATAGCCAAGCAATCAGATTTGGCAACCTCCACTACGGACCGCTGAGCAACATCACCGGTTGCGCCGGTCTTCTGAGCATCGCTCGCCTGGCTCGCGGCATGGTTGGCATGCGTCGAGGGATTGCGGAAGATCCTGGTCTCCGTTTGGTTAGCCCTACCTACTTCACTCTAACCCACATACATGGCCACTAGACCGTGACAAGTAGGTAAAAATCAGTTTTGCATGATTTTCGTAGGACTCAAATCCTTAGATTCTTTCCTATGGATTGCATTTCGATCAAGGGAATCATGGTACGCAAATTCTTTTGAACTGCAACCCCCACCCATGCTTAAATCCCGTAGGAATTGGAACATCTACTTGAGGCTCCACTCTCATCGTGCCATTCACGTAGGTAGTTTTCCTACATTTTATAATCGCCTGTTTTTCCCCGGTAAACCTGTGAAATTCCTGTGGTCTCAATCCTACGATCGAAAGAGGCCCAAGACTTTTACTTCAGTGTCCCCCCTCTCCTCCAAACATACTAATTTGAAAGCACAAGAACTACCAGGATTGTTGATACCCGTAACGGAAGGTGTATTGGCCAATCAAGGCTAGCGTTATATTTTAAGTTTCATGTGTTTTACAAACACAAGATTTCTCTAAAAAGTTGGTTATTTGGTTTACATGAATACAAAAACATAGGATTACTTTAAAACATGGTAAAATCAAAGTCAAACCTCATGGGAGAGTATATTTATGATGTTATCGTGTCTCTTGGGACCTCATTCTTGTTCTTTGTGCACGTAGGAATTTGAAAATGAGGTCCAAGTTGGATATGAAGAATTGCATATGAGTTTTGGAGGATTCTAACCCATAGGATTTTAGAAGATATCAAATTCCTATGGAGTCACTTCTTAGTTCCTATGCCCTCTATTCCATAAGAATCTAAACATGAGCTCCAACCTCATTCTATTTCTCCTTTGAGAAGTCCAATGCGCTCACACTATAATCCTGCAAAACTCCTGTGTTTGTTTCCTATTCACCATCCAAAGACACCTGTTACAAAAATCCTGCGTTTTAATTTCCTAATATGAATTTACTGTAGCTACCATGTCAATCATGTGTTTTTCCTATTCCTAGGTTTTTTTAAAACCATTGATCGAAAGAGGCCCCTAATCTTGTTAATCAATCATAGGAAAATTGCCTGCGTTTTTTCCTCTGGTCCATTCCTCTGAATAGTGCCAGCAGAGGAAACTTAACTATTCCTACACTTTTTCTTTAATGCAAACAAGACCTTATTCCTTGGTGTGTTCGTATGCATGCATTCATGATTTATTCATCATGTTTCTGCATCTTTCAGATAGTAGTTTTTCTGCAAAGGTAGCTAGCACTCCCCCCTTTGTCAAACACCTTGCATGCCCCTAAATATGAAGAAAATCTGTTGTAGGGCATTGACGCGTTGCTGATGCCACTATACAATCCATCTGTAGAAGCATTTGTAGCAGTTGATGATGACATACCTGGAACATGGGATGACAAAGGATTTGACAGCAAGGGTCGCTGGGTTGGTGCCAACGGAGAATAGATTACGATTGCAAAGCACCCGGGGCGCTGGTACCTCCAAAACGTCTACAGTATGGCACGTATTGAGCTGCCACATGTGCAGGATGTTGATATTTATCAATCGAGTAACCAGTGTTTCCCCGGCCCCCCATGCCCTTACCTCTACAAGCACGCGAATATCGAGGTGCTGAAGATATAAAAAACAAAGAAACCGTACAGATTTGACAACCAATGGCACTACAGCACAATGGTGGTGTTTGACAAATTCATTGCTACCATAGATTTTCCTTGTGACAGGGATTGGATTATCCTTCAAAATGACTATCTTGCACCAGCAACGTATGTCGATGCCATTGCCACATGTCTAATCAGTTGTTCTATTGATCGCATATACACCGTGACAGAACCACGAGGAGATGTTCTTGTCTAGGACCCAAACAAGTGGAGTGACCCTATTATTTGAAAGTAAAATTTATAAATTACTTACAACTGCATTGTTCGTGATACTTTTGCTAACTCAAATGCACACACAAGTATACTTGTAGGCCCGCGTGTCATACATGCTCCAGTAATTGAAGAGCCGACAAATGTCCAAGCCGGTGACGATGCTGAGGCTGAAGATATTGCATTACGTAGTTGGTACTTGGCAGAGCTTGGTTGGGATATCCTATGGAGTCACACCAGGGGTGCATGAACCAGCAGCCATGGTAATCATGTATCATACATGGGTAGAGAACTGATGTCCCACAAATATAGGGGGTGTATCGTAGTATTTTTGATAAGTAAGAGTGTCGAACCCAACGAGGAGCAGAAGGTGCTGGCGAGTGGCTAGGAGCAGGAATTCTCTATAAATACTTCGCAATCGGATTTTTAGGGTTTGTTTGGATAATGTAGGTAAATAAAGTACGAGTAAATAAAAGACAAAAATAATAAATGCAACAAGTGGCCCAATCCTTTCTTTAGCAAAGGACAAGCCGGTTGTATTACTTAAGATGACCAAACGTTCTCGAGGACACACGGGAATATCGTCAAGTGCTTTCGCTTCTTATAGTTGATTAATCTTCTTTAGTTTGCTAAGTGTTGTGTGGGTGAACCTGTGAAAATGTACCGACCTTCCTAGGACTAATACATACTTATGATTATACCCCTTGCAAGAATCCGCAAGTACAAGAAAGTAATTAAGGTAGAAACCTAACCACAGCTTTAAACTCTAAGACCCTGACATCCCTTGTGCAAAGGTTTCCTAACGGGGGTTCAGGTTTCTGTCACTAAGGCAACCCTTATGATTAGTAGCTAAATACACAATGCATTCCCCTAGGCCCATAAAGGTGAAGTCTCATGTAGTCGATGTTCACATAACACCACTAGAAGAAAGACACCACAACTTAAATATCAAACCATTGAATCTTTCTCAACACAATTCCACTACTAACAACATGACTTCTCCCATGTCCTCAAGAACAAAATGAACTACTCACAAGACATCATATGGATCAAGATCAGAGATGATATAATGATATGTAACAATATGAACATAAACGATAATTCAATGGTTCACTCAATAGCATCAACTACAAGGAGTAATCAACACCGGGAAAGTTTCCCCTTAGAAGAGATTCAACCCAATTGTTACAGCGGTATGAAGTGGTGATGATGGTGCTAGTGGACATAATGGTGGTGATGATGATGATGATCCTGATGAAGTCCAGCTTGATGATGGTGTTGATGGCGACGATCTCCCCTCTTCGGGAAGGAATTCCCCCAGCAGATATCTGTCTGCCGGAGAGATATTTCTCTCTCGGTGTTTTCTGCCCCGCAAAGGCGGCGGTATCTTTCTATGGTCACTCCCCGAGTCTTAGGGTTTCGGGAGGATAATATATGCCAGAGGGGAGAGGGTGGAGTGGACCAGGGCGGCCACACCACTTGATGGCGCTACTGGTGGCTACCTTGGTGGTGTGGGCCCCCTGTGGCCCATCTCCACTTCCCATTCTGGCATTCTTCGTCTTCTGGAAAAATAGGATTTTCCATGTATTTTCCTGGATTTTCTGATCTTCGCGAATTTTGCCTCCAAACAGCACCTTTTCCATCAGAATCCTGACTGCAACGGTCCATGCTCCAAAAGTCATCAACCATGCAAAAACAGATGAAATAACATAAGTATCATCTCTTAATATGAAATATATCAATGAATAATAGTAAATTATGATATAGAATAGCGATGCAAAATGGACGTATCAACTCCCCCCAAGCTTAGACTTCGCTTGTCCCCAAGTGAAAACTGAGCTCAATAAACATGACCTCAGGTTTATGGAGTGAAGAGTCGATAAAATAATACGGACAAGAAGCATCACATTCATCAATACATAAGTCATAATAGAAGACAACTCAGTATTATATAACTTAACTTCCAATAAGTAAAGGAAACACAATAAAGATACATAAAGTAAATCATAATTAGTAGTGGCAAACTTAGCTCTTGGTCGAAAAATAGTTGACAATTTGCAGGAGTTTACAAATAACTGGTTTTCAATGATAGCTTTCAAAGTAGTAGACACTAAGATAAGAGCAAAGTGCAAAACAAGGAACATAAGAAACATGATTGGATAAATCATCATATGAATGAATGAAACACAACAACTCAAAATACTTGCTGAGGTAGAAGAGAATAGGTTTACTGACTCAGCTAAAAAGTACAAGAAAGGCCCTTCACAGAGGGAAGCAGGGATTTCAAGTTTCATAAAGAGCTTCCAAAAATTATGGTACTTATTAGCTTTCATCTCTCATTGCCCCTATCATAGGCATATTTAGGTGATTAAGGTTAAATTGATCAAATATGAGGATATGCTTAACAAGTTGCAAGTTGAAAATCTCATGTCCCTTGAATACGAGGGCCGCTCCTCATGCTACTCAAGTTTAGTCACCGGTAAGTTCTTGTCATAGTAAGTATATGTGTATCATAGAGAACCGCCAACGGGGTACCCCTTGCCCGATGATACGGAAGAATCCCCATATCAAAATGACAAGGCAAGCAGACAACAAGCATCTCAGCAATCTTCTTATTTTACCATGGGAATATGGTACTTTTTTCTCTCTTTCCTCTTTTCTCATTTTTTTTATTTTTCTCTTTTTCTCAATGTTAAACTCTTTTTTATAAGAAGAATGCTTCATAGATGCTCGTTATGGTTAAGCTGCAGGTTTCCACCATGATAGCATGGATTAGACCGGCGGCCTAGGCGTTTCTTAACACACATACATAAATCCATGGACTTATAAGCTCCCCTTTCATTTCACACCGACGACATCCATAGACAAAAGAACATGATATCAACTAGGTACTAAGTACCGGTGCAATGTTGAAAGCGTTCCGCATGACAGCATGGTTCTGCTAATTCACAACTTACAAAGCGCAAGCATATACGCAACATAGATGGGCACAATGGTTCAAGTTTATTAAGTGCAAGAAAGTAAAGTGTGCCATCAAGTTCGTGAGAGCTTTAATCACTAATCTTCACATAACAAGTTTAATTTGGAAGGTAGATAAAAACATGAATTTGTTGGGTCCACAGCATAGAAAACAAAAAATTTCCTACGATGAGAACTATACGCCAAGATCTATCTACTAGATACAGAGCAACGGGTGGACATACATCCATGGAGAACTTACCCTCGAAGACAACGAGTTTTGTTAACGAGTAGGAACTCGTGGTTGATGTAGTCGTACACTTGCCGATCTCAAGATCGTGAGGAAGTCAAGCGCGCAACTCAGCAGAACATTCGCACTCAAGACACATGTTCAAGCCACGGAGAACCTCCACCTCCTCGCTCCAGCGATCCAAATGGAAGCAAAGCAACTCCTTCCAGACGAAATGCCACCGGGAACATGTATCTCGCTAATTCGAGACCATGGGGGAATAATTCTAGAGGGGGAGAGAGATTCTTCACAAGGAGGTGTGAGGATGAAGGAGGGAATGGGTGGCCTTTTATAGGAGGAGGAGGGTGCCCCCTCTCTCCATGGCCGGCGCATGGGGGGGTGACCCCTCACCTCCCCCATTCATGTGGTGGTAACCCCTCCACATTAAAATGCATCTTCACATTCCCTTTTAAAGTCTCCACTTTAAATGCATTAAATTTCTCCAAATTTAATGCTCTCTCATTTAATAAAACTCTTTCTATTAAATTTATTCATAATTTTGTTAATTACTTTAATTAACAAACATTCACATATAGCCCCTTGCAATATTTCAATATCACATGCAGAACCACCTTCTGCAATTTCACCCGAAACAATTTCCGGTTTCTATTGAAACAATTCCTGCGCTTTGCAATTCTTTTGTCTGAAACATATGTGCTCCAAAATGGTGTCCGGTAACTCTTAAGTGTGCCACCCTATGGTTCGCGAATAATGCAGACATGATCGAGACCCTTCTCCGATCAATAATCAGCAGCGGGACCTGGAGATCCGTACTGACTCCTACACATTCAACGATGACTCCTGTGATCGTGAGAACCTTTAACGCTTGTAACTAAATCCCTTTGTCTCTTGATATATTACATGTCCGAGATTCGATCATCGGTATCTCCATACCTAGTTTGATCTCGTTACCGACATGCACTCTTTTCTTGTTCCCGTGATATAACATTCTAGTGATCACATCACTTGCTTGCAAGCTATCCTAATGTGATATCACCGAGAGGGCCCAGAGTATATCTTTCCATCATCTGGATTGACAAATTCCACTCTTGATCCATGAGCCTCAACATAACACCTTCGTAGTACTGAACCCATCTTTATAGTCACCCTGTTACGGTGTGACGTTTGATGTTATCTAGATACTCTTTCGGTGTTAGTAATTAACATGATCTCATGGTCTAAGGATAAAGATTACTTCGTATGATGTTATAGCAATATAAAAATAATGACTTGATCATAATGCTATACTTCGGATGAATGTTCATCACATCATTTCACAAATGTTGTGACCTTGTTATTAACAACATCCAATGTCCATGATTAGGAAACCTTGATCATCTTGTTAATCAACAAGCTAGTCTATAAGAGAGGCATAACTAGGAACCCTTTTTGTTTATTAAACACACATGTATTGATGTTTCCTATTAATACAATTATAGCATGCAAAATAAACATCTATCATATACAAGGAATACATAATAACAACTTTATTATTGCCTCTCAGGGCATATTTCCTTCAGTCTCCCACTTGCACTAGAGACAATAATCTAGTTTATATAGTGATAAATCTAACACCCATGGAGTTCTGGTGTTGATCATGTTTTTCCCTAGGGAGTACTTTAGTCAACGGATCTGCTACATTCAGGTCCGTGTGCACTTTACAAATCTTTATATCTCCATCCTTGACATGCTCGCGGATGGAGTGAAACCGGCGCTTAATATGCTTGGAATTCTTGTGAGACCTTGGTTCCTTGGCATTGGCTATGGCTCCATTATTGTCACAATAGATCACCATTGGGTCCAACGCACTAGGAACCACACCTAGTTCCATTATGAACTCCTTCATCCAAACCGCTTCCTGCGCTGCTTCTGAAGCAGCAACATATTCCGCCTCCGTTGTTGATCCAGCCACCACAGGTTGTTTGGAGCTCCTCCAACTAACTGCTGCTCCGTTCAAGAGAAATACGTATCCGGATTGAGACTTAGAGTCATCCGGATCAGTGTCAAAGCTAGCATCGACATAACACTTAGCGACTAGCTCTTCTTCACCTCCGTATACAAGAAACATATCCTTAGTTCTTCTCATGTACTTAAGGATATTCTTGACCGCTATCCAGTGTTCCGAACCTGGATCAGATTGGTACCTACTAGTCAAACTAATAGCATGTGCCACATCTGGTCTTGTACATAGCATGGCATACATTATAGATCCTATGGCTAAGGCATAGGGGATCTTATCCATTATCTCTCTTTCTTCCGTCGTAGCCGGACTTCGACAATTACTCAATGTCTTCCCTTGCAACATAGGTAAGTACCCCTTCTTACTTCCGTCCATATTAAACTTCTTTAATATCTTATCAAGGTATGTACTCTGCGATAGCCCAATTAGGCGTCTTGATCTATCTCTATAGATTTTAATGCCTAATATATATGAAGCTTCACCAAGGTCCTTCATCGAAAATTTGCTATTTAGATAACTTTTAACACGGTTTAAAAGATCTATATCATTTCCAATCAATAATATGTCATCCACATATAATCTCAGAAATGCCACATTGCTCCCACTCACTTTCTTGTAAATACAAGCCTCTCCATAAGTTTGGACAAATCCAAACTCTTTGATCACCTCATCAAAGCGGAGATTCCAACTCCGGGATGCTTGCTTCAGTCCATAGATGGATCGCTGAAGTTTGCACACCTTATCAGCATCCTTAGGATCGACAAAACCCTTAGGTTGTATCATATACAACTCTTCTTCAATATTACCATTGAGGAACGCAGTTTTGACATCCATCTGCCATATTTCATAATCGAAATATGCAGCAATTGCTAACATAATCCTAACCGACTTAAGCATCTCTACGGGAGAGAATGTCTCATCGTAGTCAACTCCTTGAATTTGTCGAAACCCCTTTGCAACAAGTCGATCCTTATAGATGGTTACATTACCATCAGCATCAGTTTTTCTTTTGAAAATCCATTTATTCTCAACGGCCTTTCGATCGTGAGGTAAGTCCACCAAGGTCCAAACCTGGTTTTCGTACATGGATTCCATCTCGGATTTCATGGCTTCTAGCCATTTGTTGGAATCAGGGCTCATCATCGCTTCTTCATACGTCGCAGGGTCATCTATTTCATCAATCATGAAATTCATAACAGGATTGCCGTATAGTTCAGGAGCTGCACGTGTCCTGCTTGACCTGCGAGGTTCGGCAGTGTCCTCTTTCAGAGTTTCATGATCAATATCATTAGCTCTCTCTTCATTAGGTGAAGTCAACTCCGAAACAACTTCAAGAGCTGCGCTACTTGCCATTTCATGAAGAGAAGGTTCAATAACCTCTTCGAGTTCTACCTTCCGACTACTCACACCTTTTGCGAGAAACTCCTTCTCAAGAAAGATCCATTCTTGGCAACAAAGACCTTGCCCTCGGATCTGTGATAGAAGGTATACCCAATCATTTCCTTAGGGTATCCTATGAAGACGCATTTTTCCGCTTTGGGTTCGAGTTTATCTGGTTGAAGTTTCTTCACATAAACATCGCATCCCCAAACTTTAAGAAATGACAGCTTAGGTTTGTTTCCAAACCATAATTCATACGGTGTATTTTCAACGGATTTAGATGGTGCCCTATTTAAAGTGAATGCAGCGGTTTCCAGTGCATAACCCCAAAATGACAGTGGCAAGTCAGTCAGAGACATCATAGATCGAACCATATCCAATAAAGTACGATTACGACGTTCTGACACACCATTACGTTGTGGTGTTCCGGCAGGCGTGAGTTGTGAAACTATTCCACAGTCTTTCATATGTGTGCTAAACTCGTAACTAAGATACTCTCCTCCACGGTCGGGCCGTAGAAATTTGATCTTTCTGTTATGATGATTTTCCACTTCATTCTGAAATTCTTTGAACCTTTCAAAGGTTTCTGACTTATGTTTCATCAAATAGATATACCCGTATCTACTTAAATCATCTGTGAAAGTAACAAAATAACGATATCCACCTCGCGCCGACACACTCATTGGTCCACACACATCAGTATGTATGATTTCCAATAAATCATGCCTGTTCCATTGAACGAAAAAGCGTTCTAGTCATCTTGCCCATAAGGCATGTCTCACATGTATCAAATGATTCAAAATCAAGTGATTCCAAAAGTCCATCAGAATGGAGTTTCTTCATGCATTTAACGCCAATATGACCTAGACGGCAGTGCCACATATATGTAGATATATCATTATCAAGTTTAATCCTTTTAGCATCAACATTATGAATATGTGTAATACTACTATCGAGATCCAACAGAAATAAACCATTCAACACAGGTGCATGACCATAAAATATATTATTCATATAAATCGAACAACCATTGTTTTCAGACTTAAACGAATAACCACTTTGCATCAAACACGATCCGGATACAATGTTTATGCTAAGTGCAGGCACCAAATATCGTGCAAACACGTAGTCGTACGCTTGCCGATCTCAAGATCGTGAGGAAGTCTGAGCGCCGCAACTCAGCAGCGCATCCGCACTCGCACACATGTTCAAGCCACCGGACAACCTCGACCTCCTCGATCTAGTGATCCAGCGGAAGAAGCAACTCCTTCCAGACGAAATGCCACCGGGAACATGTATCTCGCTAATCCGAGACCATGGGGGAATAATTCTAGAGGGGGAGAGAGATCCTTCACAAGGAGGTGTTTGGATGAAGGAGGGAATGGGTGGCTTTTTATAGGAGGAGGTGCCCCTCTCCATGGTCATGCATGGGGGTGACCCCTCACCTCCCCCATTCATGTGGTGGTAACCCCTCCACATTAAAATGCCTCTTCACATTCCCTTTTAAAGTCTCCACGTTAAATGCATTAAATTTCTCCAAATTTAATGCTCTCTCATTTAATAAAACTCTTTTTATTAAATTTATTCAGAATTTTGTTAATTACTTTAGTTAACAAACATTCACATATAGCCCCTTGCAATATTTCAATATCACATGCAGAACCACCTTCTGCAATTTCACCCGAAATAATTTCCGGTTTCTATTGAAACAATTCCCGCGCTTTGCAATTCTTTAAATCTCAAACATATGTGCTCCAAAATGGTGTCCGGTAACTCTTAAGTGTGCCACCCTACGGTTCGCGAATAATGCAGACATGATCGAGACCCTTCTCCGATCAATAATCAGCAGCGGGACCTGGAGATCCGTGCTGACTCCTACACATTCAACGATGACTCTTGTGATCGTGAGAACCTTTAACGCTTGTAACTAAATCACTTTGTCTCTCGATATATTACATGTCCGAGATTCGATCATCGGTATCTCCATACCTAGTTTGATCTCGTTACCGACATGCACTCTTTTCTCGTTCCCGTGATATAACATTCTACTGATCACATCACTTGCTTGCAAGCTATCCTAATGTGATATCACCGAGAGCGCCCAGAGTATATCTTTCCGTCATCTGGATTGACAAATTACACTCTTGATCCATGAGCCTCAACATAACACCTTCGTAGTACTGAACCCATCTTTATAGTCACCCTTTTACGGTGTGACGTTTGATGTTATCAAGATACTCTTCCGGTGTTACAAATTAACATGATCTCATGGTCTAAGGATAAAGATTACTTCGTATGATGTTATAGCAATATAAACATAATGACTTGATCATAATGCTATACTTCGGATGAATGTTCATCACATAATTTCACAAATGCTGTGACCTTGTTATTAACAACATCCAATGTCCATGATCAGGAAACCTTGATCATCTTGTTAATCAACAAGCTAGTCTATAAGAGAGGCATCACTAGGAACCCTTTTTGTTTATTAAACACACATGTATTGATGTTTCCTATCAATACAATTATAGCATGCAAAATAAACATCTATCATATACAAGGAATACATAATAACAACTTTATTATTGCCTCTCAGGGCATATTTCCTTCAGAATTTACATGGAATAACAATAATGCAAATAGGTAGGTATGGTGGACACAAATGGCATAGGTTTTGGTTTAAGGATTAGATGCACGAGAAGAATTCCCTCTCAGTACAGGTTTTTGGCTAGCAAGGCTGGGTAGCAAGCATAAGAGTTGAAGGAAACAAACAAACATACAAGTGATAAAAACAAACATGCAATCTTCCTTGGAAGCACAAAAGATCTTAACTAGAGAATATTAAACTTATGAGCAAATCAAGAAAGAAAGATGATGAAATTATATTTCCTTAAGAGTACTTTTATCTTTTTCATTCAATTCTCAAAATAGTGTTGCTATTGAGCGAGCCAGGTTTGCCAAAACTAACTAAATTAACTCAATGATCCCAAAGTGATACCAATACTAACAAGAAGATCAATCATATAACCATGAATTAAAAACTAAAATAAGATATGCAAAAGAATGAATGATAGAACTTCTCATTAATATTCCATTACGGAAACTCACACCAAGGGATACATAGATATCTAACAAGAGGGGGGACACTTCCATAATGCAAACCATCCTACATGATAACTTCTCTATTCATGATATGACTCTACTAAAAAGGTAAAAAGATAGAAGATAGTGATGTGATACCGCGGCACTCCCCCAAGCTTGGAACAAACCAAGGGGATGCCAAAACCTGATGACGGATTACTCCTTCAGTGGTGGTGGTATTCTCTCGATGAGCTGTTTGATTAGTTTCCCCAAGTCCTCAATCTCGAAGGTGAGATTACGAATCAACTGTGAGTTTTGCTCAATGCGGCTCATGATCATGTCGGGTTGCGAATTCCAGCTCTTGCTATTCTTTCCCCACTCTTCCTCCTTGAAGTCTTCTTTTCCTGCATGGCTAGAACGAGGCAAATCCCAATTGGAGGGTAGTTTCTCCTTGGGCATATTCTGGTATTGATGTTCATGGATAAGGGTATGGAAAGGATTCTTGGTGCATGGAGGAAGTGACCGTGGAGCCAAACAATGATGCGGAGGTTTCCCTCCAGTTGACATCCGTGCAGTCCTTCTGATCCTGGTAGGTTTTGCCAACACTCCAATGCTTGCAATGGTAGTGCCAGTGTGCGGATGTTGGCTTTGCTTTGCCTCCTCTTCATCTCCACTCTTGATCTCCTTCTCCTGCTAGGGGTCTTGGAGATCTTCCTCCATAGGCTCCTTTCCCTTATCCTTGGCAGACACCATTGTGCTTCTAACTTTTTTAGAATAGTTCCTGGAAGAAACAGATCGCAACGAAAACACGACGAGAACACGATATACGAATCTCGGGGGATCCGGGTGATTATATATTACGAAGTTTTACAACAAAAGGAAGGTACTGGGAGAAAACAGGTCGGAGACGGAGTCAGGGGTGGCCACACCACCTGCTGGTGTGGCCAGGGGGGTCGCGCCAGGGGGTGGTGTGAGCCACCCTGGCTCCGTTTCCGTCCCTATTTCGCTTCGTAGCTTTCCTTGTTGGATAAAAACTCCAAAAATACAGCTGGATAGAATTTTCGCGGAACTTGTCTTAACAGATCTATTACATATTCGAAAACGGACTCTGCAGGTCTCTGAATTTGGTCTTTGATAAATTTTACCGGAGTTACCACTTGAATAACAACAATATCTTCATCTTCATACTCATATTGCTCGAGTCATGAAACCTTTCACTTTCTTATTACACCATTTTCTCCAATAACCTGGAAATTTCTTTCACACAAAACTTCACACAATTCTCATTAGCAACATTAGTGTAAGCGAGGTAATAAACCTTTTAAGTCCAATTTCAACTGAAATCCATCAAATCATAAGCTACTGTAGCAACTCCTTCCAAAAACCCAAAAAGAATTCAAAAAGGAAATCGATTAAAGAAGCAAATGCAAGAGTGGCAAAATCTATCAAAACAGACCAGCAGGTAAAGATCAATTTTTTTGAAAATCTTATGTTACTCAAATCAGGTGCAAAACTAAATAAAGTTAAATAATAACCTAGGGCAAAATTACAAAAAATTACAGCTCAATCTGACATACAAAGATCTCTCACGATTTTTACGATGAAGCACAAAAATCTGTTTTGGGACAGCAACTTCCCCAAATCTTACTTCTCTCTCTTTAGAGGTTGATCTTGACACAAAAACCAAACAAAAAGGATAAGGAGAGGTTATTTCTGAAACAATAACTTCCCAGACTCAAATAAACAAATACAAACTGAAAGTAAAAATAAACTGGGTTGTCTCCCAAAAAGCTCTTTCTTTATAGCTATTAAGATGGGCATGATAATTTCAATGATGCTCACATAAGAATATGAATTGAAGTGAAAGAGAGAATTAAGAAGCAAAAATACACATGTTTAAGTCTAACCCACTTCCTATGCAAGGGAATTTTGTAAACAAACAAGTTGTTGAAACCAGAGGCTACAAGCATAGGAAGGCAAAACAAGTGCAACATAAAGACTTTAGGCATAAAACGAGGAAACTTGATATTATTGAGGTGCATAAGAACAGTCTTTCCTCTCTCATAATAGCTTTCTGTATCATGCATAAACTTAATGATATAACTATCACAAGAACCATGGTAGCAATGATCACTTATCCTAAACAAAAAACATAGGAACACTAGCTCTCATAACAGTACTTTGTGAAACAATATTAGGGATATCCTTACAAAGGATAGTGTGCCTATCTTCTACATATTTAGTGACAAAGTCTTTCACATTTGCTATTATAGGTTCATCATCCATTTGTTTATTAGGTTCAACAGCTTTATTTGTACTTTCATTAACCATACTAGCTATCGTAGAATGTTCCTTTACTTTAACTGGGAAAGGTATTTTCTCAATATAAGGTTCAGGTAAAACATGATTAGCAGTATAAACTTCAGTATTTCTTGTAGGAACACACTTAGCAACATCTTTATATGGTTTATGATACTTATTCCACTTCTTTTTAGGGACTTCAATATAGGAAGCAAAAGCCTTAAAATAAGTTGCAATAGCTTGAGATTCTAGACCATAAGCATTTTTAATATTTTGAAAGTCATCAGTTCCCATAAAAGATTCAATGCATTCATAATCATAATTTATACCTAACTTTCTTCCTTTGTCATTCTCCCATGCTTCAGCATTGTCTTGAATATGGTCCAGAAGATCCCATTTAGCTTCTTCTTCCATGCGAGTGAATGATCCAGCACAAGAAGCATCCAATAAATCCTTATCATGTAGAGGGAGCCTTGCATAAAAATTATTGATAATAATATTGTTGGGGATCTCATGAATGGGACATTTGAGCATTAGTAACTTAAATCTCCCCCAAGCTTGAGCTGTACTCTCTCCATCAAGAGGCCAAAAGTTGTATATTTGATTCCGATCTTTATGAATCTCACTAGGAGGATAAAACTTTGAATAGAAGAGAGGTACTATTTCCTCCCATTCAAGAGCTTGACCATTCTTCAGTAGCTTATACCATTCCTCAGCTCTTCCTTTTAGGGATAATGAGAATAAATTCTTCTTGACTTGATCTGTTGTAATACCTGCACACTTGAACAACCCGCATAATTCATGTATAAAGAGCAAATGATCACCGGGATGGACAGTTCCATCTCCAACATAATAGTTACCCATATCACGATCAATAATTCTTGTAGGTATTTTAAAAGTATCATTCTCAGAAGGTGGTGGTTCATCTACTACCTTAGCAGTGGTAGTAGCATTATGAAATAAGAAACTCAATGAATTATCCATATTGAAATAAAGCAACTAACAACAGTAAACTATACTCACAATAGAAGTTTCCTTTACCAGTTCCACTCTCCAATAACGCTTCACTCCCCTGCAACGATGCCATAAAATAGTCTTGATGTCCCACACGTATAGGGGGTGTATCGCAGTATTTTCGATAAGTAAGAGTGTCGAACCTAACGAGGAGCAGAAGGTGCTGGCGAGTGGCTAGGAGCAGGAATTCTCTGTAAATACTTAGCAAACGGATTTTTAGGGTTTTTTGGATAATGCAGGTAAATAAAGTACGAGTAAATAAAAGACAAAAAGAATAAATGCAGCAAGTGACCCAATCCTTTCTTTAGCAAAGAACAAGCCGATTGTATTACCTAAGATGAACAAACGTTCTCGAGGACACATAGGAATATCGTCAAGTGCTTTCGCTTCATATAGTTGATTAATCTTCTTTAGTTTGCTAAGTGTTGTGTGGGTGAACCTATGCTAATGTACCGACCTTCCTAGGACTAACACATACTTGTGATTATACCCCTTGCAAGCATCCGCAAGTACAAGAAAGTAATTAAGGTAGAAACCTAACCACAGCTTTAAACTCTAAGACCCTGACGTCCCTTATGCAAAGGTTTCCTAATGGGGGTTCAGGTTTCTGTCACTCCAGCAACCCCTACGATTAGTATCCAAATACACAATGCATTCCCCTAGGCCCATAAAGGTGAAGTGTCATGTAGTCGACGTTCACATGACACCACTAGACGAAATACACCACAACTTAAATATCAAACCATTGAATCTTTCTCAACACAATTCCACTACTAACAACATGACTTCTCCCGTGTCCTCAAGAACAAAATGAACTACTCACAAGACATCATATGGATCAAGATCAGAGATGATATAATGATATGTAACAATCTGAACATAAACGATAATTCAATGGTTCACTCAATAGCATCAACTACAAGGAGTAATCAACACCGGGAAAGTTTACCCTAAGAACTATGCAAGATTCAACCCAATTGTTACAGCGGTATGAAGTGGTGATGATGGTGCTGGTGGAGATGATGGTGGTGATGATGATGATGATCCCGATGAAGTCCAGCTTGATGATGGTGTTGATGGCGATGATCTCCCCTCTCCGGGAAAGAATTCCCCCGACAGAATTCTGTCTTCCTGAGAGATCTTTCTCTCTCGGTGTTTTCCGCCCCGCAGAGGCGGCAAAATCTTTCTGTGGTCGCTCCCTGAGGCTTAGGGTTTCGGGAGGATAATATATGCCAGAGGGGAGAGGCTAGAGTGGACCAGGGTGGCCACACCACCTAGTGGTGCGGCCTAGGGTGGCGCGCACCAGGGGGTGGTGTGGGCCCCCTGTGGCCCATGTCCACTTCCCCTTCTAGCATTCTTCGTCTTCTGGAAAAATAGGATTTTCCATGTATTTTCCCGGATTTTCTGATCTTCGTGAATTTTGCCTCCAAACAGCACCTTTTCCATCAGAATCCTGATTGAAGTGGTCCATGCTCCAAAAGTCATCAACCATGCAAAAACAGATGAAATAACATAAGTATCATCTCTTAATATGAAATATATCAATGAATAACAATAAATTATGATATAGAATAGTGATGGAAAATGGACGTATCAAGAACTGCTCTCTTATCCGTCGCTCTGCTGCCATGTTTTCCAGAGGGCCCTTAATTTGGATGACCCTATAGCACCGGACTAGATCATAACGGATAATATTGAAGGGAGGATAATGTTTGTGGGAATCAATCATCCATTCATCCTCGATCCCCCTACAAACTCCGAACCTGGTGCTAATGATGTTAATGAAGCTCTGCCAGTGTTTAGAGGAGACTGCGTGTTTGCTACACAGGTGCGCTGCCAACATCGCCCACAACCAGTTCCAGATTGGAGCCGCATGCACGTCAATGGGGGGCTACCATAGGTTCATCACTTAACTACACTAGAACGGAACATAGGGAGCAAATGATCGAGGCACCAATGTGGTTCGTTCCAACCCTGCCTCATTAGAACTATGTGAAGTTTGACCAAAATACCGAAAAGCTAATTATGAGCACTCGCAACATCATTTTTGTAGCTAGTACTTGTCACCATGTAATGTACAGTACTATGCATGTAGTACTTTCATACTGTATTGTAGTATCAATACTTGCAACATCATTTCCACTATTGCTTGTACTAGGCACCATGTACGTAATAATATACTTTAGTATGTGTTTGATGTTTCCCTATTCAATCACTCAAGGTGCCATGCCCAATTTTCTAGGCAATTAATTTTTGCATGACAATTAGTAGTATTGTATTCGTGGCAAGTTTTTCTTTGTCCACAACATTCGTCTAACCTCGCCGCATTTATTCCCTCACCAGCCCCAGCCCCAGCCCTCTCTCACACAACACTCCTTAATCGCCATTGCGCTTCCCTCAATTGACGACCACCACCGCCGCAACTTACTCGTCTTAGGCGGGTTGGCTACGGGCGGCGGGCCCTGCAACCTCATCTATAGAGCAGTCACATCCCTCACACATCGCGGTGGCAGTGTGGTATGTACATAATCTCTGAAACCCTTGATCTTGATGATGAGATGTGGTTAAGATTTTATTAGAGCTTGGTTAACATTGGGTTGGTGTTGAGTATAGTCCTCATCTAGTGCATTTAACCCGTTTGTATACTACAATTTAGTTTTACACATGCAAGCTAGTTTCGGGGCTAGATCTACGATGAACTGTAATAATAAGTTCAAATTTTGTATTGATTGATCCATGGCTGATGATGATTTTGGAGGCCACTCGATATGTTTTTCTTTAGATTGGTCTTAGGGGCGGAGGTCCCTTTAATTTGGGAAAGTTAGGGCGGCTGCTTCCCTACCCTGACTTTTGCCAAAATTTCGAGTATATGTATGCAACTCTAGCATCGGCAACAGGTAGAGCTCATCATGTTCATCCGTTCGTCTGTTCTTGGGTGTTCGGTATCTATACTACTGTATAAAGAACTGGAATAATGTGATGCCTAGACCTTGGAAGTAGTACTAATATAACCGGCATTCATGCTAGATAGAGTTAAGACTTTAATTTGTGTACTTCGATAAGAAAATTGATCCACTTTACTTTCTTAGCTGATCTTGCATTGTACTCTATTAGCTAATACTGTACTATTTCACAATTATTGACAGCTGGTAGAGAAATTATCTGTCCACGGGATTTTTTTGCAGTGTTCGGGCAAGAAGCTCAAGCTTGGATAGACTCATCATCGAAGAAGACAAGAAAGCCCTGTGTAGTCTAGATGGAGGGGCGAGCCAGGAACACCCAAGTGGAGAACACCTGTGACGAGTTCTGCAAGATGTTGTTAATACCGGGAGGGTTAGACATGCAGAGCATACCCAGCTCCTTTTTGCGAAAGTTTGGCGGTGAGTATCCAGAGGCCATCAAGCTGAAGATATGCAAAGCCTGCAGTTGGGACGTCGAGCTGAAGAAGCAAGATGGCAAGGTAATCCTTGACAAAGGATGGCTAGATTTTGTCAAAGAACATGACTTGAAGGTAGGATACTATCCGGTATTGAAGAAGCTTGCCACCACTTCCTTTAAGTTGATAGTATTTGATCATGATAACTGCGAGAAGGTGATCAGATATAGGTCATCACCCATCATTTGATGGACAATTTACTATATCATAGGTGTATTAATGTAGTGACTATTCGCTTCTAATTATAACTATTCTATAAAGAGGTGCTTGAACACCTTTCGTTATCATGCATCATGTTGGAACACCGTGGTACTTGATCGTGCTAGGCTCCAATGTAGAGGTATTTACGGTACTATGTTTGCAGCAAAACTGCAAAACAAACATCTAGTGTACTACTACTAGTATTGTACTACCTCCTGTTCCACAGTATAATCCTTTTTAGCAAACTAAACAATCATATTGTTAGTTCCACCACATACAAGAATTGTGCCATGTTGGTGTACCTAACAATCAAGTGGGTAGGTGTAGTACAACTCCTGTATGGAGTGGAACTAACGAGATGATTGTTCGATATACTCTACTGCTAGTAGTAATACATACTGTACTGGTACAAGTGTATTACTACTAGGTAGAAGTACTATTTTTTAGGAAAATAGAAGCTGTAAATAAACATCATCTGGTCAAACATGACAGCAGTAGTAACTTTAGTCGGCGTACACGGCAGCGTGTCGGCCTAGCTGTAATGGCCTAGGTTGTGACATGGTTAATTTAGTGCACGACAGCATGCCAGACTAGCTATAAAATGCGTCAGGATTTCAGATGGTTAATTCAGTGCACTGCAGCGTGCCAGTCAAGCTAATCGGCGTCCTGGTTGCGGCTGTAGAGGCCTTGCAAAAAACTCATTCTAAGAGCCATCCCATCTTCCCCATCTCGATTGTTTTTATCCCCACTCGCCAACGCCTCCTGATACATTGCAAATGTATCTATAATTTTTGATGATCCATGCTTGGTTTTATCTACTTTCTTGTGTTTTGTCCACACTTTGGAGTACTTTTCATATGATTTCTTGTACTAACCTATTAACAAGAGGCACAGTGCCAACTACCTGTTTTCTGTTGTTTTTGGTTCTAGGAAAGTCAGAAAATGAATATTCTCGGAATTGGACGGGACAAAAGCCAAAGTGCCTATTTTTCTGGAAGACTCACGGAGCCAGAATACGAGACAGAGGAGGGCCAGGGGCTGGCCACACCCCCCAGGCGCGGGCTGGGCCTGGCCGCGCCAGGGCATGGTCTGGCCGCCCCAGGCACCCCCTCGGTCTCCCTCTTCGCCTATAAGAAGCCTTCTGACCTAAAAATTGTCGGGGGTTCGATGTTTTTCCAGAAGGAGTTCCGCTCCGCCGCCACCCCCAAATTGCACGAAACTGTTGGAGATATGCCCAAGAGGCAATAATAAAGTGGTTATTATTATATCTTTATGTTTATGATAAATGTTTACATCCCATGCTATAATTGTATTAACCGGAAACATTAATACTTGTGTGTTTTGTAAACATAAAAGAGTCCCTAAGCCTCTTGTTAAACTAGCTTGTTGATTAATAGATGATCATGGTTTCCTGATCATGGACATTGGATGTCATTACTAACAAGGTTATATCATTAGGAGAATGATGTGATGGACACACACCCATAGTAAGCATATCATAAGATCAAGTCATTAAGTTCGTATTGCTGTAAGCTTTGAAATACATAGTAACCTAATCCTTCGACCATGAGGTTATGTTAATCACCATCACCGGATGGGTACTTTGATGACATCAAACGCCGCTTAGAATCGGGCGGTTATAAAGGTGTCATTGGGTATTCTGAAAGTATGTGTTGAAGCGCATAGACCAAGATTGGGATTTGTCCATCCATATGACAGATAGATATACTCTAGGCCCTCTCGGTGGAATGTCATCTAGATAGCTTGCAAGCATGTGACTGGGTCACAAGGGATGACATAACATGGAACGAGTAAAGAGTACTTATCAGTAACGCGGAAGAACTAGGTATGAAGATACCGACGATCAAACCTCGGATAAGTAGAATATTGCGAGACAAAGGGAATTGGTTTCGTATGTTAATTGGTTCAATCGATCACGAAATAATCGTTGAGTATGTCGGAGCCGTTATGGATCTCCAAATCCCGCTGATGGTTATTGATGGGAGAGGTGTCTTCATCATGTCTGCATATTCACGAACCGTAGGGTGACACACTTAAGGTTCGAAGTTGTTTTAAGTAGATATGGAATTTGTGTTGGAGACCGAATGTTGTTCGGAGTCTCGGAATGGATCCGGGACATCACGAGGAGATCCGGAATGGTCCGGAGAATAAGATTCATATATTGGGAATCATTTTCTAAGTTAGGAAATGTTCCGGAGTGTTTGTATGGAGATTCTAGAAGGGTTCGGAATGTTCTGGAAGGTTCTAGAGGATTTCTTGGAGTTTACTTGAAAACCAAGAAAGGGATCAAGGAGTCCAAGTGGGGCTAGACACGGATTCGTGGGGGAGGAGGATTCCTCCCCCCTTCCCACCGCTGGCCCAAGGAGGGGAGTCCTACTAGGACTCCCCCTCCCCAGGCGCGCCTCCCTCCTTTAAATAGAAGGGAGGGGGTGCCCCCTCTTGCACCTTGTCTCATAACTCCCAATCTCAGCCGCCTCTCTCCTCCACCTTTCTTCTGCACAGGCATAGGCGAAGCCCTGCAGAATTCTCACCTCCACCACCACCACGCCGTCGTGCTGCTGGGATTCCGTGGAGAAGATCTACTACCTCTGCTTCATTTGGAGCAGGAGAGGAAGGTCTGCTTTGACTCCGCACGTGTGACCGTCTGCGGAAGCGCTGCCGGAACGCAGCGCCGGAAGGATCGTCCACACGATCCTGAGATCGGCAAGTGATCGACTACATCATCCATGAGATCCAATCTCGTTAACGCTTTCAGTTCTACGAGGGTTAGTACCGATCTATCTCGTTGCTCATGTCTAGTAGATTAGATCTTGGCTTTTATCTAGATTAGATCTGGGTTTTGTTTGTTCTTGCGGTAGAAATTTTTTGTTTTCCATGCTACGAACCCAACAGTGGTATCATAGCCTTGTCTATGTGTAGATCTATTGCACGAGTAGAACACAATGAGGTTGTGGGCGTTGGTGATCGTGTCGTCTTTTGCTATGTGTGTACTTTGCATCTTGCGGTATGGTGGGATGAAGCGGCCCGGGCTAACATTACATGTCATCGTACATGAGACGTGCTCCACACTTGACGTGCAACTCGTATTGCACAAGTGGCTTTGCGGGTGTCTGTCTCTCCCATCATAGTATAGATCAAATCTACACTTTGCACTTGATAGCACTTGTATCAACGTTGTGGTTCAGTTTCGTAGGTAAGATGCGTTCTTAGTCGAAAGCCCCAAGCCACGTAAAACTTGCAAAGAAAATTAGAGGCGTCTAACTTGTTTTTGCAGGGGTTTTGTGATGTGATATGGCCTACATGTGATTGTGATTGTATTTGATGTATGCAATGATCCTTGTTGTAATATGGCAACCGGCAGGAGCCTAATGGTTGTCTTTAATTCTGTTAAGACCTGCGTGTCTATTCATCTTGTAATAGCTTTATTCCAAGTAGTTGTAATAGTTGCTGGTGATGATGGACAACCATGAAGCGGCGCCACGGACCTTGACGCAATGCTGGTGATGATGGAGATCATGTCCATGCTTTGGAGATGGAGATCGAAGGCATAAAAAGAAAGGGCCATATCATATCACACTAACTATGAATTGCCTGTGATGTTAATCCTTTATGCATCTTGTATTGCTTAGATCGCGACGGTAGCATTATAAGATGATCCCTCTCACTAAATATCAAGTAATAAAGTGTTCGTCCTTAGTAGGCACCGTTGCTAAGACTCGTCGTTTCGAAGCATCTCGTGATGATCGGGTGTGATAGACTCTACGAGTGCATACAACGGGTGCAAGCCAGAATTGCACATGCGGAAACTAAGGTTAATCTTGACGAGCCTAGCATGTACAGACATGGTCTCAGAACACGGAATACCGAAAGGTAGAGCATGAGTCATATGATTGATATGATGAACATGAAGATTGTTCGCCGATGAAACTACATCATCTCACGTGATGATCGGACTTGGTGTAGTGGATTTGGTTCGTGTAATCACTAAAAACAACTCGAGGGATGTTGTTTTGAGTGGGAGTTTATTTGTAATTTGGATTAGTCAAACTCAATTTATCATAAACACAATCAAAGTGAATTTGCATAGTTTGTTGTAGTCATTGGCATCCGTTCACCACCTTACGCTTAGTTATAGTTGAGATAGTAGAACTATAGAAATTCTGGATATTTTCTTTACGAACTGGTATCGTATTGTTTTGAGTGTCAATCTAAAGTTTAAAAGTCATATTGCAAACTTTTAGCAAACTCCGTTTACTCTGTGAAGTTTAATAAACAGTATTAAATCAAGAGTAACAATTCCAGTGTTAGTATCTAATGTATCATGTTTGCCTCCATGATTCTTGATACTCAAAAGATTGTTTTTTAATATCAAGTTTATCTAAGAGCTGAAAGCAATGTTTCAGAAACCATCATACGTGAAAGGTATTGCGATATCTAAAACAATGTGTTGGTTACAACATGATAGAGTATATGTCCTCATATTTGATGAGAATTTGTGAAGGTTGGAGACGCTAGTCGTCCTAATCCTCCAAAAGGTTTTGGAAAAGAAACATTATACTCACAATTCACCTTTATAAGCTATAGCAGCTTGATCATGAAAGTTGTCATGATAAGGATGAATAGAAGATGTAAGTAAAATGTTTACTACACTAAAAGATTACTAAAGAATGGAATTTTGAAAGAATGCCAAACATTTGATGAAGGTGATCCACTTCAAAGTGCAAGTCCAAAGGTATTAGTATTTGACTATACACACTTTGTACTATGTGTCATGTGAATGACACCACTATTGATGTTGATAGATTCTTTTAAAAGAAAAGGAATTGTTGAAAGAGAATCTACAAAATATTTGGTAGAAAAGAAAAGATTGGAGATATCCAACTTAGGTATATAGAAGATACATGTTATGGCTGTATTCCTTGGTTGTTAAACAATGTGGTTCTGCGGTATTGGATACCGAATTGGTTGGTATGAAGTGTCATACAGGACAACACAATTCATGAACTGCAATGGCCTAAGTAACTAGCAAGAGAATATGTGATGATGTTCATCGAAAACAAACAAAGGGTTGTTGTGTTGCTCATTAAACATCAAAGCTTACCTTCAAGATTTGTTTCAATAATTGTTATTTTGATCAGGTATTATGACGACAAAAGGTTGTTCAAATAATTACCGTATTCCATAATAGATGGATGATTTACAAATCTCGTTGGAGAAATCACATCCATAAAACTAATGCTAAAATGTCGAAAGAAAAATGATTGAAAGATCACTTGCGAAGTGACATCGCCGTTTAAATTATATTGAAAGGGATACATGAAGAAACTCCATGTTGATGGATTTTTGGAGTCTTTGATTTTGATCAAATGACGCTTGTGATACTTTCCTGGAGATAATTAAAATTCCGTTCATAGGCCAAAAGAGGAATGGACGACTAACTGATTGGAATTTGTACATATTGATGTATATAGTCCATTATGTGTAGTCGTGGGCGATGGATTTCAACTTCATATGCTTCTCCGAAGATTTGAGTGAGTATATGTATATACTTACTCAATAAGGAAGAAGTATGAAACATTTGAAAATGTTCAAAGACTTTCAAGATGAAGTGGAAAATTATAGTAACAAGAAAATAAAAGGTTTATAATTGGATCATAAAGAAAGATGTTTGAGTTACAAGTTTAGCAAAACACCTAAGATTTGAGGAATCGTTCCATGGATTTGCATTTCCCAAAACACCATAGGAGTATGGAGTGTTCGAGATATGTAATGAAACCTTGTTTGACATGGTAAGATCAAAGGTGTCATTTATAAAACTGCCATTATATTTTAAAGATTAAAGCTTTTGTGACTACCGCTTTTACACTGAAAAGAGCTCCATCGTGATCCGTTGAAATGACACCATATGAGTTGTGGTTTGGGATAAAACCCGAATTGTCTTTTCTTAAAATTTGGTATGCTATGCATAAGTGAAATGTTTACAACCAAAGTCGGATGAGAATGTCTTTGTAGGTTATTTCGAATAACCATTGGGTATTCCTCCATAACACCGAAGACAAAAGTGTTTGTCGCTTAGAATGTCGAGTTTCTTGAGAAGGAATTTTGGTGAAAAGTTAAGTGGGAGGACAATAGAACTTTGACAAGGTTGTTGAACCTTGGCTAATATGTGCTGAGTTGCGCAGGTAAGTGTCCTGGAGGCAGCAACAATGCTCATGGCTCACGTGCCTCAAAGGTTGTGGTCATGGAGATCTAAGTTACTATTGAACCATGTAGGTCGTGTAAATAATCAAATGCCAAGATTTGAGAGTTAAATCATTGTTGTTTGACAATGATGAACCGACTACATGCAAAGAAGCAATGATGGGCGCTGACTTCGTTAAGTGGCTTCAAGCCATAAAATCCGTGATAATTCCATACACGAGAAATCAAGCTTTGAATTTGAAAGACCCTCTGGAAAGGTGCAAGACCTTACAGTCGTATATGGATCTATAAAGAAATAGACATGGATGTTTCACATCTATGAAATAGTCGACATGTCGGAAAGAGTTTACGACAATGTTCAAGGAATTGACTATGATAAGATTTGATCTTTCATAGCGATATTTAGTATGGACGGATTAATGTAGCAACCACTACATATATTTTGGTATATGGTAGTTGAACAAACAAAACAAGTTCTTCTAATAGAATGGTTACCTAGGATGTGTCCTTGACACGATCCAAAGGGTTTTTGTTAATTCAAAGGATGCTAAAAGAGTATGTAAAACTTCAATGGTTGAAGTGAGCATCGCGGAGTTGGAATCTTCACCGTGATGAAACCGTTAAAAGGTTTAATTTCATCAGAGACGATGAAGATGTTTGCATTTTGCAAGAAATTAAGTGGGAGCGCTAAGACATATTTCTAATACATTATGTGAAAGACATATTGTTGATTAGAAATGATGTATATTTTATTGACACAGGTTAAGAATTTCATTTCGATGAAAAACTTAAGCATAACCCAAGAATTAGGCATCAATGTCTATATGGATAGATTGAGGCGCTAATATGGTTTTGCCAAATGTACATAGATAAGATGTTGAATGAGTTCAATATGAAACAACAAGAAAGGTTCTTGACTCACGGAAAGGACTGAATCAAGATTCAAATGTGTTGACACTAGATTCAAGTGTTTTGACACTTGGTGAAATCACAAGAATATTTTGATCAATCATTCTTTGAGATGTACACATCCAGATATGTCCTATGCTCTAAATGTTGTGAGCATATACCAGAATGACTCATAAGATGATCATTGGACAATAGTAGGGATATTCCTATGATCTTTGGAAGAACTAAGAATATATTACTTATATAGTGGTGACAAATAGTTCATTGTAAATTGCTACATTGATACTAGTTTTGTCACAAATTAAGTTTATCTCAATTAAAACTATGGGTGGCACAATGTAATGGAAAGGAAGTTCCATAACGGATTTGGTTGAGTACCAATGTTAAAACATTGTGATAGATACTACAACAAAAGGCTAAGTATATGACTGCTATTGTAGCAGCAAATGAGGGCATTTGCGTCAAGTAGTTTGTTATCAAACTAGGTGTGGTTCATAGCGTGATAATACTATGAAGATACATTGTACGACAATTGTATCAACATGATTTAATCCCAAGGAACTGAAGGTCTCACCAAAGGACCAAATTTATACAATGCCATCTCATTGGAGAATGAGTAATGCATAGAGACGCAAGGACATGCAAATACACACGGACCTGGAAGTGTCAGATCCGAAGATTATGTTTACCACTAGTTATAGTGTCTATACAACACCAGAAAGCCATAGGTGTTGAATGCACAAGTTTTTAACTAGATTATTGACTCTAGTGCAAGTGGGAGACTGTTGGAGATATGCCCAAGAGGCAATAATAAAGTGGTTATTATTATATCTTTATGTTTATGATAAATGTTTACCTCCCATGCTATAATTGTATTAACCGGAAACATTAATACTTGTGTGTTTTGTAAACATAAAAGAGTCCCTAGTAAGCCTCTTGTTAAACTAGCTTGTTGATTAATAGATGATCATGGTTTCCTGATCATGGACATTGGATGTCATTAATAACAAGGTTATATCATTAGGAGAATGATGTGATGGACACACACCCATAGTAAGCATAACATAAGATCAAGTCATTAAGTTCGTATTGCTGTAAGCTTTGAAATACATAGTAACCTAATCCTTCGACCATGAGGTTATGTTAATCACCATCACCGGATGGGTACTTTGATGACATCAAACGGCAACCGTATCTGGGCGGTTATAAAGGTGTCATTGGGTATTCTAAAAGTATGTGTTGAAGCGCATAGACCAAGATTGGGATTTGTCCATCCATATGACGGATAGATATACTCTGGGCCCTCTCGGTGGAATGTCATCTAGATAGCTTGCAATCATGTGACTAGGTCACAAGGGATGACATAACATGGAACGAGTAAAGAGTACTTATCAGTAACGAGGAAGAAGTAGGTATGAAGATACCGACGATCAAACCTCGGATAAGTAGAATATCGCGAGACAAAGGGAATTGGTTTCGTATGTTAATTGGTTCAATCGATCACGAAGTAATCGTTGAGTATGTGGGAGCCGTTATGGATCTCCAGATCCCGCTGATGGTTATTGATGGGAGAGGTGTCTTCATCATGTTTGCATATTCACGAACCGTAGGGTGACACACTTAAGGTTCGAAGTTGTTTTAAGTAGACACGGAATTTGCGTTGGAGACCGAATGTTGTTCGGAGTCTCGGAATGGATCTGGGACATCACGAGGAGATCCGGAATGGTCCGGAGAATAAGATTCATATATTGGGAATCATTTTGTAAGTTAGGAAATGTTCCGGAGTGTTTGTATGGAGATTCTAGAAGGTTTCGGAATGTTCTGGAAGGTTCTAGAGGATTTCTTGGAGTTTACTTGAAAACCAAGAAAGGGATCAAGGAGTCCAAGTGGGGCTAGACACGGATTCGTGGGGGAGGAGGATTCCTCCCCCCTTCCCACCGCTGGCCCAAGGAGGGGAGTCCTACTAGGACTCCCCTTCCCTAGGCGCGCCTCCCTCCTTTAAATAGAAGGGAGGGGGCGCCCCCTCTTGCACCTTGTCTCATAACTCCCAATCTCAGCCGCCTCTCTCCTCCACCTTTCTTCTGCACAGGCATAGGCAAAGCCCTGCAGAATTCTCACCTCCACCACCACCACCACGCCGTCGTGCTGCTGGGATTCCGTGGAGAAGATCTACTACCTCCGCTTTCCTGGAGCAGGAGAGGAAGGTATGCCGACTCCGCACGTGTGACCGTCTGTGAGCGTTAGCCGGGCAGCTGGAAGGATCGTCCACACGATCTTGAGATCGGCAAGTGATCGACTACATCATCCACGAGATCCAGTCTCGTTAATGCTTTTGGTTCTACGAGGTTTATTACCGATCTATCTCGTTGCTCATGTCTAGTAGATTAGATCTTGGCTTTTATCTAGATTAGATCTGGGTTTTGTTGGTTCTTGCGGTAGAATTTTTTTGTTTTCCATGCTACAAACCCAACAGAAACAACACCAGAAACTCCGTTCGGGCACCCTACCGGGACGAGGAATTGGAGGAGATCATCGCCATCATCATCACCATCGCTTCTCCATCAACCATCCATGTTTCCCCCATCTATGAGTGAGTAATCCCCTACTATAGGCTATGGGGATGGTAGGGATTGGATGAGATCGTTCGTGTAATGGCATCAGATTGTTAGGGCATGGTGCCTAGTATCTTTTATTAGTGCTTTATGACTTGCTTGCGACTTGTTGTGCTTAATGCTTGTCACTAGGGCCCGAGTGACATGATTTCAGATCTGAACATGTTATTGATTCATTATGATAGTATTGTTTCTAGTCTTATCTACAAGTTGTATACACACGTTGTTGTCCGGAACCAATGGCCCCAAAGTGACATAAATTGGGATAACCGGAGGGAATGGCTTTGATGTGAGGATCACATGTGTTCACGGAGTGTTAATGCTTTGCTCCAGTGCTCTATTAAAAGGAGCACCTTAATTGCCAGTAGTTCCCTTGAGGCCACGCTGCAAACGGGCTGGCAGGACAAAAGATGTTGTGCAAGTTCTCATTGCGAGCACGTATGACTATATATGGAACACATGCCTAGGATTATCTAGTACTTGGATGCTTTATCTTATTTATCTGCAATTACCCTATGTTCTGATTTCTATGTGAATTGTCTTGTCCATGCAACGCCCGTCCATCCATCCCTATGCCTACCGCACTTGAATCCCACTATTTACTGCTATTGTTACTGCTGTCTTTACTTTACTATTGTTGTTACTTTGCTATTCCTACTATAAAACTGTTGCTACTAATAAACTGCTGTGAGCAAGATTGTTTCCAGGTGCAGCTGAATTGATAACTCAGTGGTTAAGGCTTATAAATATTCTTTGGCTCCCCTTGTGTCGAATCAATAAATTGTGTTTCACTTCGTTCAAAAATACTGCGATACACTCCCTATACTTGTGGGTCATCAAGACTATTTTCTGGCGCCGTTGCCGAGGAGCATAGCTTTATTTATCAAGTCCACTTGGAATCACTATTGTTCAAGCTAAGTTTATTTTCGCCTTGTTTGCTTGTTTCTTTATCAAAAATACAAAAAAAAGTAGTTCCTACTCTAGTTGTTATTTTCGTTGGTCTGTTATTGTCTTGCTTTATCATGCTTGTTGTTAATGGTTGGTTTCTTTGAAACTGAATCTTATTGGCAAGGTGGGTTCACGAAAGACCAAAATATTATTATAAGGAACACCGCTTGTCACAAAAAGGGAAACACTTATCTGAACAAATTGATAAAATGTATACCATTGCTAGAAACGTGTGCTCTACTTATAATGTTACTTATTGCTGTGATAAATCTTGTTGCAGTAAGAGGTATAAACACCTCCCTTTTCAATGTGAGTATAATGATAATGTCACCATATCTTCTTATGCTAAAGGAAATTATGACTTTTATGATGTGGAACAAATTGAGGAATTTATTGCTTGGAAGGGTGCATTTGAACTTGCTAGTTTGCTTGAAAATATTGATGATTCACCTTATAAGTATGAGGTTTATGGTATAATTAAATTTTGCTTTGATAATTACAAGGATGAAAATGGCTATATTCTTGAATATATTAATAGATGCTTTCCAAAAATGGAAGAGACTAATGCCTTGTAGGATCCTATGGAAGAAGAAATTGAGGAACCTGAAATCTCATTAGATGAAAAAGAGGAGGAGAGCGATGAACAAAAGGAGGAAGAATGTATTAGCTACCCATGCCTACCTTCTAATGAGAGTAACTCTTTATCCCTTACATTATTTGATTGTCCTCCATGCTTACTAAAGGAGGATGAATGTTATGTTCCTGAGGATTCTTTTGAAAATGTTTATAATAAAGCATGAAAAGCATGTTTTATGTGATAGTTATATTGTTGAGTTCATTCATGAGGCTACTAAAATTTATTATGAGAGAGGGAAATATGGTTGTAGAAGTTTTCATGGTATTGAAACACCTCTCTATGTGCTGAAAGTTTTGAAGTTACTCTTGTTTTATCTTCCTATTCCTGTCACTTTGTTGTTTGTGAATTTATTTGCATACACGATTCCTATGCATAGGAAGTGGGTTAGACTTAAATGTGTTTTGAATTTGCTTCTTGATGCTCTCTTTTACTTAAACTCTTATTTCTTATGTGAGCATCCTCTCAAACTATTATGCCTGAAGATGATAATATGTCTATTATTCTTGGGAGACCTTTTCTTAAATACTGCAGGAGCTATTATTAATTGTAATCAAGGGAAGGTGACCTTCAATGTTAATTACAAGGAACACACTATATATTTCCCCAAGAAGATTGAAAGGACTTATGGTTTGAATTCAGTTGAACATGTTGAGGGCATTCAAGTTGGAGAAATATATTGTCCCATACCAAGAGAAAAATTTGAAACTATTATGATTGGGACCATTGCTATCAAGGTTGAGGTAACATAATAATTAGTGGGATACAAAGTTTTGTCTCATATGTAATTGTTTTGGTAACAAGACCTGATCAACCTTGTTAACAAAAGGATTTCATCAAAACTATGTTTTCACCAAGATTATCTCCGCTTACTTCTATTCTATCCATTTTAGTTTTTGCTTATGCCTAACTTAAAGGCGTTAAAGCAAAGTACTTATTGGGAGATAACACAAAAGTTTTAGATGAGTCTTGAAAGTTATTACTTCAGTAATAACCTCTCCTTATCCTTTTTATTTGCTTTTTGTGCCAAGAGTAACCTCTAATGAGAAAGAAGTAATGATTAGGAAAGTTGCTGTCCCGAAACAGATTTCTATGCTTCACCGTAAAAATTCGTGTAAAATCTCTGTACGTCCTTTTGAGGCGTGAATTTTTGTGCTTCTGCCCCAGGTTGTTATATAACTTTCGTTAGTTCAACACTTTTTGATCTGAGCAACAGAAGGTCTTCGAAAAAAATTCGTCTTTACCTGCTGGTCTGTTTTGACAGATTTCTGCCATTTTCTGCATTTGCTTCTTGTTGGTTCCTTTTTGAGTTCTTTTGGGGAATTGAGATTTTTGAGGGAAGTGCTACAGTAGCTAGTGTTTTAATGGAAGTTAATTTGGTGTTAGAACTGAACCTTAAGACTTATTATCTTGAGTGCACTAATGTTGCTAATAAAGATTGTGTGAAGTTTTGTATGAAGGAAAAATTTCAGGTGTATGGAAGAAATGAGTAATGAGATGAAGGATGGACTAAAGCTCAAGCTTGGGGATGCAACGCGTGTCACCCCAATAAATATCCAACAAGTACAAGCGTCAAAGCTTGGGGATGCCCAAGGCATCCCCTTCTTCGTCAATAAAAATCCTAGGTTTCTTCCAAACGCTTCATTTTTATTGTTTCATGCACAGTTGTGTTGTTCTTGGAGTGTCTTCTTTTTCGTTTTTGTTTTGGTTTTTCGTTTGCTTTGTTTGCTTAGTTTTCTGAATAAATTTGTTGGACCCCCTCTTTCATACATTGGTTTTCAAATAGTTTGGTTTGGTTTGGAAAAGAGTAGGAAAAGTTCATGCTTAAGTGGTAAAGAGAGCTTGTTTTTGACTGTGGCCTATGCTTTGACATGCCATGCTTGATATTGTTTTGGCTTGATGCTTAGTATTCTTTTCTGTAGCATGACTTGTTATAAACAATTGAGATTTCTTAATGTGCCTTGGATGAATCATGCGTTGTTTTAGCATATTAAAGCATAGTATTGTGGTATTCTCCTTTGATGCTTTATTTGGGTTGACTTGGCGCATGCTCACACCATGTTATGACTATCTCAAGTCACCATAAGCCTTTATGATCCTTTAGTTTTCCATTTGTAGTATCACTTTATGCTTTGATCAATGATGTTTTGTCGCTCTACATGATTATGGCCATTATTGCTCTCTTAGTTTGTCGCTCCTAGTCTTTTGCTAGCCTCCGCAACCAAGTATGAGTTCCACTCATGCATCCAACTCCCTAAACCAAGTTATTCCAAAGATTCCACCATACCTACCTACTAGCTTATGCTATTCCAAGTATATTCATGATTTTGTTTACCTTCCAAATTAAACTTGTTATGAGAAAAATAGTGATTAAAGCTCTCACGAACTTGATGGCACACTTTAATTTTCTTGCCCTTAATAAACTTGAACCATTGTGTCATCTATGTTGTATATGCTTGCACTTATTTGTTGGGAATTAGTAGAACCATGCTTTCATGGGGAACGCTTTCAACATTGCACTTGGTACTTGTACCTAGTTGATATCATGCTCTTTTGTATATGGATGTCGTCGGTGTGAAATGAAAGGGGAGCTTGTAAGTCCATGGAGTTATGTATATGTGTTAGAGAAACGCCTGGGTCACTGGTCTAATCCAAGCTGACATGGTGGAAACCTGTAGCGTAACCATAATGAGTTGTCTATGAAGCATTCTTCTTATAAAAAAAAGAGTCCTATATTGAGAAAAAAGAGAAAAATAAAAAAGAGATTATGAAAAGAGGAAAGAGAGAAAAAAATCACCATATTCCCATGGTAAATAAGAAGATTGCTGAGATGCTCGTTGTGTGCTTGCCTTGTCATTTTGATATGGGGATTCTTCCGTATCATTGGGCAAGGGGTACCCCGTTGGCGGTTCTCTATGATACACATGTACTTACGATGACAAGAACTTACCGGTGACTAAACTTGAGTAGCATGAGGAGCGGCCCTCGTATTCAAGAGACATGAGATTCCTAACTTATACTTTGTCAAGCATGTACACCATAGTTTGTTCACTTTAACCTTAATCACTTGAAGATGCTTATGATAGGGGCAATGAGAGCTGAAAGCTATTAAGTACCATAAATTTTGGAAGCTCTTTATGAGACTTGAATCCCTGCTTCCTTCTATGAAGGCCTTTCTTCCACCATTATATTGAGTCTCCACCTTCTACCTTTATGCACCTACTTTGAGAGCATAGTGGCCATTCTTAGTTCTATGTGCATTGTCACAAGACTAGTTGATTGATGCATACCTTGATATTGCTTGTTTTAAACTATTTGTATCTAGTCACTCTTATGAACTTTGAAGGTGTCCTATGCATTTATACTTGCTACTCTATGAGGGACAAGCTGAATGCCATTATGCTATGTTTTCTTTATGTGAAACAAACAAACGTCTTGCAAAGCATTGTTATTCATGAATCTTTGGTGCCTCTTCATGTTGCATCATAGTTTCTTTGTCTGATTGCTAGAACTTTGTCTTTCATGTTATGATTGAAGTACTATGATCCCAGCTTTGAATGTTTTAGAAATACTTTGATCAAGTTTATGATGGTGCATGTCACCTCAAAAATTATTATTTCCTTTTATCACTTACCTACTCGAGGACGAGCAGGAGTTAAGCTTGGGGATGTTGATAAATTGCAAATGTATCTATAATTTTTAATGATCCATGCTTGGTTTTATCTACTTTCTTGTGTTTTGTCCACACTTTGGAGTACTTTTCATATGATTTCTTGGACTAACCTATTAACAAGAGCCACAGTGCCAGCTGCATGTTTTCTGCTGTTTTTGGTTCCAGGAAAGTTAGAAAATGAATATTCTCGGAATTGGATGGGACAAAAGCCAAAGTGCCTATTTTTCCGGAAGACTCACGGAGCCAGAATATGAGACGGAGGAGGGCCGAGGGCTGGCCACACCCCCCTAGGCACGGGCTAGGCCTGGCCGCGCCAGGGCATGGTCTGGAAGCCCCAGGCACCCCCTCAGTCTCCCTCTTCGCCTATAAGAAGCCTTCTGACCTAAAAACTCTAGGGGGTTCAACGTTTTTCTAGAAGGAGTTCCGCTCCGCCGCCACCACCAGATTCCACGAAACAGCACCAGAAACTCCGTTCTGGCACCCTGCCGGGACGGGGAATTGGAGGAGATCATCGCCATCATCATCACCATCGCTTCTCCATCAACCATCCATGTTTCCCCCATCTATGAGTGAGAAATCCCCCGCTGTAGGCTATGGGGATGGTAGGGATTGGATGAGATCGTTCATGTAATGGCATCAGATTGTTAGGGCATGGTGCCTAGTATCTTTTATTAGTGCTTTATGACTTTGTTGCGACTTGTTGTGCTTAATGCTTGTCACTAGGGCCCGAGTGCCATGATTTCATATCTGAACATGTTATTGATTCATTATGATAGTATAGTTTCTGGTCTTATCTACAAGTTGTATACACACGTTGTTGTCCGGAACCAATGGCCCCAAAGTGACAGAAATCAGGATAACCGGAAGGAATGGCTTTGATGTGAGGATCACATGTGTTCACGGAGTGTTAATGCTTTGCTCCGGTGCTCTATTAAAAGGAGCACCTTAATTGCTAGTAGTTATCTGGAGGCCCCGCCGCAAACGGGCTGGCAGGACAAAAGGTGTTGTGCAAGTTCTCATTGCGAGCACGTATGACTATATATGGAACACATGCCTAGGATTATCTAGTACTTGGATGCTTTATCTTATTAATCTGCAATTGCCCTATGTTCTGATTGCTATGTGAATTGTCTTGTCCATGCAACGCCCGTCCATCCATCCCTATGGCTACCGCACTCGAATCCCACTGTTTTCTGCTATTGTTACTGCTGTCTTTACTTTACTACTGCTGTTACTTTGCTATTCCTACTATTAAACTGTTGCTACTGATAAACTTCTGTGAGCAAGATTGTTTCCAAGTGCAGCTGTATTGACAACTCAGTTGTTAAGGCTTATAAATATTCTTTGGCTCCCCTTGTGTCGAATCAATAAATTGGGTTTCACTTCCCTCGAAAATACTGCGGTACACCCCCTGTACTTGTGGGTCATCACCTCCTGACCCCACATTTGGGATCGTCTCCAGTGTGCTCTTCACACATTTTCCTTGCCATCTCGCCCGCTGCATCAGATCTTGCTGGTCGTGCCACCCCTCACCAAAAGTCCCCTGATAGTCATACTCTGGTCCGACCTCTTCCCCCAATCCATCCCGATGTCACAATAGACGTACAACCCACTACACGGCGTCTGGAGCAAGGTCGGTGACGACGTGTTCAACAAAATTGCTATGCGTCTAGACACTACCAGTGCCGCCCGGCTGGACGCATGCTCCAAGGATCTATACTGCCAAGTCGTGTGCGAAAAAGGGAGAAGATGCCCCAATGACCACTGCGAGACATTCGTCCCCTACAATGACATTTACGACAACATAATCTGGTGCTTTCATAGCCAGCAAGTCTACACGGAGCCTGGATGCGAGTTCATCACCTCTTCGGTAGAGCTAACACCTATGGTAGAGCTTGTCCGCCACCTCAGAATTTCCCACTCGAGGACTGCGCCCATAATGCCCTTTAGCCACAAACACTGGGAGCCATCTAAGCTGGTGCCCAGAAGAGGCTCGCGGAGAGCGGATATCATCAGCATCAGGAAAGAGGGCACCGTGTTTGTTGCCCAAATTGATGGCCACACCACGGACATCGTCATATCCCCTAGGTTCGTCAGTTCAGGGGCGTGTGAATCGCCGCGGTACAAGGTGAAGCATTGGTTGTTGTCTCTGTGGCATGAGCTCCATGCGGTCGAAATGGTGGCGACATCTGAGCTGACGAGCAGGCCATCATCGGCCGAAGTCGCCTTGGAAGGGCTCAGGTCGTACCTATTATAGCCACGGTGTTACCTGGAAGCTTCTGAACCGTTCGTCAGAATTCCCTATGGATTAGGAGTATTGCATCAACAAGTTTCAAAAGTGAGATAAAACATCTAAATATTCATTGTGATGATCCCAATGTTAAGATATGTAATGTTGTACTAATTAATTACTACTTTATGTTGGTGATAGATTCAATTTGTATGGGGAGAGGTGGAAAAAGTTTGCGGCAATGTATACCTATTTCCAATGTACACTTCTGACATAGTGGGCTCACAGGAGACAGTGTGACAAGGAAAGCATAACAGGCATGAAAGAAAGCGCTACCCGGCCAACACTTGACACAATGTTGCGTTATGCCAAGTATTTTGTATGGAGGTCTTAACTTGCTACTGCTAATCTATTTTATAGTAATACATATGTACTGGTACTTGTTCAGATCGACTGATCGAGTGTTGAATATGGACTCTCTTTCCTTTTGAGTCATGGCCTTGCTATAACTATTGAATTTCAATGTCTACATTGCTAAATCTGTCATTTCTTTTGGCCATTGTTTGTACTACTGAATCGGTCACTTTGAAATGCTACTGAATCTCTCAAGTGGTGTTCAATATGAACTCGGAATCTATAGATATTTTTTTTGTCTTATTCAGTACTGCTCAAGCTTCAAATGCTACTCAATCTGTCAAGTGTTATGTCGTTACTATTACTAAGGTATTTTCTAGAACTAATACAGATGTACTGGTACTTGTTTAGATCAAGTGCAGTAGATGGTCTTTCTTTGCTTTTTAAACTTGGCTTTGTCACAATCTAGATGAGGCTTGGGCATTTTGGGATGCATATATGGGGGTCACACTGGTATTAATGTGAAGAGGAGGTATGCACACAAAAGCATACTTGATCGTTAGTTATGCTTGCTCCAATGATCGAGTGTGTTTAGAGAAAAGGGCAAACTGATCGTGTGACAAGGTTTTTAGAGCTGAAACATTAACATATTCTCTCTGTACTGCTATTGAGTTTCAGTGTCTGTATAGCTGAAACAATCACTTTGGAATGCTGCAGAATAGGTCAAGTGCTGCTGAATATGAACTAGGAATCTGACGATATTTTTTGTCTTATTCTATACTACTAGATCTTTCAAATGCTACTAAATTTGTAAAAAAGTTCTGTCACTACTATTGGGCTGCTTGCACTAGAGATTTTGCTTGTCTGTCATCGGAACCATTGGATGTGTTTTGGATAGAAATGAGAGGGTACTAAGTGAAGTCATTGGATACCGTCAGCTTTTGGCGCTGCGATTGGTGGGAATGTTCGTTTGTGGTACCAAACTTGGTGGGTGAGCGCACATGATACCAGTTGCCATCAATCGCGCGGAGGGGCCATAGTAGATTCGCCAATTGTCTAGAAGGGCCAAATGGGGGTGAATACAAATCTAACGGCCAAACGGTCGTTTGAACCAGACGAAAAACGGTTGAACTCAAATACCGCCGTTAGGTCAACTCTTCTTGGCCCGGCATGTCAGTATTCCCCGTTATCTTTTGCGGTCGTGGTCTAGCTTACCCCTGCGTGGACCAGATCCCTAAGTGGACCAGATATATTTATTTTCTCTGCTCTGGTCTTCTCCCCTGCTCCCCCCATAACATTTGCTCAGCTCCGGCTGCTCGTCTCAAATCGGAGCTCGCACTTTCTCTAATTTGCGTCCCCGCCATGTCCGATCAACCTCCCACGCCTCTAATCGAAGCTCGCAGCCGTCGCTGTTGCATCGTCCGCCGTATCGGAGCTTCGCGTCCCCGGACTAATATCTCGCCTCTGGCTAGTCCTTCTCGCACGGCGGAGCACGTCCCGTCGGGCGATCCAGGCCGGCGACCGGCCTCGGGAAGTTGCATGCTGCCGTGCACCCTAGGCATGGTAGCCCTGGCACAGCAGTTCGACGATCACGCTCTCATGACCACCGTGCTGGGCGTCCGTCCCGCCGTGTCGCCGGCAGAGTTGCTGTCGGCTTTTAGGTCTCGTTTTGGGATCAGACGAAATGAGGTCAACATTGAGGTATGCACACCGCCATTCGATTTTTTCGTCTGGTTCGAGCACAGCTCAGACACCGAGCGCATTCTGCATTCTTAACATTCTTTTGAATGCTGCGGGGAGAAAATGGGCGTCATGCATTAGCATCGCGCTTGTGGGTGGGACGATCGCTTGGGGCAGCTTCGTTTCTTCTCCAAACTCGGCTTCGACGGCCTCCCATTGGATGCTTGGGAGCCGGAGGCCCTCAAGCAGGTTATCAGTAGCCTTGGCGGCGAGCTGGTGGAAATCATGCCACCGAGCGACAGATGGGTGATCGAGGTAAAGGCGTGGCTGAAAGATCCTAACGCCGTTCCTAAGATGTACGAGGTGCAGATTCCAAGCAGGGCAGGGCGACAGATTTGCTCGAAGCACCCAGTCATCATCCACCTGGAGGAGGTTCTAGAATCGGTACATGGCATTCAGGGCCCCGAAGAGGCTGCCAAAAAGTGCCCTTGTTGCCTGCAGTGTTGGCCTGGAAGGATTGATGGCACAGGACCGCCACCATTTCGCGACGGGGCACACAGTTTCGGTGGGGGATCGGTCTTGGACGAGCTGGTGGTTCTGATTTCTCTCGAGTGAAGATAGAGCTCTAGTGAATTGCCATGGTATGTGTGGCTAATGAATTTGTAGTATGGAGAGCGTAGCAGGAAGTTAGCATCGACTAAAAATGTGTAATAGTTTGAATCGATGTAGTACGTGTGTGTAATAGTTTGAAGTAGTATGTGTGTGTAATAGTTTGAATCGATGTAGTATGTGTGGGTAATGAATTGATGTAGTGTGTGTGTGTAAGAGTTTGAATCGATGTAGTTGAACACCGTGCTTTATAATTTCTGTGAATAACCAAGGACAACCTCATGAAAAGAGGGTGGTCTGGCAATGAGCAATGTCAATTCTGTGGATGCCAGGAAAATGTAGTCCATCTCCTCGTCAAGTACAAGGTAGCTACATTTGTAACACGTTGAACTGCAGGACCATTTTGCAGGCAACACAAGACAAAGGAAAAAATGGTTTACAGCACAGACGCATAAAATCTGTGATACGAGATAAAAAGATGCCAGTTAACTGGATTGAACCACGACTAGTAATTAAAGGAAATAGGTACTTGATAGTATTTGCTTACAACAAGAGTACTTCAATACAAAAGGGTCTTATACCTGCACAAAAGTGGGATAAACTTCCTACTAGTTTATAGAACAATTCGTCAGCATTTCATCTACAAAAGCCATTCTTCAGTCTGAACTTAACTATTCTACACTGAAGAAACTACAGATCTCCACCAGAAAAGTTGGCTGGCCAATTGCCTTGAGAGGACATAAGTTCTTTGATCATTTAACCCAAACTGATCTATTGCCTTCCCGCCAAACTACAAGAAATCTGCATCGTTCATGCACGAGCAATTTGTGTGCGCCAGTCCCGATTCAGTTGGACCATCCGCGTCGCCGCAACGATTTCTTCGAAACTGAAATTCGACATCTCCTTCTCGGGATCATAGGTCCGTGTGAACTCGAACCTGAATTGCAAGGCTGAGCTGATGCCCGCCGCCAGCTCTGGCTGTCGAACAATCCAGCATGCTGAGTGTAGACGCTTGGTCGCTGCCACGGTATGGCATTCGACGGTGTGTAGGATGGAGCGTATTTGCCGTAGACGGCGTGCTCCCAGCCTACCCCACTGAGGTAAGGTATCCCGTGCCGAAGCGTTGACGCGAGAGTTCCTAGACCTTGGCGCTGCCCTGTTCGAGGGTGTGTACCCTCGGCGGCGGCATGCTCTCATGAACGATTTGATACGTACCTTGTTCCCACTGCCTAGAGCATGCTGTAATGCCGCCGCGCGATTTCTCCATGTCGCTCTCTTGGCCCTTCTTGCCGCATCTAGCGCCGACAACGGCGCAGTTGCCGCCGCGGCCGATTCGGCACATTCGAGGAAATCATCCGCCTGGCAGGGCAATGGGAGACCGGCCTTGAAGTAGAGCTTCATGTCCTGCCTTAGAGGGGCTAAATACCCCAGTTTCGGCGGCTGTCACGCCGGCAGCGGCGACGGCTTAGGCGGGTCCATGTTACCCTAGTTGGTGCGGTGCGGAGGAGCTGCGCAAGGTGAACTGTGGTTAGTCAGAGAAGGGGAGTGAAAGACTGATAGTAGGTTTGGACTACGGGCACGCGTGAAAATAACCATTTCCCATTTCCTTAGAGGGTAATAATTCGACAGTCGTTGCATTAACAACTTAATCTTTATTTCCCTTCTCAGCATAAGAGTGCGAACGTATTAAAAAGATTGGTCGTGGCTATCCACCTCATTGGGCAATGTACAAGGACAGGTAGGAGACGGGACCGGGTTTCATTTTAGAAATGTTGACGACAGTGCCCTTATGTTTATACGATATTATTTATATGCCACCATGTACCGTCGAGTGTAGCAACACCATCAGAAGCTAGGGATAACGACGTGGCATGTTTTATTTTTTTAAAGGGCATTAGAAACAGGGGATGCCGACATGGCATGTTTTCTGACTGGCGGGCCCGCCCCCTCCACCTTCGACAGTAGCGCATCCAGGTTAGGGTGGTGCCGCCCACCCACACATTATTGTGCAATTTTCCATGTGGGACCTGAATTCCGGCGCTGAGCTGATGCCCATGTTGAACACAGAGAATTCTGAAAGAAGCTACTAAAAATAAATACTTTGAATTCTGGAAGTACTAAATTTAAATACATTACAATTTTGTCTAAAAGTTAATACGCATACTACTCATTGAAATAATATAAATTTAGTACAAATTTCTACTTTGAAAAATAGACCTAAAAATGCTAGCAAATAACCTAGGATGAATATAGGATTCATTCTCCCCTATATATTTCGTCGGCGGCGGCTCCCGTATTCTGCAACACACATTCAGAGAACTCTCTCCGTCTGCAATGTGCTGCCAGTATCTTGTCCAGAGGGTAAGGCCTCGGTGTATGTTCCAGACTTAAGCCGTATGTCATTGTTGGTTCCTTTTCCCAGGCTTGAACCTCATGATCGTATAGTCTGATATAATTCTTGTAGTATATGCAACCGGGTTTGACTGTGGGGTGTAACCTGGTTTCAATGGAGATAGACCGACTGTAATCAACAAAGAGGGCACGACTTCCAATGTCACCGATGGCCTCGAGAGAGTGGTTCTCCGTGTCCACCCGGCACAACACCGCTTGCCCTTTGGCGAAATCCCCGTTCAACACAAGAAGCAGATCACCATCTGACTCCACAAGGTAAAATTTGTAAGTTCCACATACCTGTCCAAAGACTGGGGCCGAAATTATTTTGGCCATCCTGACAGTGCTCGCGCGCTGCTCTAACTTGATGTTGGTCGACAAGATGTCTCCATTCTCAAGTAATGCATATACTTCCCCTCGGAATGTCATCATGCAGTCCAAAAGCATAGCAGGAGGTGGCAAATACAATCCTTCTCCAAATGATTCATTGATTTGCCCCGTTGGGGTGCTCTCATTGGCCCATGCAATACGATATGGATAATTGGTGCAAACGAACACCATCGTCGGGGACTTCGTCCGGCGACGATTCTGAAGGATCAGATGGTATGTGTGCTTGAAACTCAATGTTAGACTTATGAGTGATTGGGTTCAGAAGCCAAATCTGGTACTGCTCCACCTTCTGAGCAAGCACGATGATGCCACGAGAAACACCGATGAAGTAGAATCTTTTGGAAGAAGAGGGCATCAGTTAGCACTAAGATGTTTACAATGGAAAATACCAATAAATATCGGATGTGAATGTGAACCTGTGATGGACGTCCATTAGATTTGTCCTGAAGCAACGACCAGTGGTGAGGTTGAGGAGATCGACCCAGTTCCTCTTCATCCGTCTACTGGCCATGGCTTATGTGCGGGAATATTTTGATCGAGGAAGAAAGAAGAACTACCACTGCGAGGAGAAGAAGAAGAGGATAACAGACGAGGGAGACGAAGCGGAACTGCCACTGCGAGGAGATGATGAGACGGGGGAGAAGAAGCAGAACTACCAATTCAAGTTTGGATCAACGGGCTTTTTTTGGAACTAGCGCGTGAACCAGTCATGCACTGCATGCAAGTTTTGATCAAATAGACTGACATGTGGGACCTGCTAAAAAATTCCGTGAAGTGCTCCCCGTGCATAGTACGCTGATAGGTGGCATGTTTTCTGACAGGCGGGCCCGCCTCCTCCACCTACGATGGCGTGCGTCCCAGGTTCGAGGGCTGGTGGCGCCCACCAACACATTATTGTGCAATTTTCCATGCTTTGTCGCAACCAGCTCCGCTCCGCTCCTCTCCTCTGCTCCTGCCGCTGCCACTCTGCTTAGTCGTGCACCGCTCACGTCGTCCCCTTGGGCCGTCGTCCTCCCGCCCTCCCCTCCCTGCCATCCCCTCATGTCCCCTCCCCTCCCCTCCCTGCCATGTCTCCTTGCCGTCGCCCATCACCCAGGCGCGTTTGGAAACGAAAACCGAGAGTCGGCCGTTGGGTTAGGGGCCCAACAACGCTGGTGATCCGGATCCCGCTCAGAGATGGATCCTGCGAGGCTTGAGAGCACGGATATGGGTCATACGCGGCTAGAGAGCACGGAATCTCCTTCAAGTCTGGAGAGCATAGAGGACAACGAAACAGGGGGAGAGGAAGTGGGGTGTAGATCTTTGGAGGTATGGAGCCCGGAGAAGGTGCCGTGCGTCCACATTGAAGGGTAAGAACTGTGATTCCTTATCTGCATACCCCAATTAGCGTTTCTAGTCCCGTGGTGATGGCAAGGATATGTGTTGGTAACCGCAGGACATCTGTACAGCTTGTCCTTGAGCATGATGCTTTGTCAAGCGAGCATGAAGGCACTGAAACGTGTGGCGGTGCGGATGATGATGAGAGAGCATATCCAGACGTGGTTGCTGACCCTGATAGGATGGAGAGTAGGGAATATTTGGTTGATTCGAACTTTGAGCCTGACTATGGGACTGATGAGGAAGAGGAATGTGAAGATGTGGAAATGGGATGTAGATACGACGAAGAAGACGTGGACAGGCCAATGATACACTTTGACAGGGACAATCCTACAATTGATGAGGGGATTGTCTTTGATAATGTGGAGGACTGCAGATATGCAGTTGCAACCTATGCAATCAGAGTTGGGTTCAAATTTATCATTGAAAAGAGCGACCAAAAGAGATTTAGGGTGCACTATAGGGAAAGTAATGTGTGTAAATGGAGATTACATACATCTCCAATGCGGGGTGGACACCCATTTCAGGTTGCAATAGCTACATTTAGTTTCAGTCTTTCTCAAATTTATTCTGCTGATTACTAGCTCTGAATTATTTGGATTCTTATGGAATGTAGATCAAAGTAAACACAAAGAAACACAACTGCCCTAATACTTCTTTAAGTGGTAAAATTAGACCGGCGACTACCAAGTGGATTCTTCTTGTACTTGTTGGGTGAGGCAGGATCATAACATTGGACCTGCTGAACTTAGAGCAAAGATTAGCAAAAAGTTTAACGTTCTGATTCCTTATCACAGAGTCTTTGATGGGAAGGAGATGGCTCTAGACTTCATTCAAGGCAAGTGGAATGACAGTTTTCATATGTTGTATAGTTTCAAAGCTCAGGTAGAGAAAACATCACCTGGTAGTGTTGTTGACATCAATTACGAGGTTGTGAAAGGGAGAGAAAAGGTCTCGAGGGGTCGGTATAAGCGTGAGATAAGATATGCTTGAGGAGATGTTTTATGCACTTTGAAGGCATCTTGGAAGGGGTTCCTAGGCGGCTGCAGGCCATACTTGGCAATAGGCAACTTCTTTAACAAGGAAGTTCGGGGACATGTTGCTACCTTGTGCTTTGGGCCATAATTGGCTTCTACCCGTAGCTTATGCTGTTCTTGAGGGTGAATCAAATGAAAGCTGGACATGGTTCATGCAGAGACTACGGGAAGTAATTGGTCACCCTGAAGGCTTGGTGATACACACCGGTGCATCCGAGGGTCTTGAGAATGCCGTTGATGCTGTGTTTCCTGGGGTTGAGCATAGGGAATGCATGCGGCACCTCGCTACTAACTTCACGAAGAAGTTCAAAGGAAAGATCTTTGAAGAGGACTTGTGGTGATCAACATACACATACATCCCAAGCACGCATGCTACTTACTTGCAGAACATGTATGTAGTGCCAAAGGTGAAAAATATCTTGAGGAACATCACACCAAGCTATGGGCTAGAAGCAAGTTTGGTGAGTTAAGCAAGGTGGATTTTCTATGCAATAATTTGGTAGAGAGTTTCAATGATAAGATTTCGGGCATGAAGACACTTGGAATTGTTATTTTGTTGGATGCAATAAGACAGTGCATAATGGTGAAGATAGATTTAAGGCAAAGAATTTGTGCAAGAAAATTTTTAGGCCATAAAATAGTTCCAAAGGTGGTTATGTTACTGAATGCAAGAACCAGGGCAATGAGAACGATAAAGATGAGGGTGGTCAGAAGTTCCAGAACATTGACTGAGGTTTATGCAGAATAAAAGCGTGGAAGTGAACGGAGGTACACTGTAGACATTGGAAACAAGACTTGTTCATGCAGGCAGTGGCAGATTACTGGTCTGCCATGTCACCATGCAATTTACTTCATCTTAAAACTTAGAGGCAACGGAGCTGAAATAGAGAACTATGTCGATAACTATTTCTCCGTGGACAAGTTTGCTGCAACTTATGGAGAAAACTTACCACCTATGGCTGATGAAAATGATTGGGAGATTGTCGATCCAGGGTTCAAACTTCACCACCAGTTCTTAGGAGGCCACCTGGGAGGCCTTGAAAGCTAAGGATCGAAGCCTCCACCGAAAAAGATCCAAGGCTGGGAGCTAGGAAAAGGAAATGCGGACGTTGTGGCGGATTCGGCCATATCAAGAGGTTGTGCAAAAACCCAGTTACACATGTTATTGTCCCTGTTCACACCCCGGTGGCAGAAAATGAGGCTTCTCAGCCAGAACTGGCGGAAGAGCAGCGCGAAGATGGTGATGAGCACTCGAAGGAAAACGTACGTAAGCAGCCAATTTATGAAGAAGGGGAGGTGCCAGCGAGAAAAGGGTGTGAAAAGAAACAAAAGGGTAAGCGGAACAGGGAGGAAAGGGAAAATAATGGAGGTGTATTAGAATATGAAGAAGTTGCAGGGGTGATTGAGGATGTTCTTGAGGATCTTTCGGCTAACTTCAGGAGAAATAATAAATCCCTGCCAATTTCATCTTTGTACGTTTCTCCGGATGAAAGGTAAGCTTAAAATTTGTTTTATTTGCCATTTTATCATTTTTTTAATCCTCATCAACTGATGCTTAATGCAACGTGGGCTAGCAGACCAATAAGAGGAGCAGAAAGATGTGGGCACAGTAACGTCATATGTTGAATTATATCATTGAAACTAAACTAGCTGTGTCATCTTTATTTATATCTGGCGCGTGCAACGTGTCTGTGATAGGGTCATGTGGACCAGATTACATTTTTTTAAATATTATTACATTAATTTTTTACCTGTGTTTGGACGCGGCTACTAGTTCCCATCTCCCTTGCATTCCCATCTCCTCTGGCGCACTCCAGAATTATGGTTGTGCCATCAAGTAGCAGAGTCAGCGTATTGTCCCATCAGGTGTGAACGCAATGACTTTGTTTGTTCAGAATTTTACGAATTTTGATTAGTTTGAAAGACAGAGAAACCTAAAACATGTATCTAGACATGTTTTGGGTATAGACACATTTATTAAATATCTAAAAAAACTAAGCCAGTTATATCTGGACAGGAGTAGTACACTATTACAACACGCTCGATCCCTTCTCCTTAGGTGCACTCCAAATTACGGTTGTGCCATCAAGTGCTGGGAGCAGAGTCAGCGTATTGTCCCATCAGATATGCCAGGGAACGCGCAAACTTTATTTTTAGGATCGGACGAGTTTCGATCGACTAGTTTCAAAGACAAAGACAACTAAAACATGGCCAACATATATAGATTATGACGATAATCGACCATGACTCAGGTGACCCAGATCCAAAGAGCATATTAAGATACCGTACATAGATTTAATTTATGCTTAAGTGGCCCTAATCGACTATGACGCTCTCGTAGTCTCCATCATTGACGATGTTGTCCGCGTCGCCGCCAGCCTCCTCCGCGTCAGAATTGATGCTGATGTTCCCGGCAGCGTTCCTCCTCCTCATGGATTCTTCACGGCGCGCTGCATCGACAATGGTGGAGGTCGTACGCCCAGGCATTGCCTAGAAGCGCTGCCTCCCTTCGGGGTCGTGCAGATCCGGGTGGATCTACCGCCGGTGGGTTCCACACAGCTCAATCAACGCAGCTCGCTCCTTCTTGAACAGCTTTCGCCAGTACGCGCTCGTACGCGAGTACCGCGCCATTGCCCTCTTCCGCTCCGAAAGCTGGCGGCGGTGCTCCTCGATCTGCCTCGTCGGCGTGTTGTCGCGCAAGAGTGGCGCGACAGGAACCCCGGCGTAGCTGAGCTCGAAGCCGGCCGGAAGCCTCGCTAACCGCGGCGCGAGTATGTCATAGTGGGCAAACTTCTGAGCCTCGTGCAAGCTGAGTTTGGGCCTCTCCCTCTCCATGGCGATGAAGGAACATGATCTGATTTTCGGCCCCGAGGTTAGGGGGATAAGGGCAAGGACGTAGGCCCAGCGTAGTTGCCACGGCCAATCATTTCGCAGAACAGACTTCTCGCGGATCGCCCTCATGCAGGACATCACTATCATCCACGCACCCTGATCCAACGGTGCCTAACAATCGGGGATCGGGTCTTCTAGAAGCCCAGAGCGGTTGCTGGTTAGTTATGCGTCCCGATTGTTTGTGGCCAACGGCGGTAGTTGAAAATAATACACATTTAAATGACACTGGTGGATCCATGTGTGGTCTCGAAAGATAACACACCTCAAATGACTCTGGTTGTTGTTAGTAAAAAGAGCACACATGCAATGACATTGGTGGATCCATATGTGGTATGTGAAAAGAACACACATGCAATGACTCCAGTTGTTGTTAGTGAAAATAACACACATGCAATGACACTGGTGGATCCATGTGTGGTCTCTAAAGAGAACACACATTTCAATGACACTGGTGGATCCATACGTGGTATGTGAAAAGAACAGTCATGAAATGACTCAGTTGTTGTTAGTAAAAAGAACACACATGCAATGACACTGGTGGATCCATGTGTGGTCTCTAAAGAGAACACACATTTCAATGACACTAGTGGATCCATATGTGGTATGTGGAAAGAACACACATGCAATGACTCTGGTTGTTGTTAGTGAAATGAACACACATGCAATGACACTGGTGGATCCATAGGTGGTATGGGAGAAGAACACACATTTCAATGACTCTGGTTGTTTTTACTAAAAACAACACACATGCAATGACACTGGTGGATCCATGTGTGGATTGTGAAAAGAGCACACATGCAATGACACGGGTGGATCCATATGTGGTAGGTGAAAAGAACATACATGCAATGACTCCAATTGTTGTTAGTGAAAAGAACATACATGCAATGACACCGGTGGATCCATGTGGGGTCTCTAAACAGAGCACACATTTCAATGACTCTGGTTGTTGTTAGTAAAAAGAACACACATGCAATGACACTGGTGGATCCATGTCTGGTCTCTAAAGAGAACGCACATGCAATGACACTGGTTGTTGTTAGTAAAAAGAACACACATGCAATGACACTGGTGGATCCATGTGTGGATTGTGAAGAGAACACACATGCAATGACACTGGTGGATCCATAGGTGGTATGTGAGAAGAACAGCCATGAAATGACTCTGGTTGTTTTTAGTAAAAAGAACACACATGCAATGACACTGGTGGATCCATAGGTGGATTGTGAAAAGAGAACAGTTGCAATGACTCCAGTTGTTGTTAGTGAAAAGAACACACATGCAATGACATTGGTTGTTGTTACTAAAAAGAACAACCATGCAATGACACTGGTGGATCCATGTGTGGATTGTGAAAAGAGCACACATGCAATGACTCCAGTTGTTGTTAGTGAAAAGAACATACATGCAATGACACTGGTGGATCCATATGTTGTATGTGAAAAGAACACACATGCAATGACTCTGGTTGTTGTTAGTGAAAAGAACACACATGCAATGACACTGGTGGATCCATAGGTGGTATGTGAAAAGAACACACATTTCAATGACTCTGGTTGTTGTTACTAAAAAGAACACACATGCAATGACACTGGTGGATCGATGGGTGGATTGTGAAAAGAACACACATGCAATGACACTGGTGGATCCATAGGTGGTATGAGAGAAGAACACACATTGCAATGACTCTAGTTGTTGTTACTAAAAAGAACACACATGCAATGACACGGGTGGATCCATGTGTGGTCTATGTAGAGAACACACATTTCAATGACACTGGTGGATCCATATGTGGTATGTGAAAAGAGCGCACATGCAATGACTCTGGTTGTTGTTAGTGAAAAGAACACACATGCAATGACACAGGTGGATCCATAGGTGGTATGTGAAAAGAACAAACATTTCAATGACTCTGGTTGTTGTTACTAAATAGAACACACATGCAATGACACTGGTGGATCCATGGGTGGATTGTGAAAAGAGCACACATCCAATGAGACCGGTGGATCCATATGTGGTATGTGAAAAGAACACACATGTAATGACTCTAGTTGTTGTTAGTGAAAAGGACATACATGCAATGACACCGGTGGATCCATGTGTGGTCTCTGAAGAGAGCACACATTTCAATGACTCTGGTTGTTGTTAGTAAAAACAACACACATGCAATGACACTGGTGGATCCATGTGTGGTCTCTGAAGAGAACACACATGCAATGACACTGGTTGTTGTTACTAAAAAGAACACACATGCAATGACACTGGTGGATCCATGTGTGGATTGTGAAGAGAACACACATGCAATGACACTGGTGGATCCATAGGTGGTATGTGAGAAGAACAGCCATGAAATGACTCTGGTTGTTGTTAGTAAAAATAACACACATGCAATGACACTGGTGGATCCATTGGTGGATTGTGAAAAGAGCACACATGCAATGACTCCAGTTGTTGTTAGTGAAAAGAACACACATGCAATGACACTGCTTGTTGTTACTAAAAAGAACACACATGCAATGACACTGGTGGATCCAGGTGTGGATTGTGAAAAGAGCACACATGCAATAACTCTAGTTGTTGTTGTTGAAAAGAACATACATGCAATGACACTGGTGGATCCATAGGTGGAATGTGAAAAGAGCACACATGCAATGACTCCAGTTGTTGTTAATGAAAATAACACACATGCAATGACACTAGTTGTTGTTACTAAAAAGAGAACACATGCAATGACACTAGTGGATCCATGAGTGGATTGTGAAAAGAGCACACATGCAATGACTCTACACTACAACAGATCCTAGAATCGGTGACGAATTGCCTGGTGACAAAATTCCGAACCGTCACCGAAAGTAACCATAGGTGACGGATTAGTTTTGGGTGTCACGTATGCTTGATAATGCGTGAATGTCGCGTTTCGCGTCACGGCAAACCGTCACCGATTATCCGCACGATGGATTTTAGAGCGTCGTAGATTAAGCTGTCACTGATTGTTCGTGGGACCAACGAGTTAGCAATTGTTTTAAAAACGATAAAAGGGCAAAGATGGGTTTCGAACCGAGGACCTAGTACAAAGTAAAACGTTTCGTTACCGCTGGGCTACCGTTTGGTTTTTGAATTGTTTGATTGGCCTACCATTTTGTAAACTCTATGTGCAGTACGTGGCATGTACAAAGATGGATCATTATAGTTAGGACTTGTGCGATCTTCCAAACAGTTTTCTTCTCTTGCGAACGAGCACCGTCAAGGGTATCCCTTGTCCAGGCGATCACGACATTCGCTAGCCCTTCATCTACAAGTCCTGGCGACTTGCGCCTACGCGACCACGACGATCGATCTTGATCCCAGCTAGCGAGGCTTCATGGCAGGCCGGCGCACGGCGATAGGAAGCACATGTGAGTTCCTTTGAGATCTGTTATGAAATTGATTTGGATTGGTGTTTATGTTACACATTGTGATTTATTTGGACTTTGGTAAACAATTTTCACATCGATTAGTACAAGTTGAATGGCATCATGACTCGAGTGGAACACATTATATATATTTTTGTAGGCGATGGATCGACAGTGGATTACTCATGGGCGCAAGTTCACCCCTTTTTACATACAAGGTGTCCGCGAGTTTATGGAGTTTGCGCGTGCAAACTGCAACGAAGGGGCATCAATATTGTGCCCATGCCAAAAATGCCTTAATATTACGCAGCAGACTCGGGACACTGTTGAGTATCACTTACACGTCAATGGTATGGCCGTTTCGTACACAAAGTGGAGTTGTCATGGAGAAGATGATGGTCCTGATGAAAACTATGATCATAGTTTGTATCAAAGCGATGACGATGATGATTATGATGATGGAAATGAGAATCATAATGATCATGTTGACAAGATGTTAGATGAGCTGCATGATTCTGGTGACAGAGGCCCAAGTGACACTAATTTCTATGCGAACCTCATCGAAGAAGCTACGAAAGAGCTTCACGAGGGATGCACCACTGAGACGAGGTTATCATTCATTATGAAGATGCTTTACGTGAAATCATACAACCGAGTCACAAATAAAGCTTTTGATCAATTTATGGCTATCTTATGTGCTGGTTTGCCAAAAGTGAATTTTCCCAAGTCCTATGCTGAAGCTAAGAGTGTTCTTTCTGAGGTTGGGCTTGGTTATGACACAATTCATGTTTGCAAATATGACTGTGCTCTGTTTTGGGGAGACCATGCCAAAAAAACTCATTGTCCCGAGTGTGGATTTTCAAGGTGGAAAGACCTGGAAGCAAAGAGAAAGATTCCCCACAAGGTGGTTCGATACTTTCCTATAATCCCAAGGTTACAGAGATTTTTTGTTTCCAAGGAAGCGTCGATGAACACCAAGTGGCACAAGGAGAAGAGGGTTGCACAACCGGGTATTTTGAGGCACCCAGCTGATGGTGAAGCATGGAAGCACTTTGATAAGGAGTTTGGATGGTTTGCTTCAGATGCCCGTAACATAAGGCTTGGTATTGCGACAGATGGATTCAACCCATACGGAATCATGAGTAGTTCATACAGTATGTGGCCAGTTTTTGTCATTCCATACAACTTCCCACCGTGGATGTGCGTGGATCAATCCAACTTCATGATGTCATTGCTAATCCCTAGAAAAAATTCACCAGGAAAGGATTTTCATGTATTTATGTAGCCATTGATAAAAGATATGATGAAGCTATGGAGTGGCGTGGGCACATATGATGCGTGCACAGGTAGAGAGTTTCCGTTGCATGCTGCGTTTCTTTGGTCAATTCATGACTATCCTGGATATGCCACGATGTCTGGCCGTAGCACAAGAGGGTTTTTCGCATGTGCGCACTGTGATAAGGATCCTTTCTACGAGTCTTTGCATAATAAAATTGGTTATATTGGTCATCATCGATTTCTGCCTCACGATCACGAGTGGAGGAGTAGCAGAGCCTTCAATGGAAAACCTGAACCTAAGGATGCACCAACAAGTTTCACACTTGTAGAAAGAGAGGAGAGGGTACAGAGAGTTCAGGATTACAGGCCAGGGAAAAATCCATCAACTAGGAAGATAAAGCGTGGCATGACTGGTGAGCCAACCTGGCACCTCAAGATCAACTTATATGATCTGCCATACTGGTCAAGATTGAAGTTTGTTCACAACCTAGATGTGATGCACATTGAGAAGAACATATTGGACAATATCCTTGGTACCCTTCTTGAGCTTGATGGAAAGAACAAGGACACTGTTGGTGGTAAAATGGATTTGGAAAAATTTAATGTCAGGAAGAAGTTCTGGATGAAACCTGAGGCCAAGGGTTTTTCAAAGGAGAAAGCACCGTGGACGCTTCAAAAGGAAGGCAAACAAAAATTGTGCAAGTATTTGGCCAACACTAGGTTCACAGATGGTTTTGCTAGAAATTTAGCAAGATGTGTGGACATCCCAGGGGGTAAAGTGCACGGTCTGAAGACGCATGACTGCCACATACTTATGCAGCGTGTGTTGCCAGCTGGTCTAAGAGGGATTGCATCAAAGGCGATGTATGAGACCATTGCTGAACTGGGAAAGTTTTTCAGGGAGTTGTGTGCCAACACTCTAAGAGCATCTATGCTGCGTCGAATGAAGGTTGAAATTGTCATAATTCTTTGCAAGCTTGAGCTGCTATTTCCCCATCATTCTTTGATGTAATGGTGCACCTGGTTATTCATCTACCTGATGAGGCACTTTAGAGGGGGCCTGTTCAATATGGTTGGATGTATCCAGTTGAAAGAAGGCTCGGGTACCTGAAATCAACTGTGCGTAGCAAATCAAAACTGGCCCTCAAGGTTCAATTCTTTGAGGATATATCGTGGATGAGTGCTTGCATCATTTCTCTAAATTTTTGGGCGATGTCATAGAAACCAGACATAACAAGCCTGAGAGGAACCAAGATAAGAAACAAAGAGTTGATCCGCTAGAGTTTGATATTTTTTCAGATGGAGCCAGAGGTTTAGGACTATCCAAGTTGAAGTATTTTCCCAAAGAATTTGTGATGGTTTGGTATGTACTTGAGCTGTGATGAGGCACAAAATTATATTCGGTAGGTCTATTTACCTTTTTATTAATCATTCAAAATTTTCAGTAATATTTTGTGTTATAGCAGTACCATTACTAATTTGTTTTTGATTTTTAGGAATTTCCGACAACAACTACAGAACAGGGGTGTGAACAACATTGAGGCAGAACTAGAGAAAGAATTCCCTACATGGTTTAAAAAACATGTCAGTAATTTGGACAATGCTCCAGAAGATTTAAAATCACTAGCACTTGGTCCAGATGCTCGTGTAGTTGTAGACCCTATGTGCAATGTAAATGGTGCTAGGTTCCGTTCCGTCGAGCGTGAGAAGAACATGAGGACTCAAAACTCAGGCATAATGACAAGGGGATCCGTTTCTGACGAACAAGATCAAGAATACTACAGTGTGATTAAGGAGGTTCTTGAGTTACTGATGCAGAAACAAGCACGGCGACAGATCCGTGTTCTTGTTCCGCTGTGATTGGTTTGACCTTGGAAGTAGGAAAACCACGGAGATGAAGGATGATGGATACTTTAAAAGCATCAATCCGTCTGTATTGTGGTACAAGAACGCCCCTTTCATATTAGCTCACCAGGCAAAAACTTGTTTTTACTTGGAAGACACAAAATTTGGTGATCCTTGGAAGGTGGTGCAAACTTTCAAGCACAGGAATGTATACGATGTTCCAGAAAAAGATGATGAAGGCAATGCAGGTGCATACCAGTAAGACCTAGGCTCGAAAGATCCCATTGTTCACCAAATTGAGGACGAGGAAGATGAATGTGTTGATGATCATGAAGATGACATGGCTGATCGCTCTGATGATGTGATATTTGTTGACTCTCAGACTGTTAGACAACTAGCAGGGAAAAATGGTGTAAACAATGATATGGACCTGAGCGATGAAGAACAAGAAGACTTGGAACCGGTTGTCGATGAATTTGGGAGGAGCATTTCAGATGTTGATAGTGATATTGACTAGTACCTTGTGAAAATGCGTTACTAAAATACTAGCACGCAGTTGTACTGTTTGATACTAGTTATGGAGACTGTTGCATTCAATTCTCAGTAACCATGTTATACACAAAATTATTAATTACAATGATATATATGGTCGTACCTAGACGTTTTTGCTTGTTTTTGTCATACTTACTTCGAGCAGCAAAATAGATTTACTAGAGATAGATACTTCTTTACATGACACAACCTACGCGACAGACATGTCCGTCTAGAAGTTGTGCACGCATAAAATTTGTAGCTCATAAAATATTCATAGATACCGATGAAATGAACTTAATTAACACGATTTCACTATAATTGGCAGCAACGACAGGCATAATATATTTCAGCTCATAAAAAATTTAATAGTACCATTACACTTAACCATGTCTTTAGACATACTAATGCCACATAATGAAAGGACCGTAAAATATTGTCTTAACATCTCATATTATTAGGTCGACAAATGACCCATGACCATCATAGTGAAAATGATCAAGGCTACTAAAGTTCCAAATTTGGAACATAGAAGGCAAATAGGAAAGCCCCCTTACGTCCCACGTACAGCATGAAAAACATCTTGTCTCCAATTCGCTGAAAATCCTCCTCCTATGACATCACTTTCCTCCACCCAGCGCAGCATACTCGGTCATCCTCAGGAGAAATTGAGTACGACCCTTTGACCTTTGTGTATTTATCACACACAATTGTGATATCACCATATTCAGCCATGTCTTCAGGGACAAGGCGTCGCGGGAGTTTCTATTCTTGGTCCACATGCACAATGTGAACATTTGTTAATCGGAAAATTACAGGCACAACAAAGTAGATCACTCATACTTACCAGCTCTTTCTTCACGCAATTTGTCCAGCTTAATGTGTGGATCAGAGACTCACATTTTCCAACTTGATAAGGCCTAGCTCCATGTTCATCAACCCAGCGTGTCAATGATGTCAACATTGCTGACCACTGACTCCATCATTCTCCAGTTAATTATGGTTCCATCAGTGGCATGCATAGCGTCAAGTATGCCTTTCTTATCCTGGGTCAGATTGTAATATGTTGTACAAGTTCAAATACTTAATTAAATGAATATTACTGAATCAAAATTAAGATTAATGCATGGTAGGTATGTCAACATTAAGATTGTTTAGGAACAAGGAAAAAATATCATGCTAAACACAAAGCAACTACTTCTTTTTTCATAAGGAAAAAACTAGAGACAATTCCATCGGTGACATTCTACACATTACAAAGTAGACTAGAAACCGAGCAAAATGGGTGAACCTAAATATTTTAGTGGATCTACATATATACATCCATTTTATACAAACTCGTAAACATCGTATATTTGTAAACGGAGGGAGTACTTCAAATAAGCAGTTACTTACATGGGTGGGTGATCGGTAGGTTGATCGACGTCACACGGGTAGATGGACCTTGTGTGTTGGTAGAGAAGACAAGCTCCGTTCCAACATCCAGATTGTAGACTCTAGCAAATTCTCTCCAATATTGGCCTTCAAGATATGTTCTGCCATCCTTGTTGATACAATCAACGTTAAATTCGAACCCTTCTCCCGTAACCACCTCGACCACAAAATCATTCTCGTGGTCGACAAAGTCGATGGCAAACTTCTTAAGGAAATTCGCTCTAGCATAGCAGGGCATTAACTGAAGAAAAACGGAACATGTTTACTACATGACAAACTAACAGATGCTATAATTCATGACAAAAGGGTGGAACAGGAAAGACTCATGATAATACAAAAAATAAAACCAGTACCGTCATTTCTTCAAAATTCTCTACAAGGGTGAGAACAAAAAAGGACTTGATCTTGTCGCCCAGGACGCACAGACCCTTGGTGTCAAAACACCAAGGACACTACGAATCAAAAAAAGAAAATTTAAAGATCATTGGCCGTACATTTTTGTCCAAATAGATCCAGTACATGCAAACTAGATAGGTTAGATTTTTACCGCAACGATCTTGCCCTTCGCCATCCCTCTCTCTCGACAGATCTGCGGCCTAGGCAAAGGTGGTTTAGATGGCGACGCTGACTCCAACTATGCCTTTAGGGTTTGTTGGAGGGAGAGTGTATATATATATATATATATGGTCCGACTATGCTTGCATGCCAGGCCTGGACCCAGTTGTAAGCTTAATTTGTGGGCTCGACGTGATTAGCTTTAGCCGTTAGGCAAAACAAGGAAATATATTGATTACATTTAGTGCACAGAGCAAGGAAATTGATTTGGTTTTTATTGCTCTGACTTAGTCGTCATAGTTAGATCCTGTAAGATCCTCTAAAATAGAATCTTGAGACTAACAAGGAAAGAATTAGCTATATTAATTAAATCCTTTACTTAGAATATTTTTCAAATTTTATGAAAAGTATTGGAAATAAGGAGTTTGCCTTTCATGTTTGTGGTTGTTTTTAGATATTCTGAAGGATCATCAGTATGTAAAGTACATAAGTTTCTGGTTTGAGATTGGTTTCAAAAACTTTTTTGTAGTCCAAACTTACTTCAAACTTTCTTAGCTACAAAATAAAGCATCAAACCATCTAATTTAGTAAATAAATGCAGTGTGCATTAACATGAGAATTCAGATAACAAGTGCATCAGTAACGCAACAGCAAACTCCATACACATTAACATAGTCTTAAACAACTGGGTATGATTTCCCAGCTTCCACCATACATAATAAAAACTTAGTCTTCAAACAGCACACATTTTCTCTTCATCTACAGGGGGACAACACAAACATAAACTAAACTTGTGGAAACAGAACATGAGGGCCAACAGCAGGACCGATAACCGGGATGAGGCCACCCTTGACGTACTTGTCGAGGAATCTGCCAAAGGCGGCATGCTTCACCATGGTGTGGCCCTTGTGCTTCTGCCTGCTGCCTACGCCAACGCCATCCGCGTGCTGGATCATGCTCTCTAAGTTCTTGGTAATGACCCTGCTGCAGAATGGGAAAGATAGCTCCCCGTGGCTGCGCAAAGCTATCTGGCCACTCACCAGCCGCTTAAGAACAAAGCGGCTCTTGCGGTCCCTGTCGTCCTTGTCGTGGCCCACGTTGCCAGAGCCTTCCTGTGAATTTTGAAATACGTAAGAAGTGAGATAAACAGGAGAACAACAACGATCAAACGAAATAAGCTGTAAAAAATTAACAATGCTACCAAAATTATTCTAAATTGTTGCGGTGATAGTACTAACATTTGATGAATCGAGGACAATTTTGTGTTGCGGTGATAGTACTAACATTTGATGAATCGAGGATAATGTTGTGTGACCAATATTTGATGAATCAAGGACAGTTTTGTCTTATCATGTCTAGTGAGCGCTGGAACGCCTGAGCGTTCATTTCTATCTGCTTCAAAGTCCATAATGGATAATTTATTAAAGAACAATATTCTTTGGGGACATAATTCAAGGCGTGTGAACTTTAGGGGGGAAATAACCAATTTTGCCTAAATAAAATTCTTGCAATCATAATCACTAGAATGAAAGAAGACTCGGATGAATTTAAGTTTCAAACGCATTGATCATTACACATTAAATTCCATTCATCAGATCAATCATTTCTTCCCAAATAAAATTCTTGTTATCATAATCTCTACAATCAAATTAGACTCAGATGAATTTAAGGCACTTAATGATGAATCATTTACAAGTTAACTACCTTAACACATTCAGAAAGTTATCTGATAACTATGAATTGATAGATATCATATGAGCAATCATAATAAGTAGAATTAAAGAAGGCTTGGATGAATTTAAGTTTTAAACGCATTGATCGTTACACTAAACAGGATACTGATTCAAACACACTATGGAATCATCACATTAATAAGCAGCAAATTTAGATAATGGTAATTATGAATTCCATGCATCAGATCAATCCTTTATTCCCAAACAAAATTCTTGCTATCATAATCTCTACAATCAAATTAGACTCAAATAAATTTAAGTCGCTTGTGTTGATTAATCATGTGCAAGGTAACTACCTTAACACATTCAGAATATAATCTGATAACTATTAATTGATAGATATCATATGAGAAATCATAATCACTAGAATGAAATAAGACTCGGATGAATTTAAGTTTCAAACGCATTGATCATTACACTTAACAGGATACTAATTGATACACACTATGGAATCAACACATTAATAAGCATCAAATTAAGAAAATGGTAATTATAAATTCTATGCATCAGATCAATCTTTTCTTCCCAAACAAAAATCTTTGTTATCATAATCTCTACAATCAAATCAGACTCGGATGAATTTAAGGCACAACATTCAGAAATTAATCTGATAACCATGAACCCATATATATCATATGAGTAAGAATACTATATGGAAGATCAAATCAAAGTCAACTACAAAGGAACCGTACAAACCCTAGAATCAAGAATATCTAGAAGACCACCTAGACAGCACAAATCAATCTACTCTATAAATAAACCCTATGTGAACAGTAAGATGAACAAAGGAGATCGAATAGAACAGCTCAGAACCTCGGTGCCGTCGTTAGAGGCCTCCTCCTTGAACGGTACATCTTCTTTGCGGGCTTGTTCATAGAGGTACTCGATGGAGTCAGGGTCTTCGCCGTCGTAGTACTCATCGTCTGGCACGACCATGACCTGGCGGCCTGCATGCGGGTTCTGTAGATCTGCCGTAGGAGCCACGACGTCCTCCTTCTTGTCATCATCGACGGTGACCACGACCAGTACGGTGGAGTCTGCAACGGTCACGACGCGCCGACGAGTGGCTGGTGCTCCCGAAGAAGACTCCTCGCCCGCCACCGTGGCGACGACCGCGGGTGCATCGCCAAAGCCGTCGACCGCCTTCGACTCTGGCTCGTCTTCGCGAGCGTGCTTCATCGTCATGCCGGACGATGAGATTGGTGGTGCGGTGGTGGGAGCGGATTGGGGTTTTCGGCAGATTGGGGAAGAAGTGGACGATGTTGGGAGAGACGATGAGACTGATGTGTTATATAGATGCTGGCGGTATGGTTTCCTCTGGTGCACGCGTGGGTGTGGAATCGTTTAGTCCTGGATGTAGTCCACTTTCCCATTGCTTTCACATTGGATCCACGCATGACATTTGGGAGAGTGGCGCGTTGCAGCAGAAATCTCTACAAATTCTATATTATATATTTTTTTTAAAAAATCTATATTATTTAAGTAAAAAAAGTATATTGTGTATAAAACAATAAGTTTTCTAAAAGATTTTATAGAGAAATATTGAATTTGTTCAAATTAGTTGAAATCCTAAATTAAATTGGAACCAATCTCGGTCAAACTGGAACACACAGATGCCAATGGGTCATCAGTGTAACTGGACCCACATGTGTCATCAGGGTCAACTTTTGCCCAATCCCAGTCAACATAGAACCCACAGACGCCATTGGGCCAACTTGCACCAATGTTAGTGTAAGTGGACCCACGTGTGTCATCAAGTCAACTTTTGTCCAATCTCAGTCAAACTGGACCCACAGTTGCCATTGGTACCCGCATGCACCGATGCTAATGTAACTGGACCCACATGTGTCATCAGGTCAACTTAAGCCCAATCTTAGTCAAACTGGACCCCTAGATGCTATTGGGAACACTTGCACCAATGCTAGTGTTAGTGGACCCACGTGTGTCATCAGGGTCAACTTAAGCCCAATCTTAGTCAAACTGGACCCACAGATGCCATAGGGTCCCACATGCACCGCTTCTAGCTATGTGGGCCAACATGTGTCATCAGGGTCAAATTAAGCCCAATCTTAGTCAAATTGGACCTACAGATGCCATAGGGTCCCACATGCACCGCTGCTAGCTATGTGGGCCCACATGTGTCATCAGGGTCAACTTAAGCCCAATCTTAGTCAAACTGGACCCACATATGCCATAGGGTCCCACGTGCACCAATGTTAGCTAAGTGGACCCACATGTGTCATCAGGGTCAACTTTTGCGGCGATATGAGTCAACATAGAACCCACAGATGCCATTGGGCCCACATGCACCAATGCTAGTGTATGTGGACCCACGTGTGTCATCAGGGTCAACTTAAGCCCAATCTTAGTCAAATTGGACCCACGTGTGTCATCAGGGTCAACTTAAGCCCAATCTTAGCCAAACTGGACCCACAGATGCCATAGGGTCCCACATGCACCGCTGCTAGCTATGTGGGCCCACATGTGTCATCAGGGTTAACTTAAGCCCAATCTTAGTCAAACTGGACCCACAGATGCCATAGGGTCCCACATGCACCACTGCTAGCTATGTGGGCCCACATGTGTCATCAGGCTCAGCTTAAGCCCAATCTTAGTCAAACTGGACCCACAGATGCCATAGGGTCCCACATGCACCAATGTTAGCTAAGTGGAGCCACATGTGTCATCAGGGTCAACTTTGGCGGCGATATGAGTCAACATAGAACCCACAGATGTCGTTGGGCCCACATGCACCAATGCTAGTTTATGTGGACCCACGTGTGTCATCAGGGTCAACTTAAGCCCAATCTTAGTCAAATTGGGCCCACGTGTGTCATCAGGGTCAACTTAAGCCTAATCTTAGTCAAACTGGACCCACAGATGCCATAGGGTCCCACATGCACCGCTGCTAGCTATGTGGGCCCACATGTGTCATCGGGTCAACTTAAGCCCAATCTTAGTCAAACTGGACCCACATATGCTATTGGGCCCACTTGCACCAATGCTTGTGTATGTGGACCCACGTGAGTCATGGTACATTCTATGTGGAAGCTCATATGCGGGATTGTTATTTTGATGAGAATGAAATGTTTCAAGTTTAAATTTTTTCGTGTCAACTAGTTCACGTAAAATTTATCAGTGTGTAGGTTTTCAATTTTTATGAGATATTTTGAATTAGTTATGCACTATACAAGCTTTGGTCAAACTTGAGTTGAAAGTTGTAGGAAAGCCGTGGGTTCAATTTTTGAAATTAAGTTGCAACCACGACCAAAGGATTGGTGAAAATCCCATGCGTTCAATTGTTGAAAGTTTGCAGCCACGATCGGACCGCACCACACCTACACGCGTCGCATCGTAACAAAACGGATCCCACTATCGCACATAATAACCGCATGCACCACACCTAAACACGTCGCACCGTAACAAATTAAAACTTACCCCACTACACCGCAATAACCGCAGCGCACCACTCCTAAACGCGTCGCACCGTAACAAAACTGACCGCACTGCACCGCACTAACCGCATCGCACCGTAACGGGTCGACTACATCGATGAACGGGCCCTCCGCCTCGACTCCGCCGCCGCTGTAACACCACAATAACCACAACGCGTCCGCTTCTCGTCTGATCTTCTTCCTCTCGCGTCTTCCTCCTCCACACGACAGGGAACTCAGCATCCATGGATCCCTATGGAGACATCCTCGATGACGGGAAAACCACGGTTGACATCAAGCCCATCTGTTCCTATGGCACGAAGATTATGGAGGTGGTGTACACCAACGATGTGAACTACTTGAATCACATGCTAGAGAAAGAGACTTACAAGTTCCTCGGACTCGACCTCAAGTACACAAGGAATAGGCAGGACGAAGCTCCGTCACAAAAGCTCGCCGTCGTCCAGATCGCCCTAAAGGAGACTGTCCTCGTGTTCCACTACTACAGGTAATATATGTACTAAGGATGGGCATTTCTATTTCAGGCCTCCTTTGATTCAAAGGATTTCCTATGGGTTTGTACAGGATTCAATCCCTATGTTTTTTCCATTAGCACATGTTTGATTCATAGGATTGTACCCTGTACGAACGTTTTCACATCAGGCCTCCTTTGATGCGGGGCTTGTTTGATTCAAAGGAATCTCATATGAATTTTGGAGGATTTTTATCCTTAGAAATTTTTCCTATGTGCATTGTTTAATTCCTATAGGTTTAAGTCCTTGTGGATTTTGTTAGATCACGTATTATGCATGATCTATGGGCATTGTACGTGGCCTAATAGCACGGTTTCCCAATTTCCTTGTTCAACGTTTTCATCAAATAATTGTACACCATCCAAATTATTGTCATGTCATAGTTTGCATCTATACTGCAGGAGAAGGGAGCCTTGTCCGAAACTGGTTATGTGCATATTTTTATTTTCCATTTGAGATCATGTATAATTAGCCAATGCAAATACATTGCTTGCACTCATTTATTTCAAATACTTAGACATGTTAGTTCAAGTATTATGCATGATCTGTGGGTGTTGTACATGGCCTAATGGTACGGTTATGCAATTACCTTGTTTAACATTATCATCAAATAATTGTACATCATCCAAATTATTTTCATGGCTTAATTTGCATTTATACTGCAGGAGAAGGGAGCCTTGTCCGAAACTGGTACAGTTCCTTCAGGAAAAGGGGATCACTTTCGCTAGCGTGGACATCAGGAGTGATAAAGAGAAGCTTGCACATGAGGATATCACCATTCCAGAACAGTACCACATTGACATCCAAGACATGTTTAAGACCAAAGAACGGTTCCATTGGAATCAGCGGTATGACAGGGACGGGATGTTATCTCTAGCAGTGATCATCATTAACAAAGATCTCGGGAATTGCAAGGCACTCCCGGACGATGGCCACGAAGTATGGGAGAACAAGCCACTTTCCGCGATGAACCTAGAGTACGCAGCAAGAGACGGGTATGTTACCTACGAGCTGTATCGTAGGCTCATTACCGCAAGGGACGGGTTAGACCAGGGGACTCGCAAGGCTGCAATTAATGCAGCAGAAAAGGCGGCAGCAGCTAAGGCCGAGGCGGAAGAAGCCGAGGCGGCAAAAGCTGCGGCCGAGGCGGCAGCTGCTGCAGACCAGAGTGATGCAGATGACGAGCAGGATGATGCAACGCAGCAGGCTGAAAGGGAACAGGCGAGGGCGATCTGGGAAGAGGAGCAGGCGGTGTGGGGAGTGGAAGAGGCGGATGGAGAGGTGGTGCATGTCGCCAAACGCTCATGGGAAGCGGGCGAAGATGACCAGGACAGCGAGCAGAACGACACCACTGGCTGGGGCAACACCACCACCGCTGGCTGGGGCGACACCACCACCACTGCCTGGGGCGACAAAGCCACCGACCCCACCGCCTCCAATGCCACCGGCTGGAATTAATGCACGTTACTAGACTATAGCCAGTTATATTTGTGATGTTGTATGTTGTTTATGTAGTACAGATCGTGGTACTTTGTTGTTGTTTACTTTCTAAGTTGAACTACTTTAGTATGCTTGTTTCTTAAAGTACCGTGAGCTAGCAAACATACCTATGTAATGTTATATGTCTGTTCAGTTGTGTTTGTGCACTGGTTATACTAGTTCAAAGGAATATGATTGTCAACAAATATAAACTTGCCTTGATGAAAGTCTAGAATTGTAAACGCAAGCGTTACAAAGTTATTTTAAGCTAGTGTTATTGGACCCACATTTGTCATCGGGATCAACTTTTTCCCAATCTCAATCAAACTGAAACCACATATGCCATTAGGTCCCACATGCACCATTGCTAGTGTAAGTGGGCCCACATGTGTCATCGGGGTCAACTTTTGCACAATTTCAGTCAAACTTTTGCCCAAACTCACTCAGACTATAACCATAGATGCCATCGGTACTCGCATGCACCGATGCTAGTGTAACTGGACCCACATGTGTCATCAGGGTCAAATTTTTCCCAAACTCAGCCAAATAGGAACCACAGATGCCATTGGGTCCCACATGCACCAATGCTAGTATAAGTGGCTCTGTTTCAAATTTTACTATGTAATATGCACTATGCAGTGTCAAACCTGTTATAAGTGAGTTGATCAGAGCATTGATCTATAAAACTGTCAAATATTTGTAAATTATTGATATATATACCAATATGTACTGCTCTTTTTATAAAAAAAATCATTATTTAGCAAACCCGCTAAATGGGCATAGCGCGTTATAGCTCCGCTATAGCTTTTAAAATCGGTGCCGCTAAATCAAATAGTCCGCTATTTTAAACATTGATAAGTGGGTCCCACATGCACCAATGTTAGTATAAGTGGGTCCAACATGCACCAATGTTAGTACAAATAATAGTTTACCTAATTGGGGAAAAAATCTATCCTGCAGATATCCTAGCCCCTTCTTGTACTTTCCCCAAACTCCTCCTCTCCATCCGCATCTCCGCATCGCCGCCACATCTCCGCACCGTCGTGGCCGTCCGCATCGCCTCCGTCAGGATCGTCCAGCCACCGACGACCGTATTTCTGCAACCCCGCCACCGCGCTTCTCCACAGCCACGCCGCCGCGCATCTCCACAACGCATTCGCCGCCCGTAACGACGTGCACATCCGCATCGACTCCGGCCACACCACCACGAAGTTGGCCCATCGGCATTGACCGCATCTCCGCAACCTTGCTCCATGCTGAAGGTGAGGCCAATCATGTTGGATTTACTTGTGCTACCCACTGAAATCATGTCTGCATTGTTTGTCCAGTAGGGTATTCCACGAGCTATGTGCTGAAGCTAGATTTCCCATGAAAATACACTAGTGTACCTACTGGAATAATTCCTGCACATTACAATCCCATGAATCAAACACTACTGGAAGGAAACATTGCATAAGGTCTGAACTCTACAATACATGTGTAGGAAAATATATTAGGGCTCGTTTGGCTCCTATGCATTCATTTCATTTGGTTGAAATGAAATGAAATGAAATCCCCATGTCACTTCATTTGGATGGAATTTAAATTCCTTAATGAATTTTTATGTTTGGCTGCCACCTGGAATTCTGAAATGAAATGATTTACAGCTTCTGTTTGGATGACATTTTAAGCCAATTGTGAAATCAACAACACATTTGGCTTCAAAATTCAATTACATAATGTAAATAAAATATGATATTTTCAAAATAAAAATCAACTACAACATGAATAAAGATCAATGTATCCACAAATACACTTGTCTGCTCATTATATCAACACAGATGGATCAATGATGTTGTCATTGTTAGCATTCTCGTCCGCCATTTCCTTGACTTTCAAGGAGTCCTAGCTCCCTTTCGATAGCTCGATCCCTTGAGTAAAGTGTGCTAATTATATCCCAATACTTGATAACCTTGTACTTATAGGAAGTTGCATCGTTGTGTGCCTACAAATAAGAGAAACTAGAACATGTTAGAACATGTGCCACTTCTTCAAAATCTTAGCCAAGGGTGAGCAACAGATAACACTTGTGAATAAATGTTTTCCTAATAGGTAGGAATACACTATAGCTATAACTTAGCACATCAGGGATGAAAAAGTAAATCTAATGTACAATACTGACAAGCCAGAGATTCAAAGTGAAGTTTGGTGGTGGTCCATTTCCTTGCTGCACAATAATGCATCATTCTGCCATGACCAAGATGACCAGATCACATTCATTCTCTCCATCAAACATAACAAGTTTAGCTAGCTACATATTGATATGAAAAATGGAACTTGTTTGGACACACACATATATAGATGATAAATTAGTTAGGCATGACATGTCTTAAGAAATTGTCGATGCCGGAATTATGGATGGATGTTCATGTGTAGAAAATACCACCTGGCTGTTTTCCTTGTTGCAAGGAAACAACTCGCAGTAAACAAGGTCCAGAGAATGAATGACAATGAACCAGAAACACATGCCTAGAAAGTGCAACCACATGATGCATAGAGGGACAGTTTTGGGGTCGGCTGTACCACATGCAACCACAACATCGGAAATGGAAGAACCTACACTAACTTACCATCTCTGATGTACTAAATCGCTGAAGCATTATATTCTGGTGACTAAAACAGAACATAATTACTAGCTATGATCTGTTTCTATAAGAAATAGGCCTAAACTTCCTAGTCTCCCAAAAAAGATCGGACATCTAGCTACTATATATGGCAAGAACTAATGTAGTACTTACGATGTTTCTAAAATCCAACACATCAAAGGTAGTTCTTAGAGAACTTATATCTGACAGAATAGGAGTCTGTAGCTTTCCTATGCTATGACTAGTGCTTGTAGCATTGAAATAACTTGCAAGTATTTGCAGAAACAATATTTGTACTGTTGTGATGAAATACGTTGTTGTGACGTTGTAATACCTATAATGTGTTTCCTACACTTTTACCATTTGTTAATGTGTGCTAAATTTGTAAGCGCAGCCCATTCTTTAACATGGCAGGAGCATCTTCGCAGAAGCGTGATCTCGGACCACTCATCGCCCAAAGATGTCGGCTTACTGAGAGTGAGCAAGAGCATCTGCTGGAACTTCAATCGAACATGGGAAAAATTGTCGGGTTGCCATTCGTAACCCGCTTGACCAAAACGAATCTTAAGATGTACCACATGGTACATTCATATAACTTTCTTTTAATTCTTTTTTTTTTGCCATGCGTGTATGCAATTTTTCTATGTGGTTTATGACATCGACTTACTAACTTATATATCTTGTTTTGTATTGATTAGAAATTGCCTAAGAAGGTTGTTAATGCTCTACAAATTTGTGAGGGAGGCTCAACTAGAGTGTGTCTTCCTAAAGAGGAGATCACCCCCATCGACTTCAAGATAGAAAAGGATTATCGCCTCTTCTTCGATCCAGATGGGTGGAAGTGTTTCGTACAGAGCATAGATCTAGAAGAGGGACAAGCTGTTCTCATATACTCGAAGAAAGCGCATTTTGAAGGGTGGCGTAACCGAGAGGGTTTCGTCTTCATATTTAGAAGAATAAATGATTTGTCGCCTATGCCGGTGTCCATGATCAAGGGTGCCAAGGCGACGGCGGGCAGGGGACGTGAAGGACAGACGTGTACGCCGGCAACGCGCGTTGTCAAGAAGAGGCGCCGTCGTACGAGCAGGGGCAGCGCAAGAGCATGGCCACTTCTCTATCGCCATCGTCGTCGCCGTCGCCGTCACCGACGCCGTCACCATCTCCACCACCCCATCTGCCGCTGTATCCGAACCCCGACTTTATGTTCATCCGCACCCTTCACGAGGACAAGTGGGACAAGGTCTCCCTCTGCCATGCTTTCAAAGATTACATCAGCGGCGACCAGCCCAACACTATGCGTGTCCGGGAGCATAACAGCAGGCTAACCTTCGATGTGGAGATGTATTTCGATCATCGAGACGGCCGCTTGTACCTCCGTAGGGGTTGGCCTAAGTTCGTCAAGTGCTACACTATTTCGCTAGCCAACATCCTGTCGTTCGACTACTATGCTGGCAACAGGGAGCTGGTCGTCACAATCTACGGTGGTAGGCTCTCCCGCCGGGAGTACGCCACCAGCTGACGATAGCGGCGATGATGGCGATGGCGTGATGTGAGGGACACGCAGACCATGCCCGTCAAGGAGGAGGAGATGTCAGAGGGCTAGTACGGATGTCCAGACCGTGTCCTGACCCTATCAGATTTCCATGTCTGCCTCTTCCTAGACTAGGAAGAGGATCTAGGATTAAACTTACCATGATGCACTCTGTTTAAGTTTTCCTGATACACTATGCTTAAGTCTAATATGTAAGACTAAAAATGCTTTTTCTGCCCTGTTGCATGTGCATCAGGGTGTGATAACAGATCCGCCTGTTCCTAGTTGCAAAACTATTTGCTGACTTTCTGGGTGTAAAGTCTAATGAGATCACCTACCTTTTGGTGGATGTTAGAAAACTTTGCTGGCTACATATCTAATATGTGAAATAATTCTGCTCTTCTGTTTGTTTTTCGAATCAATGAGGTTTACTTGTTTAAGTGATATTGTGCTTCAGCTTTCAAGTTGGAGTTATGGAATGAAGGAAACTAATGGTATTGTTTGCTCAGTAATCCAACTGTTGTACGTGAATGAACATATTTTGTTTTCCTTTTCATATATAAAAAATGACTTATTCAAATAATTTAATATGGTTCATGGCCAAATAATTTTATAGTACAATGAATTAGAGATAATCCCGGCTTGTAAACCATATTACAAATTCCGCACGGGAGGTCTAAGTAGTGGAAAAACCTAAACCATTGCATGTGTTAGGATTTATTTAATTACAATATGTAATTAGAGATAATCCCCGCTTATAAACCTCCCGTTCCGTTCCCTCTGTTTTTTCCAATCAAATTTACAATGAATGGTTTTCGTTCCCTCCACTTATGTACCAAAAAATTTCGTTCCCACCTCTTTTGTTTTCCACCCGCCCGCCCATTTTGGCACTAACAATTTGCCGCCCCCATGACACTTTAAAAATGGCATGCCCCCACCTCCCGCATACCCATCCCCTAATTCTGTTCCTTGTTCACCGCCCACCTAGAACCCCATCGCCACTTTCCTTGACCCCAGATCCGTCAACCAAGGCGTTGGTTGCCGGCGGATTTCCCCTCTGCGGCGGGCGACATGTCCGGCAGTCTTCGAAGCGGCACACCACGCCGGAATGTGCTACCACCGACACCAAAGCAAAAGCGTAAACGCCCAAGTCATTTTTCTGCCGCCCTAGGTCTATGCCTCTTTCTAGATCAGTCAAGCAGGAGTTCTAGTAGATCAACATGTGTAGATCGTTGTTCAAGATCTTTGACTTATGTGCAAGATCTAGGTTTTAGATCATAGACATGGTTTGAGATGCCTAGCACGTGTTGAACGTGACACCCTATGATCCGAATCCTTCGACAATGTGCTTGTCTTGGGTTTTAATTTCATAGATCATGGTTCCAGATGCCATGAATGTGTTGAGCATGACAACCTATGATCTGATCTTATAACTATGTGTTAGATTTAGGTTTCTGTTCCTACATAATGGTTCAGGTAATATGGCACAACTTGTTGGATAAACCCTGTTGCTTGGCGTCTTAACTGACGCAACTGAACAACTTGATACCTAATACTGAACACGACACTTAGCGAACTTGTTGTGTGAGGGTTTAGACAGTTAACTAAATGACGATACGAGATTTGGAGGCAATAGAATAATGTTTTGTGAGCATGTTAATTTTACAGTATGGATCACATAATTTTTGCTTTAATGATCTTGTCTACTCTGTTTGTACTAATGAGTATGATCATGACTTGCCTTTGCTTGATTGTTTTCGGTTACTCAAGTCAAAATAGCAGACGCATATCAAAATGTTAGGAAACAAGTGATGGAGGAGAACGTGTCTCGTATGTCTGAAGCACTAAAGCAGAATGCTATTGAACATGGCAAGCCAATGGAGGATTTCACGGCGATGGCGCGTGAATTTGTGTTTGGTACTGCTAAGAAACCGGTGGCAGTGACAACACGGAAAGAGGCACAACCGCAGGAGAAGGATATCACCGAGGACCCTAATTATGAACCTGATCCTGCCGACGAGCCCACTGATGATGATGTGTTTGTTCCGGATGAAGAGGACCGTGATGTTGTTAAATCTTCCTCTAAGGTGAAGAAATGCAGCATCCTCCTGCCTTCACATGTAGGATATGTACAGATTGCTTTAATATTTATGGCTTGATCTATTAAAATGCAGGTAACGGAAGGTTCTACAAAAGAAAAGAAGCAGAAGCGCTCAAAAACCTTTGTGCCTCCAAATGTTGTAACAAGGTCAGCAGCAAATGCAGAGAGTCAAGATGATGGTGAAACAGAGACCCCTACCCAAAAAGCAGGGGAATGGGGTACTAATGGAAATGAATCCTCGCCCATGCTAATTCAAACCTCTAGAGGCAGCAACTCACCTGAGGAGAATGTACTTGTCCGCAGCGAACGGGAACGTATTGACAGCACATCTTACGATTTATTCACTGGTTTAGTTGCAAAATTTTCAATTGAAGTCTTGGCTCTCGTTTTGTCACTAGTTTCAGTTGCAATTGTAGACACGGGTGCTCTAAAGGAAAAGCGTAATGTACACGAACCTACTATGGGGCATGGGGTACACGAGTGGTCTAGAAGGAATGGAGGGGCTAAGATGCAGATCAACTTCACTCCTGGCATGAGGAGACCCACTGATCCAATGCAAGCAGCAAAACTGAGTTCAGAGTGTGGCATTCACATACGCAGCAAGATGCCACTGGCAACCCACTAGAAGCAGTATGGTGACAAGGAAGGTCGTCTGAAAGATATTATTCTAGAAACCATTAAGTCTATAACTGTAAGTCCGTTAACCTCTTATTCATTTTCCATATAAAATGTCTCATTGGTGGATGATTTTTTAACAATTCTGTCATTCGATGTTGATATGAATTTGTGTTCCATGTTATTTGCAGGGAAAATTTGCAATGGACAGCAGTGGTGACCTTAGCAAAGACATTTGCACCGACATTTTACAGAAAGGTATTCGCCAACAACGTTGGAGGCTGAAAAAGGTCTATTGGAAAGATGTTAAAGATCTAACCCGCGAGCAAGCTTTATTGTTGAAACCAAAAGAGGTAGACGAGGAAAGCTAGGCAGAGCTTCTTGATATATGGCATGATGAGCACTACAAGGTACACGATTCCTGTTGTTTCAGCTACATCTATCACGGACATACTACTGTACTGTGGAATACTAAATTCATGCATCTGTACATAGGCAATCTGCGAGAGTAATAAGAAGAACAAAGATGCTGTGACGAAGAAACACACCACTGGCTCAAGAAGCTTTGTTGCACATTACCATGCACTTGTGAGTATTTGAACTCTTCAGATGCAACACCTACTTCTTTTTGTGAACATGCCATACACACTTATAATTCATCGTGTCATAATTCTTGTAGAAATCTCAGAAGACCGAGGACGTCGATACCTCCCCGATTGCTTTCTTTAAAGCAAGCCACACTAACAAGGATGGTATGATGTCCCAGAAATCAGCAGAAGCTTATGTAAGTAAATTATTTTATGTGCTACGCATTTCTCATTAGTTTGTCTAATTATTTGATTTCTTCTAACTCTGGACATGCTATTTTTTTATCCTATTGTAGACTGAGATGGTGCTTCAGAAAATGGGACCACACCTAGAAGATTGGATTCCCAAAACTGATCTGGAGATTGTTGAAGAAGTCCTGAGAGACCAGAACAATTCAAAATCAATAACTTTGCTTTCCAGCATTGGAGTTTCATCTGCTTCCAAGAGGTCTAGCGTCTCAGCTGGGCGCATCCGTGATTTAGAAGAAAAGTTATCAAGTCAGGAGCAAGATTCGTTGAATGCAGCTGAAAGGGTTCAACGCGAGATGGAGGAACGGATGCAAGAGCAGGAAAGGAGATTTGAAGAGATGAGAAAGAAGCAGGATGATGAACTTGAAGCGTTGAAAAAGTCCAAGCGAATAAATCTGCATTTGAGAAGAGGCGAAGGAAATGGATGGCATGCTTAGTTACTGTTGAGGATGTCAGAACTCCGGTCCAGTCCGTGACTTGGGCCAAAAATATCTGCGCGCTAATGGGCCGGGTGGGCCGAAACATTGTTTTTTATTCCTTTAGTTATTTGAGTTTGATACCGCAGTTTCAGTCTACCAGAATTTTAAAGTTTGCGTGTGATACAATTCATATTTATAAATTTTCTGCCATTTCAAATATTTGCTTCCATTTAATTTTGTTTCGTAATTTGCGTGGAATTTCAATTTTTAATCAAATTTGTCCGTGCAAAAAAATTGGTGACAGCGTCACATTCCTCCCGGCCCACAAGGCAGTTCCGAATGGGCCGGCCCAAAAAATGACACGTCATCATCGCGAGCCCCACATGCAGACACCACGTCATCGTTGACGGCCCCACCTACATGCTGCCACGTCAGCGTCGCTGGACCCACCTGCCAGCTCCCACGTCATCTCCGCGGGCCCCACACGAAGGTGACACGTCATTGCATTGGCCCCACCTGTCAAATGCCATGTCATCGTGGTGGGACCCACCTGCTAGTTGCCACGTCATCATCGTCGGACCCACCTGCGAGCTGCCACGTCAGCATCGTTGGACCGACCTGCCAGCTGCCACGTCATCATCGTCGGACCCACCTGCCAACTGCCACATCAGCATCGTCGGACCCACCTGTCAGACGCCACGTCATTGTGGTGGGACCAACTTGCCAGCTGCCACGTTAGCATTCCAGGTCCCACCTGCCAGAATCCTCGTGATGCCATAAATCTTCCGTGACGGCAATTTTCGTCAACGAATATGCTAAACGGTGACAGATTTTCCTATTTTAGGTGGCGTAGAAGGTCCGTCACGGATAACCTATCTTAGGTGACGCCGTAAGGACCGTCACCGAAGCTCAATCTTGCGTGACGAAAATTTGTATTCCGTCACTATACAAGAATCTGTGATGGAGCTTCCATGACGACCCTGGTGACGCCATGTTTTCGTCACGAGGGAGTACTTAGTGACGGAAATGGCATTTTCGGTGACGAATGTGATTTGTCACAAAAACTCTTTTCTCTTGTAGTGCTAGTTGTTGTTAGTGAAAAGAACATACATGCAATGACACTGGTGGATCCATATGTGGTATGTGAAAAGAACACACATGCAATGACTCTGGTTGTTGTTAGTGAAAAGAACACACATGCAATGACACTGGTGGATCCATAGGTGGTATGTGAAAAGAACTCACATTTCAATGACTCTGGTTGTTGTTACTAAAAAGAACACACATGCAATGACACTGGTGGATCCATGGGTGGATTGTGAAAAGAACACACATGCAAGGACACTTGTGGATCCATAGGTGGTATGTGAGAAGAACACACACTTCAATGACTCTGGTTGTTGTTACTAAAAAGAACACATATGCAATGACACTGGTGGATCCATGTGTGGTCTCTGTAGAGAACACACATTTCAATGACACTGATGGATCGATATGTGGTATGTGAAAAGAACAAACATGCAATGACTCTGGTCTCTGAAGAGAGCACACATTTCAATGACTCTGGTTGTTGTTAGTAAAAAGAACACACATCCAATGACATTGGTGGATCCATGTCTGTTCTCTGTAGAGAACACACATGCAATGACACTGGTTGTTGTTACTAAAAAGAACCCACATGCAATGCCACTAGTGGATCCATGTGTGGATTGTGAAGAGAACACACATGCAATGACACTGCTGGATCCATAGGTGGTATGTGAGAAGAACAGCCATGAAATGACTCTGGTTGTTGTTAGTAAAAAGAACACACATGCAATGACACTGGTGGATCCATAGGTGGATTGTCAAAAGAGCACACATGCAATGACTCCAGTTGTTATTAGTGAAAAGAACACACATGCAATGACACTGGTTGTTGTTAGTAAAAAGAACACACATGCAATGACACTGGTGGATCCATGTGTGGATTGTGAAGAGAGCACACATGCAATGACTCAAGTTGTTGTTGTTGAAAAGAGCACACATGCAATGACTCTGGTTGTTGTTAGTGAAAAGAACACACATGCAATGACACTGGTGGATCCATAGGTGGTATGTGAAAAGAACACACATTTCAATGACACTGGTTATTGTTAGTAAAAATAACACACATGCAATGACACTGGTGGATCCATGGGTGGATTGTGAAAAGAAGACACATGCAATGACACTGGTGGATCCATAGGTGGTATGTGAGAAGAACAGCCATGAAATGACTCTGGTTGTTGTTAGTAAAAAGAACACACATGCAATGACACTGGTGGATCCATAGGTGGATTGTGAAAAGAACTCACATGCAATGACTCTAGTTGTTGTTAGTGAAAACATACATGCAATGACACTTGTGGATCCATATGTGGTATGTGAAAGGAACACACATGCAATGACTCTAGTTGTTGTTAGTGAAATGAACACATATGCAATGACACTGGTGGATCCATAGGTGGTTAGTGAGAAGGACACACATTTCAATGACTCTGGTTGTTGTTACTAAAAAGAACACACATGCAATGACACTGGTGGATCCATGGGTGGATTGTGAATAGAGCACACATTTCAATGACACTGGTGGATCCATATGTGGTATGTGAAAAGAACACACATGCAATGACTCCAGTTGTTGTTAGTGAAAAGAACATACATGCAATGACACCGGTGGATCCTTGCGTGGTCTCTGAAGAGAGCACACATTTCAATGACTCTGGTTATTGTTAGTAAAAAGAACACACATGCAATGAGATTGTTGGATCCATGTATGCTCTCTGAAGAGAACACACATGCAATGACACTGGTTGTTGTTACTAAAAAGAACACACATGCAATGACACTGGTGGATCCATGTGTGGATTGTGAAGAGAACACACATGCAATGACACTGGTGGATCCATAGGTGGTATGTGAGAAGAAAAGCCATGAAATGACTCTGGTTGTTGTTAGTAAAAAGAACGCACATGCAATGACACTGGTGGATCCATAGGTGGATTGTGAAAAGAGCACACATGCAATGACTCCAGCTGTTGATAGTGAAAAGAACACACATGCGATGACACTGGTTGTTGTTACTAAAAAGAACACACATGCAATGACACTGGTGGATCCATGTGTGGATTGTGAAGAGAGCACACATGCAATGACTCTAGTTGTTGTTGTTGAAAAGAACATATATGCAATGACATTGGTGGATCCATATGTGGTATGTGAAAACAACACACATGCAATGACTCTGGTTGTTGTTAGTGAAAAGAACACACATGCAATGACACTGGTGGATCCATAGATGGTATGTGAAAAGAACACACATTTCAATGACTCTGGTTGTTGTTACTAAAAAGAACACACATGCAATGACACTGATGGAACCCTGTGTGGTCTCTGTAGAGAACACACATTTCAATGCCACTGTTGGATCCATATGTGGTATGTGAAAAGACCACACATGCAATGACTCTGGTTATTGTTAGTGAAATGAACACACATGCAATGACACTGGTGGATCCATAGGTGGTATGTGAGAAGAACACACATTTCAATGACTCTAGTTGTTGTTACTAAAAAGACACACATGCAATGACACTGGTGGATCCATGGGGGATTGTGAATAGAGCACACATTTCAATGACACTGGTGGATCCATATGTGGTATGTGAAAAGAACACACATGCAATGACTCCGGTTGTTGTTAGTGAAAAGAACATACATGCAATGACACCGGTGGATCCTTGTGTGGTCTCTGAAGAGAGCACACATTTCAATGACTCTGGTTGTTGTTAGTAAAAAGACACACATCCAATGACATTGGTGGATCCATGTCTGTTCTCTGTAGAGAACACACATGCAATGACACTGGTTGTTGTTACTAAAAAGAACCCACATGCAATGCCACAGGTGGATCCATGTGTGGATTGTGAAGAGAACACACATGCAATGACACTGGTGGGTCCATAGGTGGTATGTGAGAAGAACAGCCATGAAATGACTCTGGTTGCTGTTAGTAAAAAGAACACACATGCAATGACACTGGTGGATCCATAGGTGGATTTTCAAAAGAGCACACATGCAATGACTCCAGTTGTTGTTAGTGAAAAGAACACACATGCAATGACACTGGTTGTTGTTACTAAAAAGAACACACATGCAATGACACTGGTGGATCCATGTGTGGATTGTGAAGAGAGCACACATGCAATGACTCAAGTTGTTGTTGTTGAAAAGAACATACATGCAATGACACTGGTGGATCCATATGTGGTATGTGATAAGAACACACATGCAATGACTCTGGTTGTTGTTAGTGAAAAGAACACACATGCAATGACACTGGTGGATCCATAGGTGGTATGTGAAAAGAACACACATTTCAATGACACTGGTTGTTGTTAGTAAAAAGAACACACATGCAATGACACTGGTGGATCCATGGATGGATTGTGAAAAGAACACACATGCAATGACACTAGTGGATCCATAGGTGGTATGTAAGAAGAACAGCCATGAAATGACTCTGGTTGTTGTTAGTAAAAAGAACACACATGCAATGACACTAGTGGATCCATAGGTGGATTGTGAAAAGAACTCACATGCAATGACTAGTTGTTGTTAGTGAAAAGAACATACATGCAATGACACTGGTGGATCCATATGTGGTATGTGAAAAGAACACACATGCAATAACTCTGGTTGTTGTTAGTGAAATGAACACATATGCAATGACACTGGTGGATCCATAGGTGGTTAGTGAGAAGAACACACATTTCAATGACTTTGGTTGTTGTTACTAAAAAGAACACACATGCAATGACACTGGTGGATCCATGGGTGGATTGTGAATAGAGCACACATTTCAATGACAACGGTCGATCCATATGTGGTATGTGAAAAGAACACACATGCATTGACTCCAGTTGTTTTTAGTGAAAAGAACATACATGCAATGACACCGGTGGATCCTTGTGTGGTCTCTGAAGAGAGCACATATTTCAATGACTCTGGTTGTTGTTAGTAAAAAGAACACACATGCAATGACATTGTTGGATCCATGTCTGCTATCTAAAGAGAACACACATGCAATGACACTGGTTGTTGTTACTAAAAAGAACACACATGCAATGACACTGGTGGATCCATGTGTGGATTGTGAAGAGAACACACATGCAATGACACTGGTGGATCCATAGGTGGTATGTGAGAAGAAAAGCCATGAAATGACTCTGGTTGTTGTTAGTAAAAAGAACGCACATGCAATGACACTGGTGGATCCATAGGTGGATTGTGAAAAGAGCACACATGGAATGACTCCAGTTGTTGATAGTGAAAAGAACACACATGCAATGACACTGGTTGTTGTTACTAAAAAGAACACACATCCAATGACACTGGTGGATCCATGTGTGGATTGTGAAGAGAGCACACATGCAATGACTCTAGTTGTTGTTGTTGAAAAGAACATATATGCAATGACACTGGTGGATCCATATGTGGTATGTGAAAACAACACGCATGCAACGACTCTGGTTGTTGTTAGTGAAAAGAACACACATGCAATGACACTGATGGATCCATAGGTGGTATGTGAGAAGAACACACATTTCAATGACTCTGGTTGTTGTTACTAAAAAGAACACACATGCAATGACACTGGTGGATCCATGTGTGGTCTATGTAGAGAACACACATTTCAATGACACTGGTGGATCCATATGTGGTATGTGAAAAGAACACACATGCAATGACTCTGGTTGCTGTTAGTGAAAAGAACACACATTCAATGACACAGGTGGATCCATAGGTGGATTTTCAAAAGAGCACACATGCAATGACTCCAGTTGTTGTTAGTGAAAAGAACACACATGCAATGACACTGGTTGTTGTTACTAAAAAGAACACACATGCAATGACACTGGTGGATCCATGTGTGGATTGTGAAGAGAGCACACATGCAATGACTCAAGTTGTTGTTGTTGAAAAGAACATACATGCAATGACACTGGTGGATCCATATGTGGTATGTGATAAGAACACACATGCAATGACTCTGGTTGTTGTTAGTGAAAAGAACACACATGCAATGACACTGGTGGATCCATAGGTGGTATGTGAAAAGAACACACATTTCAATGACACTGGTTGTTGTTAGTAAAAAGAACACACATGCAATGACACTGGTGGATCCATGGATGGATTGTGAAAAGAACACACATGCAATGACACTAGTGGATCCATAGGTGGTATGTAAGAAGAACAGCCATGAAATGACTCTGGTTGTTGTTAGTAAAAAGAACACACATGCAATGACACTAGTGGATCCATAGGTGGATTGTGAAAAGAACTCACATGCAATGACTAGTTGTTGTTAGTGAAAAGAACATACATGCAATGACACTGGTGGATCCATATGTGGTATGTGAAAAGAACACACATGCAATAACTCTGATTGTTGTTAGTGAAATGAACACATATGCAATGACACTGGTGGATCCATAGGTGGTTAGTGAGAAGAACACACATTTCAATGACTTTGGTTGTTGTTACTAAAAAGAACACACATGCAATGACACTGGTGGATCCATGGGTGGATTGTGAATAGAGCACACATTTCAATGACAACGGTCGATCCATATGTGGTATGTGAAAAGAACACCCATGCATTGACTCCAGTTGTTGTTAGTGAAAAGAACATACATGCAATGACACCGGTGGATCCTTGTGTGGTCTCTGAAGAGAGCACATATTTCAATGACTCTGGTTGTTGTTAGTAAAAAGAACACACATCCAATGACATTGGTGGATCCATGTCTGTTCTCTGTAGAGAACACATATGCAATGACACTGGTTGTTGTTACTAAAAAGAACCCACATGCAATGCCACTGGTGGATCCATGTGTGGATTGTGAAGAGAACACACATGCAATGACACTGGTGGATCCATAGGTGGTATGTGAGAAGAACAGCCATGAAATGACTTTGGTTGCTGTTAGTAAAAAGAACACACATGCAATGACACTAGTGGATTTTCAAAAGAGCACACATGCAATGACTCCAGTTGTTGTTAGTGAAAAGAACACACATGCAATGACACTGGTTGTTGTTACTAAAAAGAACACACATGCAATGACACTGGTGGATCCATGTGTGGATTGTGAAGAGAGCACACATGCAATGACTCAAGTTGTTGTTGTTGAAAAGAACATACATGCAATGAAACTGGTGGATCCATGTGTGGTCTCTAAAGAGAACACGCATTTCAATGACGCTGGTGGATCCATATGTGGTATGTGAAAAGAACACACATGCAATGACTCTGGTTGTTGTTAGTGAAAAGAACACACATGCAATGACACTGGTGGATCCATAGGTGGTATGTGAAAAGAACACACATTTCGATGACACTGGTTGTTGTTAGTAAAAAGAACACACATGCAATGACACTGGTGGATCCATGGGTGGATTGTGAAAAGAACACACATGCAATGACACTGGTGGATCCATAGGTGGTATGTGAGAAGAACAGCCATGAAATGACTCTGGTTGTTGTTAGTAAAAAGAACACACATGCAATGACACTGGTGGATCCATAGGTGGATTGTGAAAAGAACTCACATGCAATGACTCTAGTTGTTGTTAGTGAAAAGAACACACTTTTCAATATAACTGGTGGATCCATATGTGGTATGTGAAAAGAACACACATGCAATGACTCTGCTTGTTGTTAGTGAAATGAACACATATGCAATGACACTGGTGGATCCATAGGTGGTTAGTGAGAAGAACACACATTTCAATGACTCTGGTTGTTGTTACTAAAAAGAACACACATGTAATGACACTGGCGGATCCATGGGTGGATTGTGAATAGAGCACACATTTCAATGACACCGGTGGATCCATATGTGGTATGTGAAAAGAACACACATGCAATGACTCCAGTTGTTGTTAGTCAAAAGAACATACATGCAATGACACCGGTGGATCCATGTGTGGTCTCTAAAGAGAGCACACATTTCAATGACTCTGGTTGTTGTTAGTAAAAAGAACACACATGCAATGACATTGGTGGATCCATGTCTCGTCTGTGAAGAGAACACACATGCAATCACACTGGTTGTTGTTACTAAAAGGAACACACACGCAATGACACTGGTGGATCCATGTGTGGATTGTGAAGAGAACACACATGCAATGACACTGGTGGATCCCATAGGTGGTATGTGAGAAGAACAGCCATGAAATGACTCCGGTGTTGTTAGTAAAAAGAACACACATGCAATGACACTGGTGGAGCCATAGGTGGATTGTGAAAAGAGCACACATGCAATGAATCCAGTTCTTGTTAGTGAAAAGAACACACATGTAATGACACTGGTTGTTGTTACTAAAAAGAACGCACATGCAATGACACTGGTGGATCCATGTGTCGATTGTGAAGAGAGCACACATGCAATCACTCTAGTTGTTGTTGTTGAAAAGAACATACATGCAATGACACTGGTGGATCCATATGTGGTATGTGAGAAGAACACCCATGCAATTACTCTGGTTGTTGTTAGTGAAAAGAACACACATGAAATGACACTGGTGGATCCATAGGTGGTATGTGAAAAGAACACACATTTCAATGACTCTGGTTGTTATTCCTAAAAAGAACACACATGCAATGACACTGGTGGATCCATGGGTGGATTGTGAAAAGAACACACATGCAATGACACTGATGGATCCATAGGTGGTATGTGAGAAGAACACACATTTCAATGACTCTGGTTGTTGTTACTAAAAAGAACACACATGCAATGACACTGGTGGATCTATGTGTGGTCTATGTAGAGAACACACATTTCAATGACACTGGTGGATCCATATGTGGTATGTGAAAAGAACACACATGCAATGACTCTGGTTGTTGTTAGTGAAAAGAACACACATTCAATGACACTGGTGGATCCATAGATGGTATGTGAAAAGAACACACATTTCAATGACTCTAGTTGTTCTTACTAAAAAGAACACACATGCAATGACACTGGTGGATCCATGGGTGGATTTTCAAAAGAGCACACATGCAATGAAACCGGTTGATCCATATGTGGTATGTGAAAAGAACACACATGCAATGACTCCAGTTGTTGTTAGTGAAAAGAACATACATGCAATGACACCGGTGGATCCATGTGTGGTCTTTGAAGAGAGCACACATTTCAATGACTCTGGTTGTTGTTAGTAAAAAGAACACACATGCAATGACACTGGTGGATCCATGTGTGGGCTCTGAAGAGAACACACATGCAATGCCACTGATTGTTGTTAGTAAAAAGAACACACATGCAATGACACTGGTGGGTCCATGTGTGGATTGTGAAGAGAACACACATGCAATGACACTGGTGGATCCATAGGTGGTATGTGAGAATAACATCCATGAAATGACTCTGGTTGTTGTTAGTAAAAATAACACACATGCAATGACACTGGTGGATCCATAGGTGGATTGTGAAAAGAGCACACATGCAATGACTCCAGTTGTTGTTAGTGAAAAGAACACACATGCAATGACACTAGTGGATCCATGTGTGGATTGTGAAAAGAGCACACATGCAATGAATCCAGTTGTTGTTAGTGAAAAGAACATACATGCACTGACACTGGTGGATCCATATGTGGTATGTGAAAAGAACATACATGCAATGACTCTGGTTGTTGTTAGTGAAAAGAACACACATGCAATGACACTGGTGTATCCATAGGTGGTATGGGAAAAGAACACACATTTCAATGTCTCTGGTTGTTGTTACAAAAAAGAACACACATGCAATGACACTGGTGGATCCATGGGTGGATTGTGAAAAGAACACACATGCAATGACACTGGTGGATCCATAGGTGGTATGTGAAAAGAACACACATTTCAATGACTCTGGTTATTGTTACTAAAAAGAACACACATGCAATGACACTGGTGGATCCATGGGTGGATTGTGAAAAGAGCACACATGCAATGAGACCGGTGGATCCATATGTGGTATGTGAAAAGAACACACATGCAATGACTCCGGTTGTTGTTAGTGAAAAGAACATACATGCAATGACACCGGTGGATCCATGTGTGGATTGTGAAAAGAGCACACATCCAATGACTCTAGTTGTTGTTGTTGAAAAGAACATACATGCAATGACACTGGTGGATCCATATGTGGTATGTGAAAAGAACAACCATGAAATGAATATGGTTGTTGTTAGTGAAAAGGACACACATGCAATGATACTGGTGGATCCATAGGTGGTATGTGAAAAGAACACACATTTCAATGACTCTGGTTGTTGTTACTAAAAAGAATACACATGCAATGACACTGATGGATCCATAGGTGGTATGTGAGAAGAACACACATTTCAATGACTCTGGTTGTTGTTACTAAAAAGAACACACATGCAATGACACTGGTGGATCCATGTGTGGTCTATGTAGAGAACACACATTTCAATGACACTGGTGGATCCATATGTGGTATGTGAAAAGAACACACATGCAATGACTCTGGTTGTTGTTAGTGAAAAGAACACACATGCAATGACACTGGTGGATCCATAGGTGGTATGTGAAAAGAACACACATTTCAATGACTCAGGTTGTTGTTACTAAAAAGAACACACATGCAATGACACTAGTGGATCCATGGGTGGATTGTCAAAAGAGCACACATGCAATGACACCGGCGGATCCATATGTGGTATGTGAAAAGAACACACATGCAATGACTCTGGTTGTTGTTAGTGAAAAGAACATACATGCAATGTCACCGGTGGATCCATGTGTGGTCTCTGAAGAGAGCACACATTTCAATGACTCTGGTTATTGTTAGTAAAAATAACACACATGCAATGACACTGGTGGATACATGTCTGGTCTCTGAGGAGAACACACATGCAATGACACTGGTTGTTGTTAGTAAAAAGAACACACATGCAATGACACTGGTGGATCCATGTGTGGATTGTGAAGAGAACACACATGCAATGACACTGGTCGATCCATTGGTGGATTGTGAAAATAGCACACATGCAATTACTCCCGTTGTTGTTAGTGAAATAACACACATGCAATGACACTGTTTGTTGTTAGTACAAAGAACACACACGCAATGACACTGGTGGATCCATGTGTGGATTGTGAAAAGAGCACACATGCAATGACTCCAGTTGTTGTTAGTGAAAAGAACATACATGCAATGACACTGGTGGATCCATATGTGGTATGTGAAAAGAACACACATGCAATGACTCTGGTTGTTGTTAGTGAAAATAACACACATGCAATGACAACGGTGGATCCATATTTGGTATGTGAAAATAACACACATTTCAATGACTCTGGTTATTGTTACTAAAAAGAACACACATGCAATGACACTGGTGGATCCATGGGTGGATTGTGAAAAGAACACACATGCAATGACACTGGTGGATCCATAGGTGGTATGTGAGAAGAACACACATTTCAATGACTCTGGTTATTGTTACTAAAAATAACACACATGCAATGACACTGGTGGATCCATGCGTGGTCTCTGTAGAGAACACACATTTCAATGACACTTGTGGATCCATATGTGGTATGTGAAAAAGAACACACATGCAATGACGCTGGTTGTTGTTAGTGAAATGAACACACATGCAATGACACTGGTGGATCCATAGGTGGTATGTGAGAAGAACACACATTTCAATGACTCAGGTTGTTGTTACTAAAAAGAACACACATGCAATGACACTGGTGGATCCATGGGTGGATTGTGAAAAGAGCACACATTTCAATAACACCGGCGGATCCATATGTGGTATGTGAAAAGAACACACATGCAATGACTCCAGTTGTTGTTAGTGAAAAGAACATACATGCAATGACACTGGTGGATCCATGTGTGGTCTCTAAAGAGAGCACACATTTCAATGACTCTGGTTGTTGTTAGTAAAAAGAACACACATGCAATGATAGTGGTGGATCCATGTCTGGTCTCTGAAGAGAACACACATGCAATGACACTGGTTGTTGTTACTAAAAAGAACACACATGCAATGACACTGGTGGATCCATGTGTGGATTGTGAAGAGAACACACATGCAATAACACTGGTGGATCGATAGGTGGTATGTGAGAAGAACAACCATGAAATGACTCTGGTTGTTGTTAGTAAAAGGAACACACATGCAATGACACTGGTGGATCCATAGGTGGATTGTGAAAAGAGCACATATGCAATGTCTCCAGTTGTTGTTACTAAAAAGAACACACATGCAATGACACTTGTGGATCCATGTGTGGATTGTGAAGAGAGCAAACATGCAATGACTCCAGTTGTTGTTGTTGTTGTTGAAAAGAACATACATGCACTGACACTGGTGGATCCATATGTGGTATGTGAAAAGAACACACATGTAATGATTCTAGTTGTTGTTACAGAAAAGAACACACATGCAATGACACTAGTGGATCCATAGGTGGTATGTGAAAAGAACACACATTTCAATGACTCTGGTTGTTGTTACTAAAAAGAACACACATGCAATGACACTTGAGGATCCATGGGTGGATTGTGAAAAGAACACACATGCAAAGACACTGGTGGATCCATAGGTGGTATGTGAGAAGAACACACATTTCAATGACTCTGGTTGTTGTTACTAAAAAGAACACACATGCAATGACACTGGTGGATCCATGTGTGGTCTCTATAGAGAACACAGATTTCAATGACACTGGTGGATCCATATGTGGTATGTGAAAAAACACACATGCAATGACTCTCGTTGTTGTTAGTGAAAAGAACACACATGCAATGACATTGGTGGATCCATGTCTGGTCTCTGAAGAGAACACACATGCAATGACACTGGTTGTTGTTACTAAAAAGAACACACATGCAATGACACTGGTGGATCCATGGGTGGATTGTGAAAAGAGCACACATGCAATGACACCGGTGGATCCATATCTGGTATGTGAAAAGAACACACATGCAATGACTCCGGTTGTTGTTAGTGAAAAGAACATACATGCAATGACACCGGTGGATCCATGTGTGGATTGTGAAAAGAGCAGACATGCAATGACTCTAGTTGTTGTTGTTGAAAAGAACATACATGCAATGACACTGGTGGATCCATATGTGGAATGTGAAAAGAACAACCATGAAATGACTCTGGTTGTTGTTAGTGAAAAGAACACACATGCAATGACACTGGTGGATCCATGTGTGGATTGTGAAGAGAACACACATGCAATGACACTCGTGGATCCATAGGTGGTATGTGATAAGAACAGCCATGAAATTACTCTGGTTGTTGTTAGTAAAAAGAACACACATGCAATGACACTAGTCGATCCAGAGGTGGATTGTGAAAATAGCACACATGCAATGACTCCCGTTGTTGTTAGTGAAAAGAACACACATGCAATGACACTTGTTATTGTTAGTACAAAGAACACACACGCAATGACACTGGTGGATCCATGTGTGGATTGTGAAAAGAGCACACATGCAATGACTCCAGTTGTTGTTAGTGAAAAGAACATACATGCAATGACACTGGTGGATCCATATGTGGTATGTGAAAAGAACACACATGCAATGACTCTGGTTGTTGTTAGTGAAAAGAACACACAAGCAATTACAGCGGTGGATCCATAGGTGGTATGTGAAAATAACACACATTTCAATGACTCTGGTTATTGTTACTAAAAACAACACACATGCAATGACACTGGTGGATCCATGGGTGGATTGTGAAAAGAACACACATGCAATGACACTGGTGGATCCATAGCTGGTATGTGAGAAGAACACACATTTCAATGACTCTGGTTGTTGTTACTAAAAATAACACACATGCAATGACACTGGTGGATCCATGCGTGGTCTGTAGAGAACACACATTTCAATGACACTTGTGGATCCATATGTGGTATGTGAAAAGAACACACATGCAATGACGCTGGGTGTTGTTAGTGAAATGAACACACATGCAATGACACTGGTGGATCCATAGGTGGTATGTGAGAAGAACACACATTGCAATGACTCAGGTTGTTGTTACTAAAAAGAACACACATGCAATGGCACTGGTGGATCCATGGGTGGATTGTGAAAACAGCACACATTTCAATGACACCGGTGGATCCATATGTGGTATGTGAAAAGAACACACATGCAATGACCCCAGTTGTTGTTAGTGAAAAGAACATACATGCAATGACACTGGTGGATCCATGTGTGGTCTCTGAAGAGAGCACACATTTCAATGACTGGTTGTTGTTAGTAAAAAGAACACACATGCAATGACATTGGTGGATCCATGTCTGGTCTCTGAAGAGAACACACATGCAATGACACTGGTTGTTGTTACTAAAAAGAACACACATGCAATGACACTGGTGGATCCATGTGTGGATTGTGAAGAGAACACACATGCAATAACACTGGTGGATCGATAAGGTCGTATGTGAGAAGAACAACCATGAAATGCCTCTGGTTGTTGTTAGTAAAAGGAACACACATGCAATGACACTGGTGGATCCATAGGTGGATTGTGAAAAGAGCACACATGCAATGACTCCAGTTGTTGTTACTAAAAAGAACAGACATGCAATGACACTTGTGGATCCATGTGTGGATTGTGAAGAGAGAACACATGCAATGACTCCAGTTGTTGTTGTTGTTGAAAAGAACATACATGCAATGACACTGGTGGATCCATATGTGGTATGTGAAAAGAACACACATCTAATGACTCTAGTTGTTGTTAGAGAAAAGAACACACATGCAATGACACTAGTGGATCCATAGGTGGTATGTGAAAAGAACACACATTTCAATGACTCTGGTTGTTGTTACTAAAAATAACACACATGCAATGACACTGGTGGATCCATGGGTGGATTGTAAAAAGAACACACAAGCAATGACACTGGTGGATCCATAGGTGGTATGTGAGAACACACATTTCAATGACTCTGGTTGTTTTTACTGAAAAGAATACACATGCAATGACACTGGTGGACCCATGTGTGGTATATGTAGAGAACACACATTTCAATGACACTGGTGGATCCATATGTGGTATGTGAAAAGAACACACATGCAATGACTCTGGTTGTTGTTAGTGAAAAGAACACACATGCAATGACACTGGTGGATCCATAGGTGGTATGTGAAAAGAACACACATTTCAGTGACTCTAGTTGTTGTTACTAAAAAGAACACACATGCAATGACACTGGTGGATCCATGGGTGGATTGTGAAAAGAGCACACATGCAATGACACCGGTGGATCCATATGTGGTATGTGAAAAGAACACACATGCAATGACTCCAGTTGTTGTTAGTGAAAAGAACATACATGCAATGACACCGGTGGATCCATGTGTGGTCTCTGAAGAGAGTAGACATTTCAATGACTCTGGTTGTTGTTAGTAAAAAGAACACACATGCAATGACACTGGTGGATCCATGTGTGGTCTCTGAAGAGAGCACACATGCAATGACATTGGTTGTTGTTAGTAAAGAGAACACACATGCAATGACACTGGTGGATCCATGTGTGGATTATGAAGAGAACACACATGCAATGACATTGGTGGATCCATAGGTGGTATGTGAGAAGAACAGCTATGAAATGACTCTGGTTGTTGTTAGTAAAAAGAACACACATGCAATGACACTGGAGGATCCATAGGTGGATCGTGAAAAGAGCACACATGCAATGACTCCAGTTGTAGCTAGTGAAAAGAACACACATGCAATGACACTGGTTGTTGTTACTAAGAAGAACACACATGCAATGACACTAGTGGATCCATGTATTGATTGTGAAAAGATCACACATGCAATGACTCCAGTTGTTGTTAGTGAAAAGAACACACATGCAATGACACTGGTGGATCCATGGGTGGTCTCTGTAGAGAACACACATTTCAATGACTCTGGTGGATCCATGCGTGGTCTCTGTAGAGAACACGCATTTCAATGACTCCAGTTGTTGTTAGTGAAAAGAACACACATGCAATGACACTAATGGATCCATGTGTCGATTGTGAAAAGAGCACACATGCAATGACTCCAGTTGTTGTTACTAAAAAGAACACACATGCAATGACACTGGTGGATCCATAGGTGGTATGTGAGAAGAACAACCATGAAATGACTCTGGTTGTTGTTAGTAAAAAGAACACACATGCAATGACACTGGAGGATCCATAGGTGGATTGTGAAAAGAGCACACATGTAGTGACTCCAGTTGTTGTTAGTGAAAAGAACACACATGCAATGACATTCGTTGTTGTTACTAAAAAGAACACACATGCAATGACACTAGTGGATCCATGTGTGGATTGTGAAAAGATCACACATGCAATGAGACCAGTTGTTGTTAGTGAAAAGAACACACATGCAATGACACTGGTGGATCCATGGGTGGTCTTTGTAGAGAACACACATTTCAATGACTCTGGTGGATCCATGGGTGGTCTCTATAGAGAACACACATTTCAATGACTCTAGTTGTTGTTAGTGAAAAGAACACACATGCAATGACACTGGTGGATCCATGTGTCGATTGTGAAAAGAGCACACATGCAATGACTCTAGTTGTTGTTACTAAAAAGAACACACATGCAATGACACTGGTGGATCCATAGGTGGTATGTGAGAAGTTTAGCCATGAAATGACTCTGGTTGTTGTTAGTAAAAAGAACAAACATGCAATGACTCCAGTTGTTGTTAGTGAAAAGAACACACATTTGCAATGACTCCAGTTGTTGTTATTAAAAGAATATACATGCAATGACACCAGTGGATCCATGTGTGGTCTTTGAAGAGAGCACACATTTCAATGACTCTGGTTGTTGTTAGTAAAAAGAACACACATGCAATGACACTGGTGGATCCATAGGTGGTCTCTGAAGAGAGCACACATGCAATGACTCCAGTTGTTGTTAATGAAAAGAACACACCTGCAATGACAGTGGTTGTTGTTAATAAAAAGAACACACATGCAATGACACTAGTGGATCCATAGGTGGATTGTGAAAAGAGCACACATGCAATGACTCCAGTTGTTGTTAGTGAAAAGAACACACCTGCAATGACACTGGTGGATCCATAGGTCGATTGTGAAAAGAGCACACATGCAATGACACTAGTGGATCCATATGTGGTATGTGAAAAGAACACACATGTAATGACTCTGGTTGTTTTTAGTAAAAAGAACACACATGCAATGACACCGGTGGATCCATAGGTGGATTATGAAAAGAGCACACATGCAATGACATTTGAATGGTACTGGTGGATCCATAGGCGGATTGTGAAAAGAGATTTTCCCTCTCTCTCTGTCACAAATCTCACAAAAGCTCAAACGTGTGGAGATCCCAAACATGTGCTCACTCTGGGTGGTATGCCATGATTGGCTGACACCGATGTCACGCGGATCGTCTCCACCAACCGTTGATCCCATGTGATCCAACGGGAAGGATAACCCCTCCCTTCTCCACTTTTTTTATGCATGGTCAATTCGTGCCACCTCTCTATCCGTGATACCGATACTTTACCCCCATAAACAAGTAAAAATACATCTATCTAACTAAAATAAATAAAATAAATGATCATATTTCAAAGAAGCCATCGTCTTCGTCTTTTGGTTCGTCCTCGTCTTCGTCAACTCCATGGTCCCTGCCATCGCCGCCGTCGGGGCCCTCCTCTGATGACTCGACATCGTCCACTTCCTCGAATAAGCGCGCTATCTCCTCGTCAGAGTCCTCCTCCCCCTCTTCATAGTCCCACGGGTCCATGTCACTCTCCTCCGCTTCTGCCTCCAACTGATCGATGAACGCCTCCTTGTTGGCCGAGTCGGACTCATCCAAATAGCTATCTCCTCTCTTCTTCCGGGTCTTCTTCTCGTTCCTCTTCTTGTCCGTACTCGCCGGTGCAACATGCGCCCCCGTCCTGGCTGCTACTTTGCGCTCGTTCGATGCTGCAGGTACCCCACGTTCCTCCTGCGCGGCCGGTACGAGCTTCGACCTTGCGGTGTCCTCGAGTGCCGATGTTGATGGATCCTGGCGCGGTCGAACATGACGTGCTGCCTTAGCAGGCGACTCGCGAGCGCGGACGATGCAGCGAAGAGCCGGGGACACAGGACGGTCAGTGGACGGCTTGGACCTGCCATTGCCACGGCGAGGGGGCATCGTGCTCGAGGTAGTTGCTCCGAATGGTCGATGGCGGGTACACAGAGTAGGGTGCCGATCTGATCAAGGACGAGCAGCGGTTTTGTGCGTCGTGTCCACGCATGCATTTGTCGATTATCAAAAAAAAAAAAGAAGTAATATCTCGCGTACTGAACATAATTTGATCACAACAAAAGTGGCACAGCGTATTCTAGACTCGTAAATATCCCGTGCGTGCCTGTCACGTGGAGTTCGACGGAATTGGACGTGCCGACGTGATCGTGCACCAGTTGTGCGCATCATTGCCCCATCAACACGTGACGCACGCACGCGGGATGTGCACGCCAATTCCCGTGACGACCACCCGGCTCGCACTCCCCTTATTATATACTGGATTTTGGGCGGCGCTGAAGACCATTGAAGTGTCCATCGCAATAAAGACAGGTCCCATCGATTTGTGACCCCTGCCTCCCTGACTTCTTTGAGAAGGTAGACCATACACGGTGGTCTTGTATAATAGTACTAGTACTACTGGACCACAGCCTTTACTCTTTGACTCTTCTCCCACACTAATCACTATCTCCTTCCTCCTGCCGCCGCCACACTCACCCTGCAAGCCATGGCTCAACTGAGGAGGGGGAGAGGCCGGTCGATGATCCTCGCGGAGAAAAGGGAGAGAAATCGCCACGAGGCACTTCTTTCTCTACCAGCCGCTCAAGCCCACCCTCTCACCGAGGCCCAATCTCCCCCGACAATGGCGTCGAATGTTCTAGCAGGCGAGGGCTCCTCCCGGTACGGTCTCCTTGTTCTACTTCTTCTCCATCTCCCTCTCCATCATGATCTTAATCATGTTCTTCTTGTTTTTCTTCTTCTGGCTCTTCCTCTTCTATGTATTACAGGCCGGCCGTGGAGCCCGAATCCACCACGACGGAGGCGTTGTAGGACCCGTTCAGCCCCGTTCCATGTCTCAGCGAGTTAGCAAATCTCCACGCTGTTATTTCTCCGAGTTATGATGTGGATTTCTTAGATGATGTCCGCCCCACATTAGTTTTTCTTCTTTTGTGAGTTATATTAGTTTTCATGAATATGACTGGATCTCTTGGTCTTTTCTTAATACCGCTGTTCATAGATTCACTATGGATTTTTTGTGATTAGGATTAGTTTATCGTGGTCATGAATAGATCTCCAGGTCCATTTTTTAACACTACGGCCAATAGATTCAACGGGGATTTTTTTTGATCTGTATTAATATTCACCTGGGACCTGGAGTGTAATTATAGAATTCCTATTTCAATTAACATGAACGATGCAGCGATCGAAGGCCGAGTACCGTGAGAAGGTGGCCGTGATCAGTTCCAAGATTACCAACCAACATGAGCTTGCACGCTCCCTCACCCAAGCTAATGAGAGCCTACGCAAGCAATTATCCGTGAAGAAGGAGATCTCGCTAGATTTTGCACGTGACGTCGTTAGGCTGCAGAAAGTGCTCGACCGTAACTTGATCAGGCAAGAACAGGCCATCAAGATAATCAACGAGCTCACGGAGGAGAAGAAGAATCTCGTGGAAAGGTGCATTCTCCTGCAGGATGAAGTCAGCGAGGCACTCAGAGGACGTGTCGAGGAAACCAAGGCTACCATCCGAGCCTACCATGACAGGAACCATTGCCTGGATGCAGTCAAGGAGATGAAGGCGGACATGAGCAGAGGGATCACCGTACTCGAGGGTGTTCGAAAAGAGAACGAGGAGCTAAGGGCATGTTTGGAGGCATATCGGAGCAATGCCCAAGTCTGATTCCCGTTAGCGGGGACACGAATACCAGTTCATCCTCCTCTCTTTTTGTAATGTTTAGGGTTCAGGGAGCAATTCCCATGTCTACTTCCCATTATAGGGTACAATAAGAATCCTAGGTCAACTCCTTATCTATCTGGACATGTGTTGGTGTTCTTGTTCATGAATGGACACCATGTTCTCTTTCCATTATGTATCTGGACATGGAATTCTGCATTATGAGTTTACCACTCTCCCACTACTATTTGGTGATATTGGAAAAAACCCACAGCACACTAAACTGTTGATAAATCTTATTTGTCTTCGAAATTGAAATTATGACAGTGCCACTAGTCGATTCATAAAATGTTGATTAGTCCTAGATTGCTTCTTCCTTGAAATTATGACAGTGCCACTAGTCGATTCAGTTAATTATGGAAACTAACCAGCTTGTCCTGGTGAACTGAACAAACCATACTATGTATTTTTTTGCAGGGAAAGAGGCGAAAGATCGACCGGGACCTAGCGACCTGGCTAAATGACAAGATAGCAATCCAAAGGGAGAAGCAGAATTCCCAGAAACTAGCCTTTGACCAACTGCACGCTGAAGTTGCGGTCTTTTCTGACAAGTGCCAGAAACTGAAGGAGTTAAACCCCGAATGGGTGAACCTACACAGTGAAGGTCGCGCCTCGGCTAGGAAGCAAACGGAGATCATGAAAGGGATCTTGAAGGAAAATCATATGGCTACAAACAAAATTCTCCAATCCGTGACGGAGCGCTAGAACCTACAGCTGAAGCACGACATAGTACTGAAGGAGCTAGCCAATCTTACGGAGGAAAACAGGCACCTCCGGGCCAGGCTCGCTTGAACACAACATATATCTATTTAGTACTAAACTGCCTGGTTTATCCTCTGCAGTGGTGATTTTGTAAGCGTGAACTTAACTCTATGCACGATATGTGTGTTCGTCTGAAATTAGTTTGCTCGAGGATTGGGTTTGGCTTAGTTCAGAAAGTGCAACTTCAAGTCTTACAATTAACTAGTTTCAGGCATTGGTACAACATAAATTATTCATCTCGAATTTCCTTTATCCTCTATAGTCTCTCATTGTTCACCCTCGCGCGCCTTCTTTAGTTCCTTCAATAGATCCGCAATGTAGTACTCTAGCTTCTTCTTGTCTTCCCTGAGCTGATCCCTCTCCTTTTCTGCATTATGAATTAGCAACCTGTGACTATCCCAAAGCTTCTTTGCAGTTCCAACAACCAAGCTCCCATCGATTCCGTCAGTTAGCCCTAACTGCAAATTCTCGATTTCTTGTTCCAGCTCCTTATTTTGTACCGACAACTTGTAATTTTTTTCAGCTACATCACTTACATCAGTAAATCTCCCCGACCTTTCCAACTCATACATCTCCCATAACTGTGCCAAACATTTCTTAAGTGCATCTGGCCACTCAAGATCCACCCACTCTACTGCTTTACACACCAGGCCAACCTAAAAACACACACACTATAGTGTTATGAACATTCACGATACATTTTACTTCATGTCACAGTTGCACATAATGTAAACAAACCTAATTTGTACAGCCCAAAAACCTTCTCCCAGTGTTACTGCCTTCGAATGCAACATATCTCCTCATTTTTAGCCCATGGTCACATGGCACTTCTCCATCGAGATCTAGGCCCTCCCATTCGGAGTTGTAGATCGTCCTTGGTACCTATAGGTAAACGCAAAGCTGAAATCAAACACGATTGCATGCACATATGGAGCTCAAATCGAGATATTTACCATTGCTTAACCCTAGCCCGAGAAAACAGAGGAACTCACATTGTGGAAGGAATACTCGATGTCGGAGAGAAGGCTATCGTTGCTCGACTGGTCGTCCTCGCTGTTCAAGGACAGCATGGCGAATGTGTCGTCACAGGCGACGGCGATGGCGACAGTGTCGGAGAGAGAGAGAGAGAGAGAGAGAGAGAGAGAGAGAGAGAGAGAGAGAGAGAGAGCAGCCCTTCTACCGCTGCAACGATGACTAAATTGGCATGTTACAATAGTTTAATGGATACCATGCCCTTTCCCTGGATTACTGTCTCCTGCCTGATATGGATTCTCTTCACAAATTCTCATTTCAAATATTAAACCTGCACTCCCTCCATCCCAATTTCATTGCCTAACGAAAACATACCAGTATATTACATCATCCAAAGAAACAAAATCATGTCAACTACAAGGTACTTATGCATCACTTCTTCAGTCATGGTTTCACAAAACATTACATTATAATCTCCCAACAAACATAACCACAACATGGTTTCACAAAACATCACATTACAATCTCTCAACAAACGTAATCACAGAAACAAGTATATTACATCAACTCAAGAAACAAAATCATGTCGACTACAAGGTACTTACACATCACTTGTCCTGTCATGGTTTCGCAAAACATTACATTACAGTCTCTCAACAAACAAAATAACAGAAACAAGTACAGTACATCATCTCAAGAAACATAATCATGCCAACTACACTGTATTTATGCATCACTAGTCTAGTCATGGTTTCACAAAACATTACATTACAATGTCCCAACAAACATAATAACAGAAACAAGTACGGTACATCATCTTAAGAGACATAATCATGTCAACTACAATGTACTTATGTCTTATTACAACAATGATGGTTTCAGTGAGTGACATGTCCAAAAATCTCAACAGCTCACACAACATTATATCGCAATCTCTCAACAAACATTATCACATAAGCACGCTCTAAATGCAACAGTAGTCAATATTACAAATACAGGCAGGGGAACCCCGCGGTCCATATGACAAGACCAGGGTAGCAGCTCTCATCAGATCTCATCAACGTCGACGACCTCATTCTGTTCAGCCACTACAGGGGCATCTACATCCACTATAACATGTTCAACAACATCAAAAATGGTACCAAGGAAGAACACCTTCCTGGTTCGCTTCTTTCACCGCATAATCTGCATAATATCTTTAGTATCCAAAACATCTATGAATTGCTGCTTCTTATGATTCCACCACCGGATTTTTGCCATCTGCTTAGGGCCAATACTAATTTCCTTACCGATCATCTCTCTCATTTCATCAAGAGTTATGTTTTTGGAATCGACAGTGATCTCCACAATACATGACAAAACTGGCTTATTAACTCCCTCATCAAGTTTTGCCATGTATGAATCCACCTCTATGCATATACTGAACTTATCTAGATCAGCATCTATTGGTCCGTATTCTTTAGGAGCAGAAGCTCTAGCAGCAAGATCTCCAGCATCTGCATACATATCATCAATCATCGCTTCAACTTTCACCTTACGATCAACTGCACAACACTCCCAAACCATCTGAAGCTCATGGGAGTGCTCAATTTGGTGATAGGTATCATTCATGTTGCGCCACACCAATTTTGTCCTCTGTCTAGAACCCCAGGGAATTCTAGCGGCAAGCATATCTACCAGCTGCGAAACAGACACAACCTCTTTGTAATTCACAAGCAGATGCACATCTTGCTTGAAACAACCCTCTCGCAACCAAAATCAAGCTTTGCGATTTGCCGAACATGAACTGTGAACTCATATAGGTCCCTTGTATCAAAGCTATGACTAATTTGATTAAAAAGGGGAACATTTCAGTTCATTCGATTCTATTATGCCGTAACTAATCTACTTGCAAGATAAGGCACAGATAAGAAAAATTCACTTCTTGCTCTTCTCCCAGGTTTTTTTCTTCGAGATCTGAGTGCTGCATCCGCCCACCGGAGCCGAACAATCCGCCGCCGTCCTTGCTTTTCTCTTCAACCCGCTGCTAGTAGGTACCTTGGGAGCAGAATCCTTGCTGGCCTCCTCGCTAACCGGGGCTGAAGACCTCGTCGCTGCTACGCGTTGAGCCCCAGACTTGGGCCCCGACGGACCCTTTTCAATCGGAGACGTAGCTACAACCTTCGCCTTGCAAGAAATGTTGGGCCGCCACCGCCAGATTCAGTGTCGGGGGAGGGAGAAAAATGGTCCTCCGCCACTGGCAGGTTTAGGGCCGGGGAAGGGATTAAAAGGGACCGCCGCCGCCGCTGCAGCAAGATTCAGTGTCGAGAGTTAGGAAAGTACAGTAATGGATTTTCCCCTACGACACGTGCAGGGTGGCTAAGAAGAGTGACCGGCGAAGGAGGGGGCACAGCAGGAACTAGTGTAACGGAATATCCTGACTTAACGGGCGTGATTTGAAAATATTGGGTTTGGCCATCATTCACTCGAAAGACCCCTCTCAACAATTGGCACCCCAACTTTTCGAATCGCGCTGATAAAAATCAACTTGGGTACCACGTTGCTTGGCCACCCCAACTTTTGGGCCGCAAAATGATATTCTTCGGTCTGTGTCCCTTGTTATTTAGATATTTTTACACGAATATATGTCAAAAGAATTATCGCTTTTTCTTCCTTCGGTAGTGAGGTCTGTGTTCCGAATCCGGCCGAGCCATAGCATAATGCAAATTTTACTAAAGAGGAGGTGATCTAGCCCATTCGGCCCCTCTTTAGTCCAGAACAATTTAATTCGGCCTTGTAGGGGTCACGGGACTTACTGACGATAGCCTATTTAAACATTTATCAAGAAGCCATGGAGAATAGTGCATGGAGTATAGCCCATTGAGTATAGTAGATGTAGAATAGCCCAAAATGTTTAACTCAGCGTTTTTGGAATTTCCCTTTAAAACAAAAACGAAAAACCTTCCTACCCATGTTTTTAAGAAACTACTCCATTATCTGGCATTTAATAAATTGAGATGCCAGGATCACTCCCCTTTTATTTTAATAAGAGTGATAACATGGACACATAAAATATTTTTAAGAAGGATAATATATATGTTATAGGTACTATAAAGCTTTTTAATGAGAATGTTCATCTTATTTGTTTGTCGTTGTGGCAACGCACATGGTTTATATGTGTTTTGAAGTCTTGAGTTCGATTCTCTGTGCTTGACATAAAATTATCTTGGGTTTACATTTTTTCTTCTAGCAATATTTCTTTATGGAGAGGGTGACATCACGGACCTACTAGCCTACAGCTTCCCTCGAGTTTAATGGTCGGGTTTGAAAAAAAAGTTAAATACTTGTACAGAGAGGCTGGCATCAGGAACCCACCTGCCAGAACATACGAGGCTGTATCTGGGACCCACAAGCCAGAACATACCAGAGAGGCTGACATGGGAGCCTCAGCAGCAAGACCATACACGGCTGTCACATCGAGCAATGTTGCCAAGCTCAAACCAGCAGACGCGGCCGGAAAAAAGTCCATCATACGCAGGTTTGAATTACAGAGAGACCGACATGTGGGACCCAGTAGCGCGGCCTTATACAGGTTCTGCCTTGAGCGATGTTGCCAAGTTCGAAATAGGGAGGCGTGAGTGAGAAAAATGTCCAGCATGCACATGTTTCTTCTAATGAGTTGCTCACATGGGGGACCCAGCAGCCTGGAAAAACAGCAAAAATTCCATCATACACACATTTCTTCTAATGAGTGGATTACATGTGGGGCCCTGCATCATGATTAAATGGTAGATGCAGCGAGCAATGCTATCAAGTTCGGAACACGGAGGCGTGACCAAGGGAAAAAATTCTATCATACAGATGTTTCTTCTAATGAGAGGGGTGACATGTGGGGTCCAGGAGTTTGATTAAATAGTAGATGCATCGATAAGCGCTATCAAGTTCAGAACATGGTCGTGCGAGCGAAGAAAAAAATTCCATCATACACACAATTCTTATAATGTGAGGCTAACATGGAGGACCCAGCAGCATGACTAGACGGCAGATAGATCGAGCAACATTATCGAGTTGAAATCAGGGAGGCAATAGCCAAGGGAAAAATTCCATTATACACACGTTTCTTCTAATGAGAGGATGACATGTGGGTCCCAGGAGGTTGATTAAACGGTAGATCCATCGAGCAGGGCTATCAACTTCAGAACAGGGTAGCGCGAGCAAAGGAAAAAAATTCCATCATACACACGATCCTTCTAATGAGAGGCTGACATGTGGGACCTAGCAGCCTGACTAAACGGTAGACGCATCGAGCAACATTATCGAGTTCAAGTCAGGGAGGCGCGACCGAAAAGTATGGTTCGCTAGAGATACTGATGTCCGGGACCCACACGCCTCATAAGACTTCGGCGAGTCAACATAGCATGAGGAAATGAAAATCTTGCTTCTGCCACGCGCTGGTCGAGCTTCCTCCATGATTTTAGCGGATCCGTCGTAGTAGAGGGCCGCGAAAGACGTGCCTTCTACAAGGACCGTCGGGCCAAGTTTTCCATCGGCCATGGCCGACCGAGAATTTCGTTGCGGAAGACGCGCCTTCTACTAGGACCGTCGGGCCAAGTCATTGCGGAAGGAAACTTTTCTTGAGTGCTCTATATTGCCTTGGACATATCCTATTGCCTATTATTTGATAGATAGTCAGCCTTGCGAGTCATAGTTGCTTACTCAGGTGCTGCTTCGCATCATTGTCGTTCCACCGTTGATGGAAGGTTGGCATATGCTTAATGATGGAGATGGTCATGGCTTTCATTATAACTTGTTAACTAAAATGCTAGAAATAGATATAATGCAGAGGCACTGGTGGGTAATAGTCAATATTTGGTTTTTAACCGCCCACTTGTGTCTACCTAGGACCCGAGTTCTTGACACCTATTCCGAGACTGAGCGAGCTAACCACATGTGGGGTGTCTGGGCACCCCTATCGGCTTATTACCTGATTTCAAAGTACTATGCTAGGGCCACAAACTAGTTCGGGCTTTATACGTTACCTACTGCACTTATGCCATGTTTATTACATGTTGCTCGATGGGCGTTTATTATTGTTGCATAGGTGCGGCACTCTATCACGGGAATATATTGTCTATGGCCTCTGCTCCTGTGAAAAGTCCACGTAACCCCAGGGTCCGTACAGGGAGGATTAGCTATACCTCGTATGGGTAGCTCTTTCGGGTGGCACCCATGTACTTGCTTTCGGTCTGGGAAAGCATCGTGTCTGAAGCCTCGCCGACATACCAATGGAAGTATGTTAATTGATCTGGCAAAAAGGGTGGAAGTGTGTGTGGAAACTTTGGTGCACCCCTGCAGGGTTCAATCTATTTGAAAAGCCGTGTCCGTGGTTATGGACGACTTGGAGCACAGTTTCTCGATCATAGACAACTATAACTGTTTACTGTTACAATATGACTTGTATCTGATATGACTAGTAAGTTGGATAACCACCATGGAAAGAATGAATAAAACTGTCAACCGTGTGTGTTATCCTCGGAATGACTTCCTCATTTGTTCTCGAGGGGGAAATACCAGGATGGGTATGATTGGTGTTAGTATCAGGTTGGTTCCGAATAGGTCTTTCTTATCCCTCTCCAATAGCCGACAGTTCTATCAAGTCTCTATATGTTGTTTAGTGCAAGCTTCACTACTGCTTCAGTCCACCATACCTATATAGGCGAGAGCCGTCGAATTCTAGACTCGCCGTGTACTGGCCTCAGTACTGACCGCTCTCTTTTTCCTTTGCCCTTTGTCGGAACCCCTTTTATTTAGCAGGTTTAATTTCAACATCGTTAGCAGGGTTACCCTTCTGGCTTGGCCTAGGCAGGGTTATGGACGCCATTGGTTATTCTTCAGGGCTCTTAGCTCAATTTTCTTCTTATCCGTACTCGGATATTGTATCGCTTTCAAGGTGATTTGGATCTTTGTATTGTATATCTATATTCTTGACGCATGGACTCGTCGTTGTATATATATTTTCTATGGGTTCCATCATGGACTATTGAGAGATGTTATTACTTCGTTTTCCACCCGCACACAAGTGCCTGGTGAGCATCTTTGAATCATTTCTATGCGGGTTTGGCAGGAATCGCTAAAACTTGCAAAGGGACGATTTGAGGGTGTTACACAGTGGTATCAGAGCTTAGCAGTTGCGATACCCCACTAGTTCAGCCCGTAGGATAACCTAGCTAATGACCGATGGAGAGTGTCAAAACTATTTTCAAAAATCGGTTGGATAGATCTGATTAGGTCTGATTTTACTCCTTACCCCTATGATATTCTCCTCTTACCTCTGGGTGTTTTGAGTCTACTCTTATCTTTTCTTCAAGTCAAGGATTTCTCGTGGTAGGTTTTCCATCGTAGCCGTACTAGCATTACTACGCATAGATCTAGCTCTGATACCACTTTAGGGGTTCCGCGTATGAAACAATAATTTTTACCCTACGCCCCTGAACCCCTGAAGTTGCCAGGACTTATCTATTAGTAATACAATAACGGGAGGGGCTTTTCACGAACTTACCCTTGAAGACCGAAAAGTGTTGTCAACGCTCAGGAGAGCGTGGTTGATGCAGACGACCCGAAGCCAACCTCAAGGTCGTGATGAAGTCATTGCGCTCCAACAGCTCCAACAACTTGAGTGCCTCAAGTGTGACACCTCGCGGGGAGTTACACACGTCCAGTGCCTGACGATGACTTCCGCTTCCTCAATCCAGCAGTAGTTGCAGAAGTAGAGCTCCTGGATCCGAATCCCAAAGTGCGACAGCGCTCCGCGGTGAAGATGTCTCTCGTTCACGCAACCCGAACTTGGGACCACGGTCACGAGAGAGAGAGAGAGAGAGAGAGAGAGAGAGAGAGAGAGAGAGAGAGAGAGAGAGAGAGAGAGATAGAGAGAGAGAGGGAGAGAGAGCGAGAGAGAGAGAATATCAATTGGAGGTCTTCCCAAAAGTGAGACCTTTATTGAATATTGTGTGTATTTATCTGGCCAAATACCCCCACTATATATACGGGGAGAGGAGGTACTACCTCCCTCAAAGTCCCGGGGTGTGACTAAAGGAGGTGGAGGTGGGGGAAGGCGCCGTCGGCCACCCCTCAATGGCCCCCACGTGGGGGGCTGGCCCAATAGGGCCGCCGACCACCCCCTTGGCCCCTCCTAGGGGTTCGGCCCCCTCTTGGGCCTTTTCCCCTTTGGGAATTGGCCCATTAAGCCTTTCGACCTTTAAATTGATTTTCTCCTTTATTAAATAATTATAAATAAATGATTAAATCAATATTTAACATTCATTCATATAGTATTCAATCTCCATGGCTATGGAACACCTTCCACCTCCACTCCGGACATCCTCTAGACGTATCGAAACCCTTCCCGTTTTGTCTCTACTATTCTTTGGTGATTCTTCCCATCCTATAAACACTCTCTAAGCATCATCAAACCCTTAAGCGTGATACCCTACGGTTCGGGAACACTCCAGACATGGTCGGGACACTCCTGGACCAATGATCAATAGAGGGACCTAGATGGCCATGTGACCCTTGTGTGTTCCACAAAGATCTTTTGTCGTTTGAATCAGGACAGTTGTGTCTTATTCCCTTTGTCTCTCGATACTTGCATTGCCCGAGATCTGATCAATGACATCTCCATGTCGTGTTCAATATCGTTACCGAACAATGCCACTTGACTCGTTCCGACAAGTGATATCCCTGTGATCAAATCACACACTGCGCAACTATTGGATATAACTTCTCCGAGTGGGCCCTTGAGTATCTTTCCGTCACATGGACGGACAAACCCCACTCTTGACATATATTGCCTCTACGGTTTCCTCCGAGTACCTAAACACACCTTTATAACCACTGTATTACCAAGTGGCGCTTGATGCTATCTAAGTACTCTCGGGGTACAGTGATTGATATAGCCTCATGGTCTAAGGAATAGTCTACGAGGATCCATTTCTAATCATCGTCACTTGAACTTCGTGACATGATCGGGTCACGATGTTTAGATTGGGTATTGGTTCATCATCTCATTCTCAGAATGAGTTGACCCATTTCCAACTGGCATAAATGCCACATGATCAGGAAACATGATCATCTGTTGACCAATGAACTAGTTACTAGAGTTTCACTGGGAACCCCTGGTTGTTTATATATCACACGTGTATTGATGTTTCCACTTAATACAGTTATAGCATGATATAAAACATAATCATAAACTTTATGAAATATGATAATAGTCCTTATTACTATTTGTCTCTAGGGCATATTTCCAACAGTCTCCCACTTGCACTAGAGTACAAATAAACTAGTTGCATTTGTTCTTAATCATTGGCACCATATCCGGTACCCTGAACATGCTTGATCATGGAAGAGGTTGAGTCTTGGGCCTATACTTTACAGTCCCAAATCCTTTGCAACTTACTAATGTCACCTTGATTGACATTAATACTTTATCATCACATGATAACATCTGTGTGTATGTATCGTCGCTATGGCCGCAGAACGAGGCCTGATTCCAGGAGCCTACAGTGACTTTAGATCAACCTCGAGGGCTTTCTCATGGGCATTGTGCCCTTGGACACATATTCTATGTTAAAAGCAAACTAGCCCTGCAATAACATTATACAACACTTTAGATGGTACCCTTATCTATTATTATAAATGTATTCATCAAAACACTAGTGCACTCTATGCAACTTTCGATGTTTTGTTCACCTCGCTTCCTTCTTGACTTAAATCGGTATTTACAGGAGTTTCCAACATATTCCCTTATAACATAACCCTTTATGTTTTAAGATATGTCATCCTTTACGGATTTGGAAAATATGTCTGTAGTGCTCTATTAGACACTGCAGACAAACTTAGCTCAACATTCCGTGATTCAAACTTAATCACTTTTAAACGTTCCTTATTGGATCATATATTATGTTAAGTTATCATCATGGTTTTTAAGATAGAACCTATGTCTCAACATAGTTGATGATGATCATCCTTTTCTTTCCTTCAACCATTGATGTTAAACTTAATACTATTCCTAACTTGTGTTATTAAGGACCAGTTCCTTAATTAACTTCTATTCTGAAACCCTTTTCAGAATCCCTTAAGGAATACTACATAGTATCATAATACACTTATTATCAACTTCTACACCTTATAAATCATTATTTATCGGTACTTGCGCTTTTATTCATAACACACTTAAGAATCACTCCTATTAGCTCCCACTCAAAATATGTTCCCAACATATTTGGGTATGAGTCACTACTCTTACTCAAACTATGTTCCTACATATTTGAATTTGAGACTTATATTGCTCCCACTCAAAAATATGTCATTCACATATTGTTTTAGAAAGACTTTCATAGCTCCCACTCAATTTCATGCAAATTGCATATCCACTCACTATTTTGAACAATTTCAAAATCCTTTGATCAATTATCAAACTTGGAGTTTTACTATGAGATACTAGTACTTTTACTAGTTTTAAATCCACCAAACATTTAGCATACTTGAATCAAATTCATTTGAATTCGTCAAATACTTGACAAATTGTGCTTTTGTCATTCACCCCCCTTTTCCACTATGGTTTTGCAATCATTTGGGAAAATTCAAGTAACCCCTTTTACTTGTGAGATTCAGCAACGAATTGCTTTCTAATCTGTGAATTTTTCTTTGGGATTTTTCATAATTTTAGTTTACCATTATTTCCTTAGTAGCTCATAGGTATGTCATATTCCAAGAATCATGACAAATGATTCACAAATGTCCCCATACAAGATATGGGTTACATTTTGAATCCTACTTCATGTAGTGAAAACACTAGTGGGGAAAACACAATGATCATTATCATTGATTCTTTCCTTTGTGAAGAGAATCGTTCAGGAACGTTGTCCATTGCGCTTCTCAAAACTCTGATGCAGGGATTTGAATCTTCCATTTGCTCCATAATCGAGAAATATCACTAAAAGTGAACTTTCTCAAGAATGCACCAAAATCTAAGCAATACAAGTTTTGCTTCCCTTTTGGTTTCAGCTATGGATTTCGTATTCAAAATTTCCAATGAATACTCTACAAGGACATATTCACTATTGTTTTGGTTATATCGAATAACCCCAAAACTTTTATAATGATCCATACCAGATATGGAGCCGCTCTCACGAATTCTAAATGGTTCACTATGTATTCTAATTGAGTGCTAACTATTTATAACTAATGGTATCTACATCTACACTACAATAATGTATTTGGTGCCATCTATTCACCCATTTTGATATCTAATATCACATTGTGATGCTTTGCATTTTGACATTTCAAAACACTTTGCATTCCACAATTTCTTTATGCCAATCTTATAAAGTCGAATTTCATTACTATTGATCAAATCATAGTAATTAGATTCTCTTTTATATTTATACCCTTTGTTGATGAAACACTTTGATCAAATCAAATAGTTTCATATTCATGTTTCCTTTGGTAAACTACTTTACATTTTTAAACAATCATATAATGACAATTACCATTTGTCAAAACACAATACATGGAATATGTATTTACTTTTAACAATTCATTAAACACTTTGTATTCAAGTAATACACGGTGTTCAAGTTATTTTGCCGAACTTAGGCATGATTTATATGTGATAAGAAATCGAATGTCTTTCACATATTATCAACATAACTTTTGAATTCAAACAATGGTTTCTTTCAGTAATGAATATCATTTAAGTTGGGTATTTTAAGGCATTTCAATATTTTACAAATGTTCATGTATTATCAGTTAGTTTCAAACAACAAGGATAATTCACATATAATCAAACAAGATATGGACACAAATAGAAATCATTCATAAAAATAGAACAACTATTTGTTACAAACTGATATGAATTACCGTCTCACAAAGTGTGAGACACAGTAAAGAAGTTCGCAATCTTTTGATTACAATAACTATCCAAAACATAAACTAAATGATAAATGTTGAGGGAGAGTGGCGTTGGCCATCATCATCATGCTCTCCATCAACATGCAATGTCACGTCCTCTCCAGCAAGCACCTCTCATGTAGAAGGACCTGTTTTCAGTAAAACAGAACAAGTATCAAATATACTTAGCACTGCAAATGTGTTTGCAATATTATAACATTTATAAAATTGTATATCAAATATATACCTTTGTCATTGATGATCTCAGTGACAACGGGTTCAACCATCACATCTCTGAAATGTGATATGAACTCATGGAAATCCTGTGTTTCCGCGTCGCCTCTCATAATGCAAATCCTGACTTGTGCTTGGTAGCTTGCTGGTAGTGACCGTAGCACAACGCCTATTGCCAAAGAGCTTGCGAACCAGTTGTCCAGGAAGTATGCCAGACTCATGTATGCATCATATATGCTCAACAAGTGATCGTCAAGTGACGAGCCCTCCTCCATCTTTATGGAGAGGAAATCCCCCATCAGCTCATACTCCCATATGCTCACTTGTTCCACGAAATGTGATCTCAGATGTGCCATAACCGTTCGGGGATTGAGACTTCCCACAATCAACCACAACCCATCTTCCATCCCGAGGCGCATCATTACTAATATGAATGTGGCCATCACACGACGACGGTAGTGGAGATCCCGCTGCTCCTAGGTCTCATGAATATAGGGTGGCTCCAAGTACATCTCGTAGATCATGTAGTCAGCCACTTTCTTCTCGCTAAGGAGATCATAAAGGTGCATGACCCATGGAGAAAAGTTGGATCCCTCTAACTTGACCTTTTCTCCTTTTAACCAATTGTCAATAGGGAAGGTAATCTCGGGGAGAACCATTTTCTACATTTATAATTGCAAAAGGAATTTAGACTAAGTTTATAATTAAATGAGTCAATAATAACTCCACTCAGAAACACATATCCCTAGAAGGGTTCCTAGTGATAACACGACCCCTTCCCCCCACATCTCCCCCGATCGTCACGGCCATCAATGTGGGTTCAAGGGTGGACGCTAAACGTTGGTCACATCATTCATGCGACTCGTGCTCGATCTTTCGACCATCCGCGTTCCGAGGCCATGTTTACACATGCTAGGCTTGCCAACTCAACCTTAGTGTATTCGTTGTGCAACATGGGTTACACCCACTGTATGCGAACGTAGATATGTCTGACACCGTGGATCGCCTCATACCGAAGAACTTTCTTGGTGGTGCACACTAAGCGGGAACACAATCGTTGCTAATTTTAACAGGGATCATCTTATTAGGCTACCGTTGAGTATCTAATACTAGCACACAATAAGATATACAAAGAATAACATTGAATATAAATGCGATGTGATATGGTCCTTCACGTCATGATCTCCATCCGTCGTCACCAGATTCCGGCGTCGTAGACACCAGGGTACTGGTGTCTTTCCAGCGTGGTAGTCCGTCACCTTCGTGTCTATCTTCTACTACGTAACATAAGGTAATCACTTTACCTTTGCCATAACCATATCACAAAGCAACGCCCCCCTGCAAAACAAAGTTAGATGCCTCTACTTTATCTTTGCATGTTTTACGTGGCTGAATGGGCTTTCGCACAAGAACCGTTCTTACCTACGAACTTTCAGCACAATGCTGATCGAGTAGTTGTCTCTACTACACCCCTTTCAGGGCCCTCCATTGCAAATGGCATACCAACTAATGCGAGAGAGACAGACACCCCCCTAAGCCACTTTATACGGTGCAAGCCGTATGTCAAGCGTGGACCAGTCTCACGAATGAATGTGTAAAGTCGGTTGGGGGCCGCTTCATCAAGCATTACTGCGGTATACACAAGTACAGATGGGAGGGTAACAACTAAAATATCAACGCACACACGCTACATCTCGTGTGTTCTACCCGTACTAGCATTACTATGCATAGATCTAGCTCTGATACCACTGTAGGGGTTCCGTGTATGAAAACAATAATTTTTACCCTATGCCCTTGAACCCCTGAAGTTGCCAGGACCTATCTATTAGTAATACAGTAACGGGAGGGGATTTTCGTGAACTTACCCTTGAAGACGGAAAAGCGATGTCAATGCTCAGGAGAGCATGGTTGATGTAGACGAGCCGAAGCCGACCTCAAGATCATGATGAAGTCCTTGCGCTCCAACGGCTCCAACTATGTGAGTGCCTCAAGTGTGACACCTCGCAGGGATTTACACACGTCTGGTGCCTGACGATGCCTTCCGCTTCCCCGATCCAGCAGCGGTTGCGGAAGTAGAGCTCCTGGATCCGAATCCCACATCACGACGGTGCTCCGCGGTGAAGATGTCTCTCGTTCGTGCAGTCCAAACTTGGGACCACGGTCACGAGAGAGAGAGAGAGAGAGAGAGAGAGAGAGAGAGAGAGCGAGTGATAGAGAGAGAGAATATCAATTGGAGGTCTTCCCAAAAGTGAGAAGACCTTTATTGAATATTGTGTGTATTTATCTAGCCAAATACCCCCACTATATATAGGGGAGGGGAGGTACTACCTCCCTCAAAGTCCCGGGGTGGGAATAAAGGAGGAGGAGGTGGGGGGAGGTGCCGCCGGCCACCCCTCCATGGGCCCCACGTGGGGGCTGGCCCAATAGGGCCGCCGGCCACCCCCTTGGCCCCTCCTAGGGGTTTGGCCCCCTCTTGGGCCTTTTCCCCTCGGGAATTGGCCCATTAAGCCTTTTAACCTTTAAATTGATTTTCTATTTTATTAAATAATTATGAATAAATGATTAAATCAATCTTTAACATTCATTCATATATTATTCAATCTCTGTGGCTATGGAACACCTTCCACCTCCACTCCGGACATCCTCCGGACTTACCGAAACCCTTCTGGTTTTCTCTCTACTATTCTTCCATGATTCTTACGTTCCTATAAACACTCTCTAAGCATCATAAAACCCTTAAGCATGATACCCTACGGTTCGGGAGCACTCCAGACATGGTCGGGACACTCCTGGACCAATGATCAATAGAGGGACCTGGATGGCCATGTGACTCCTATGCGTTCCATGAAGATCTTTCGTCATTTGAACCAGGACGGTCGTGTCTTATTCCCTTTGTCTCTTGATACTTGCATTGCCCGAGATCTGATCAATGACATCACCATGTCGTGTTCAATCTCATTACCGAACAATGCTACTTGACTCATTCCGACAAGTGATATCCCTGTGATCAAATCACACGTTGCGCAGCTATTGGATATAACTTCTCCGAGTGGGCCCTTGATTATCTTTCTGTCAAATGGATGGATAAATCCCGCTCTTGACATATATTGCCTCTACGGTTTCCTCCGAGTACCTGAACTAACCACTGTATTACCAAGTGGCGCTTGATGCTATCTAAGCACTCTCGGGAGACAGTGATTGATATAGCCTCACGGTCTAAGGAATAGTTTATGAGGATCCATTTCTAATCATCGTAACTTGAACTTCGTGACATGATCGGGTCACGATGTTTAGGTTGGGTATTTGTTCATCATCTCATTCTTAGAATGAGTTGACTCCATTTCCAACTGGCATAAATGCCACATGATAAGGAAACATGATCATCTGTTGACCAATGAACCAGTCATTAGAGTTTCACTGGGAACCCTTGGTTGTTTATATATCACATGTGTATTGATGTTTCCACTCAATACAGTCATAGCATGATATAAAACTTAATCATAAACTTTATGAAATATGATAATAGTCCTTATTACTATTTGTCTCTATGGCATATTTCCAACACCGCTGCCCAGCGAATCCCTCTCTGTTGGTTGCCCTGCAGCGCGCGCCCCTTCCCGAGCCCCTGTCTTGGAGCATCATGCGTAGCACCCTGCATCGCCGCCTCCTCCGGTGCGAGTTCTGTCGCCAGGACGAGCAGCTCCGTGTCATGGAGCTCCTGCCACAGCCCAAGCCCCTCCTTCCGGCCGCTGCGAGGGACGCACGCACCATCCCCGCGTGGCCTCGCCTCAACCTCCTTCCTCCGGCTCACAGGTCGCCAGCGCCATGCTCTCGAGCCACCACTCCCTGGCCGCAGTTGCTGCTCCCATGCGAACCCGCTGTTACAGCGAGCCGCTGTGTCGATGTCGCCTCCCTACCACTGAGCACCGCCAAGCCCGCATGCTCGAGTCACAGCCGCCACCTCAAGATCTGTTCTATAGTGTCTTGTTTGAGCTCGCCTTCGAGGTGTTCGACTCCGTGCTTCTACGAGTCCTTCGGGTTAAAATGTCATGGAGTTGATGTCGTTGTTTCTACACAAGTGTAGTCCTCGGATATGTTACAGCGTGGTGCTAGTGGTGCTGTTGTTTGTGAAAACCCCATGTTGTTGTGGATGTTCGAGGCCCTCCCAAGCGTCAAGATCTACTACATGGAGAAAATGACCAAGACCCCGATCCATGGATTCAATGACCGAAGAGCGCCACACATAACCGATCAGATCGCCTACACAGACGCCAATGCCCCAAACCCCGACCCTGGAACTGAAGGGCGGAACCAAAGACCGTGGAACGTCGAGCTCTCCGTCCTGAAACCTGAAGATCGAACCTCGGCGCTTTTCTTCCTCCTCGCTGAGCCGGATATGATGGCTCCGTTCTCGGTGTCCGAGGACCAAACCCCATCGAACCCCTCGAACCCCAAGATCTCCGGAGTCGACATGTGTGACCCTATCCGAGATCCCCCTTATTTTTTGATAATATATGACATACACCTGTTGCATAGTAAATCATTGATGTCGCATACATTCTTTGGGGTTGTGGGGTACTTTGTCGATTAACCTCATAATTAAATATGGAGTGCATATGTGGGCTATTCTAGTGTTATTTTGGCTCCATTTAAATTTGCGTAGCGAACCGATGAAAAGTTTTGCCTTGTTAAGATAATATTTAAATTGCGGGCTACCTAAACAGCAAGAACCTCCTAATTAATTGTCGGGACCCCGGTTCGGATTAATATTGCCTAATTGCATCGCACCTTGCCATGTCATACATCATACAAGCATCATGCCCAATCTTCTGCCGTAGTATTAAATAGTGCATCCGGTGTTTCTTTTAGTGTTTTGCTTCTTCATGGATTAGGCCGTTGAGTTGATGCGAGTATCGTCAAGTCCTTCGGATAATGAACCTTCGGTAGTGTTTCCTAGACGAGCATTCTCCCCCTTTCTACCTATTTTGCATTTATAGTCTTTACTTCCTCCTGTTGATCTATTGCTATCCGTGTTGCGATGCTTTAGTTTCCGTGTACCATTTATATTCCTTGCAACCTCTATATTGCCTCGGACACATCCTATTGCCTATTGTTTGATAGACAGTCAGCCTTGCGAGTCGTAGTTGCTTGCTCAGGTGCTGCTTCGCATCGTTGTCGTTCCACCGTTGATGGAAGGTTGGCATATGCTTAATGGTGGAGATGATCATGGCCTTTAATTATAACTTGTTAACTAAAATGCTGGAAATAGATATAATGCAGAGGCACCGGTGGGTAATAGTCAATATTTGGTTTTTAACCGCCCACTTATGTCCACCTAGGACCCGAGTTCTTGACACCTGTTCCGAGACTGAGCGCGCTAACCACATGTGGGCTGTCTGTGCACCCCTATTGGCTTATTACCTGATTTCGAAGTACTAAACTGGGGCCACCAACTAGTTCGGGCTTTATACGTTACCTACTATACTTATGCCATGTATGTCATGTTTATTACCTGTTGCTCGATGCGTGTTTATTACTGTTGCGTAGGTGCGACACTCTGTCACGGTAATATATTGTCTATGCCCTCTGCTCCCGTGACAAGTCCACACAACCTCAGGGTCCATACGAGGAGAATTAGCTATACCTCGTACGTGTAGCTCTTTCGGTTGGTCCCCATGTACTTGCTTTGGGTCTGGGAAAGCGTCGTGTCCGAAGCCTCGCCGACATATCGATGGAAGTATGTTAATTGTTTTGGCAAAAAGGGTGGAAGTGCATGTGGAAACTTTGGTGCACCCCTGCAGGGTTAAATATTTTCAAAAAGCCGCGTTCGTGGTTATGGATGACTTGGAGCAAAGTTTCTCGATCATAGACAACTATAACTAAAGTTTACTATTATAATATGACTTGTATCTGATATGACTAGTAAGTTGGATAACCACCATGGAAAGAATGAATAAAACTACCAACCATGTGTGTTATCCTCGGAATGACTTCCTCATTTGGTCTCGAGGGGGAAATACCAGGATGGGTATGATTGGTGTTAGTATCAGGTTGGTTCTGAATAGGTCTTTCTTATCCCTCTCCGATAGCCGACAGTTGTATTGAGTCTCTATAGGTTGTTTAGTGCATGCTTCGCTGCCGCTTCAGTCCACCATACCTATGTAGGCAAGAGCTACCGAATTCTAGACTCGCCATGTACTGGCCTCAGTATTGACTGCTCTCTTTTTCCTTTGCCCTTTGTTGGCACCCCTTTTGTTTAGTAGGTTTGATTTCGAAGTTTTTAGCAAGGTTACCCTTCTGGCTTGGCCTAGGCAATGTTATGGACGCCATTGGTTATTCTTCAGGGATCTTAGCTCAATTTGCTTCTTATCCATACTCGGATGTTGTATCGCTTTCAAGGTGATTTGGATCTTTGTATTGTATATCTGTATTCTTGACGCATGGAGTTGTTGTTGTATATATATGTTCTGTGGGTTCCATCATGGACTATTGAGAGATGTTATTACTTTGTTTTCCACCCGCATGCAAGTGCCTGGTGGGCATCTTTGAATCATTTATATGCGGGTTTGGCAGGAATCTGTAAAACTTGCATAGGGATAATTCGAGGGTGTTACAAAGTGGTATCAGAGCTCAGCAGTTGCGATACCCCACTGGTCCAGCCCGTAGGATAACCTAGCTAACGGCCGATGGAGAGTGTCAAAACTATTTTCGAAAATTAGTTGGATAGATCTGATTAGGTCTGATTTTACTCCGTACCCCTATTGCTATTATCCTCTTACCTCTGCGTGTTTTGAGTCTACTCTTATCTTTTGTTCGAGTCTAGGAATTCTTGTGGGAGGTTTTTCGTCGTACCTTTAGGGTTTTGTTTCCTCCCTTTCATAATGGTGGAGCTACAATCATCAATCTACATCTTGTTTGTTGTACCCTTTATCCAATCTTTTTGGTCCTTGAATTCTTTATCTGTATCTGCACCTTGATGGATATTCGTATCGATGAAAAACATATGAGAAGGACGAGCGTTGGTGAAGTTGGAGTATATCTTCAGCATGTGTTGTTCATGCTAATTGAACCATCACGGAACCTAATCATTGTGTCTTTTCATACGATTTTCTTTGTATCTTCCGGTGGTTTTCCAAAGCGACAACATCATTTACATCAGAAGAGCCTGTATCACTCCTTTGTTTTCCAAACATTGTTTGACGAAATCTTCAGTCTAAATTCCAAGAATGGGTCATACGATTTTCTACTGCATGTACGGAGTAATAGTTTGGGTGCGTGATGGATTAGCCCCCATGCCGACTACTCATTCTATTCTCTCTTGTACATTGAAGTGGATTAGGTTGCACCTTTCCTCTCCTCTCAAGGAAGTTAGAGGTGGCCTTATCTTTTGAGACTAGCACATTTCCTCTCCTCTCATGGAAGTTAGAGGAGGTCTTATCTTTTTAGACCTTTACCTTCGTCCATTGTTTCTCCGGAGTGTTCTCGCAACGAATGTGAGCAACGACCCCTTCTTTTTGGTGTCGCCGATTTCAAGACAGAGAAAGAATCATTGTTAGTGATGTCACGAATATCTACATGAAGCAAGAAGATTCAGATCATCATCCTTCTTCCCCACACCATGAGGCGAATCTCGAGGGCAAGATCCATTGTTAGTGGTGTCGAATTGTTGCACCCCGGTAAAACCACTAATAGAAAATCACGTGTTGTTTTAATTTTGTGCATCATCATGATAGAATTCTCATGTCATCATGCCACATTGCATTTGAGCATCGTCATGTCATCATGCATCTTTTTGCAAAAACTATTTTCTAAGAGCCTACCTTTGTTTTCTAAACATCCTGTCTTTATTCAAATTGTAAAACCTCGGCTGTCCAGATATTTTGTTTTGTCTACAAATCATTTATAAAGGTCTCAAAAATAAAATAGAACCTTAATCAAATAATTAACTATTTTATTTAGGGAGGCAGCCAGCCAGGCCCAAAAGCCCTGCTAGCCACCTCCAAAGCCCACCCAAACCCTAGCCTAGACCTAACTCTAAACTAGACAAACCTAGACTAAACCTAGCCCTAACCAGACCTAGCCCGCTGATACATTGCAAATGTATATATAATTTTTGATGTTCCATGCTTGGTTTTATCCACATTCTTGTGTTTTGTTCCAACTTTGGAGTACTTTTCATATGATTTCTTGGACTAACCTATTAACAAGAGCCACAGTGCTTGCTGCCTGTTTTTGGTTCTAGGAAAGTCAGAAAATGAATATTCTCGGAACTGGATGGGACAAAAGCCAAAGTGCCTATTTGGTGTTAGAACTGAACCTTGAGACTTATTTATCTTAAGTGCACTAATTTTGCTAATGATATTGTGTGAAGTTTTGTATGAAGGAAAAATTTCAGGTGTATGGAAGGAATGAGTAATGAGATGAAGGATGGACTAAAGCTCAAGCTTGGGCATGCCATGCGTGTCACCCCAAGAAATATCCAAGAGGTACAAGCGTCAAAGCTTGGGGATGCCCAAGGCATCCCCTTCTTCATCAATAAAAATCCCAGGTTTTTTCCAAACGCTTCATTTTTATTTTTTCATGCACAGTTGTGTTTTTCTTGGAGCGTCTTCTTTTTTCGTTTTCATTTTGGTTTTTAGTTTGCTTGGTTTGCTTAGTTTTCTGAATAAGTTGGTTGGACCCCCTCTTTCATACATTGGTTTGCAATTAGTTTGGTTTGGTTTGGAAAAGAGTAGGAAAGTTCATGCTTATGTGGTAAAAAGAGCTTGTTTTTGACTGTGGCTATGCTTTGTCATGCCATGCTTGATATTGTTTTGGCTTTATACTTAGTATTCTTTGTTGTAGCATGAATTGTTATAAACAATTGAGATTGCTTAATGTGCTTTGGATGAATCATGCGTTGTTTTAGCATATTAAAGCATAGTATAGTGGTATTCTCCTTTGATGCTTTATTTGGGTTGACTTGGCACATGCTCACACCATGTTATGACTGTCACAAGTCAGCATAGCCTTTATGATCCTTTAGTTTTCAAGTTGTAGTATCACTTTATGCTTTGATCAATGATGTTTTGTCGCTCTGTATGATTATGACCATTATTGCTCTGTTAGTTTGTCGCTCCCAGTCTTTTGCTAGCCTCCACCACCAAGTATGAGTTCCACTCATGCATCTAACTCCCTAAACCAAGTTTTTCCAAAGAGTCCACCATACCTACCTACTAGCTTATTCTATTCCAAGTATATTCATGCTTTTGTCTACCTTTCACTTGTTATGAGAAAACTAGTGATTAAAGCTCTCACGAACTTGATGGCACACTTTACTTTTTTTGCCTCTAATAAACTTGAACCATTGGGTCCTTCTTTGTTGTGTATATGCTTGCGCTTTATAAGTTGAAGTTAGCAGAACCATGTTTCATGGGGAACGCTTTCAACATTGCACTTGTACTTTGTACCCCGTTGATATCATGTTCTTTTGCTTACGGATCCCGACGGTGTGAAATAAATGTGGAACTTGTAAGATCATGGAGTTTGTATGTGTGTTAGAGAAACGCCTGGGCCGCTAGCCTAAGCCATGCCTAATCATGGTGGAAACTTGCAGCATCACCATAATGAGCACTCTATGAAGCATCCTCAATAAAAACCTATGCAAATAGCAAATAAAAAGATCGCTAAGATGCTCATTGTCTGCTTTCCTTGTCATTTTGATTATGGGAAAGCTCCCATATCATGTGCAAGGGGTACCCCGTTGGCGGTTCTTAATGATACACATATACTTACAATGACAAGAGCTTACTCGTGACTGAAGTTGAGTAGCATGAGGATCGGTCTTCGTAAGTAAGGGGCATGAGATTTCGGTTTTTAACTTGTCAAGCATATCCTATTAGTTGTGTCACTTTAACCTTAATCACCTTCAAGATGCTTATGATAGGGGCAATGAGAGCTGAAAGCTATAAATACCATAATTTTTGGAAGCTCTTTATGAGACTTGAATCCCTACTTCCTTTTACAAAAGGCCTTTCTTCCACCATTATATTGAGTCTCCACCTTCTATCTTTATGCACTACTTTGAGAGCATAGTGGCCATTCTTAGTTCTATGTGCATTGTCCCAAGACTAGTTGATTGATGCATAACTTGTTATTGCTTGTTTTAAACTAGTGTATCTAGTCACTCTTATGAACTTTGAAGGTGTCCTTTGCATTTATATTTGCTACTCTATTGAGGGACAAGCTGAATACTATTATGCTATGTTTTCTTTATGTGAAACAAACAAACGTCTTGCAAAGCATGTTATTCATGAATCTTTTGTTTGTGCCTTTTCATATTGCATCATAGTCTCTTTGCCTATTGCTAGAACTTTGTCTTTCATGCTATGATTGAAGTACTATGATCCCATCCTTGAATGTTTTGCAAATACTTTGATCAAGTCTTTGATGGTGCATGTCACCTCAAAAATTCTTTCTTTTTATCACTTACCTACTCGAGGACGAGCAGGAGTTAAGCTTGGGGATGTTGATACATTGCAAATGTATCTATAATTTTTGATGTTCCATGCTTTGTTTTATCCACTTTCTTGTGTTTTGTTCCAACTTTGGAGTACTTTTCATATGATTTCTTGGACTAACCTATTAACAAGAGCCACAGTGCCAGCTGCCTGTTTTCTGCTGTTTTTGGTTCCAGGAAAGTCAGAAAATGAATATTCTCGGAATTGGACGGGATAAAAGCCAAAGTGCCTATTTTTCCGGAAGGGATCAAGTGCCAGAATACGAGACGAAGAAGGGCTAGGGAGCAACCACACCACCTGGCCGCGCGGCCAGGCCTGGCCCGTGCCAGGGAGTGGTGTGGCCGATCCCTGCACCCCCTCGGCCTCTCCTTCCGCCTATAAGTTGCCCTCGGGACGAAAACCCTAGGTTCCCCGATCAAAAATCCACGAAAGAGTATGTAGCCGCCGTCATCTCCATCCCTAGATCGGGAGGGATCTGAAGCTCTTCCCGGCACCCTGCCGGAGAGGGGAATTCAACCCTCAGGCCTTCTTCATCACCATGCAAGCCTCCGGTGTGATGCGTGAGTAGTTCATCCTTGGACTACGGATCCATGTAGTAGCTAGATGGCTGGTTTCTCCTCCTTTGTGCTTTCATGTTTAGATCTTGTGATCTCCGTTCATGATCAAGATCATCTATTTGTAATCCATACATGTTGTGTTTGCGGGATCCAATGGGATATTGAGATGCTATTTCAGATTGATTATTGATTCTATCATGTCTTTGTTATTTGTGATCTTGCATGCTTTCCATTGTTAGTAGCTATCTTGGCCAAGTAGATGCTAGCAACTCCAAGAGTTAGTATTTATGCTCGATAGTGGGTTCATGCCTCTGTAATCTGGGAAGTGATGAAATCTCTAAGGTACTAGATGTGATGTTGCTACTAGGGAGAAAACAACAATCCTTTGTTCATAGAACAATCGTATTGTTTACTTTACACGCATGATTCGTAAAGTAATAATCATTGCTTGCAACTTAATCTGGAGGGGTTGGATGATAACCTGAAGGTGGATTATTAGTCATAGATGCAGTTGGATGGCGGTCTATGTATTATGTTGTAATGCCCAATCAAGTCTCAAAGGAGTCAAGATGATTAGTATATGCATTTATTGCTTTCTCGGTGTTTGTCAATTGCCCCGCTGTAATTTGTTCACCCAACATGTTATCTCTCTAAGGAGAGCCACCTCTAGTGAACTATGGATCCCGGTCCTTGTCTTTTACATACAATCTACAATCCTTTACTGCTTTGTGTTTACCTTCTGCAAACTTTTACTTCTTTCCATTCGATACATTTAATCCTTTGTTTTCCGCAAAATACGGTGAGATTGACAACCTCATCGCAAGTTGGGGACAAAGTTCTGTGGTTGTGTTGTGCAGGTCTCCATGTTGCTACTAGCACCGGTAGTGCGCCCTGCCAAAGCTCAGCTAGTAACACCTTTGGGGTGTTTCCTTACTCCTACTGGTTCGATTAAACCTTGGTTTCATAACTGAGGGAAAACTTGCTGTTGTGCTCATCATACCTTCCTCTTGGGGTTCCCAACGAGCTCTATGTCGATCGTCGAGCGCATCACCCGCAGCAACACGACCACACCCATTAGCCGCACCGACCCGCGTGCGCAGCGCACACTCCACGATCCTCTCGCGCACTGCGACACGCCCATCCCCCGAGCGATGCGACCCAACACGCCAGATCGCGCCACTGCCGTGCACCGCGACCACATCCACCAACCACCCCGCAACCCTCTCTCCTTGCGACCACCCGGACCCACGCCGATGCTCTCGCACGTGCCTCCACTCGCATCCCCAATCCCCGCCCCTCCTTGCTCTCCGTCCGCAGGAAGCCGCCGCTGCCCCGCGAATCCCTCTCTGTCGGCTGCCCTGCAGCGCACGCCCCTCCCTCAGCCCCTGTCTTGCAGCACCACGCGGAGCACCCTACGTCGCGGCCTCCTGCGGTGCGAGCTCCGCCGCCAGGAAGAGCAGCACCGTTTCATGGAGCTCCTGCCATAGCCCAAGCCCCTCCTTCTGGCTGCCGCTGCTACCAGGGATGCGTGCACCATCCCCATGTGGCCTCACCTCAATCTCCTTCCTCTGGCTCAGAGGCCGCCAGTGCCATGCTCCCGAGCCACCACGCCTAAGCCAAAGTCGCCGCTCCCATGCGAGCCCGCCATTGCAGCGAGCCGCTGCATCGACGTCGCCTACCTGCCACTGAGCACCGCCAAGCCCGCCTGCTCGAGATGCAGCCGCCACCTCAAGATCTGTTCTATGGTGTCTCGTTCGAGCTCGCCTTCAAGGTGTTCGACTCCGTGCTTCTATGAGTCCTTTGGGTTAAAACGTCATGGAGTTGATGCCGTTGTTGCTACACAAGTGTAGTCCTCGGATATGTTACAGTGTGGTGCTAGTGGTGGTGTTGTTTGTGAAGACCCCATGTTGATGTGGATGTTCGAGGCCCTCCCAAGTGTCAAGATCTACTACATGGAGCAAATGACCAAGACCCCAATCAGTTGATTCCATGACCGAAGAGCGCCACACGGAACCGATCAGATTGCCTACACAGATGCCAAGGCCCCGAACCCCGACCCCGGAACTGAAGGGCGGAACTGAAGACCGAACCTCGGCGCTTTTCTTCCTCCTCGCTGATCCGGATATGAAGGCCTCATTCCCGACGTCCGAGGACCAAACCCCGTCGAACCCCTCGAACCCCAAGATCTTTGAAGTCGACATATGTGACACTATCCGAGATCCCCCTTATTTTTTGATAATATATGACATACACCTGTTGCATATTAAATCATTCATGTCGCATTCTTTGGGGTTGTGGGGTACTTTGTCGATTCACCTCATAATTAAATATGGAGTGCATATGCAGGCTATTCTAGTCTTATATTGGCTCCATTTAAATTTGCATAGTGAACCGATGACATGTTTTACCTTGTTAAGACAATATTTAAATTGCAGGGTACCTAAATAGCAAGAACCTCCTAATTAATTGTCAGGACCCCGGTTCTGCTTAATATTGCCTGATTGCATCGCACCTTGCCATGTCATACATCAAACAAGCGTCGTGCCCGATCTTCTGTCATAGTATTAAATAGTGCATCCAGTGTTTCTTTTAGTGCTTTTATTCATCACGGATTAGGTCGTTGAGTTGATGCGAGTATCGGCAAGTCCTTAGGATAATGAACCTTCGGCAGTGTTTCCTAGGCGAGCATTCTCCCCCTTTCTACGTATTTCCCATTTATAGTCTTTACTTCCTCCTGTTGATCTATTGCTATCCGTGTTGTGATGCTTTAGTTTCCGTGTACCATTTATATTCCTTGCAGCCTCTATATTGCCTTGGACACATCCTATTGCCTATTGTTTGATAGACATTCAGCCTTGTGAGTCGTAGTTGCTTGCTCAGGTGCTGCTTCGCGTCATTATCGTTCAATAGTTCATGGAAGGTTGGCATATGCTTAATGGGGGATATGCTTAATGGTGGAGATGATCATGGCTTTCATTATAACTTGTTAACTAAAATGCTAGAAATAGATATAATGAAGTGGCACCGGTGGGTAATAGTCAATATTTGGTTTTTAACCGCCCACTTGTGTCCACCTAGGACCCAAGCTCTTGACACCTGTTCCGAGACTGAGCATGCTCACCACATGTGGGGTGTCTAGGCACCCCTATCGGCTTATTACCTGATTTCAAAGTACTGTACTGGGGCCACAAACTAGTTCGGGCTTTATACGTTACCTACTATACTTATGCCATGTATGCCATGTTTATTACCTATTGCTCAACGGAAATATATTGTCTATGGCCTCTGCTCCCATGACAAATCCATGCAACCTCAGTGTCCATACGATAAGTATTAGCTATACCTCGTACGGGTAGCTCTTTCGGGTGGCCCCATGTACTTACTTTGGGTCTGGGAAAGCGTCATGTCTGAAGCCTCGCAGACATACCGATGGAAGTATGGTAATTGATCTGGCAAAAAGGGTGGAAGTGCGTATGGAAACTTTGGTGCAACCCTGCAGGGTTAAATATTTTCGAAAAGCCGTGTCCGCGGTTATGGACGACTTGGAGCATAGTTTCTCGATCATAGACAATTATAACTAAAGTTTACTGTTATAATATGACTTATATCTGATATGACTAGTAAGTTGGATAACCACCATGGAAAGAATGAATAAAACTGCCAACCGTGTGTGTTATCCTCGGAATGACTTCCTCATTTGGTCTCGAGGGGGAAATACCAGGATGGGTATGATTGGTGTTAGTATCAGGTTGGTTCTGAATAGGTATTTCTTATCCCTCTCTGATAGCCGACAGTTGTATCGATTCTCTATCGGTTGTTTAGTGCATGCTTCATTGCCGCTTCAGTCCACCATACCTATGTAGGCGAGAGCCACCGAATTCTAGACTCGCCGTGTACTGGCCTCAATACTGGATGCTCTCTTTTTCCTTTGTCCTTTGTTGGCACCCCTTTTGTTTAGCAGGTTTGAGTTCGATGTCGTTAGCAGGGTTACCCTTCTGGCTTGGCCTAGGCAGGTTTATGGACGCCATTGGTTATTCTTTAGGGCTCTTAACTCAATTTTCTTCTTATCTGTACTCGGATGTTGTATCGCTTTCAAGGTGATTTGGATCTTTGTATTGTATATCCCTATTCTTAACGCATGGAGTCATTATTGTATACATATCTTCGGTGGTTTCCATCATGGACTATGAGAGATGTTATTACTTTGTTTTCCACCTGCACGCAAGTTCCTGGTGGGCATCTTTGAATCATTTCTATGCGATTTTGGCAGGAATCGCTAAAACTTGCATAGGGACGATTCGAGGGTGTTACAGTCGATCATTGGTCTGGGAGTGTCCCGGTCATGTCTGGAGTGTTCCCGAACCATGGGGTATCACGCTTAAGGGCTCGGTGATGCTTAGAGAGTGTTTATAGGATCAGTAGAATCACCAAAGAAGAGAAGAGAGAAAACCGGAAGGGTTTCAATAAGTCCAGAGGATGTCCGGAGTGGAGGTGGAAGGTGTTGCATAGCCACGGAGATTAAATAATATGTGAATGAATGTTAAATATTGATTTAGTCATTTATTCATAATTATTTAATAAATAGAAAATAAATTAAAGGTCAAAAAGGCTTAATGGGCCAAATCCAGGAGGGGAAAGGGCCCAAGAGGGGTCAAATCCCTAGGAGGGGCCAAGGGGGTCGCCGGCGGCCCTATTGGGCCAGACCCCCACATGGGGCCCATGGGGGGTGGCCGACAGTGCCTCCCCCCACCTCCTCCTTCCTTTAGTCCCACCCCGGGACTTTGAGGGAGGTAGTACCTCCCCTTCCCCCTATATATAGTGGGGTATTTTGACCAGAAAATACAACACAATATTCAATAAAGGTTCCCTCTCTTTTGGGGTGACCTCCAATTGTTATTATCTCTCTCTCTCTCTTGTGACCGTGGTCCCAAGTTTGGATTGCACGAACGAGAGACATCTTCACCCCGGAGCACCGTCGCGCTGCGGGATTCGGATTCAGGAGCTCTACTTCCACAATTGCTGCTAGATCAGGGAAGCGGGAGTCATCACCAGGCACCGGATGCATGTAACTCCCTACGAGGTGTCACACTTGAGGCACTAGGAGTCGTTTGAGCTGCATGAGTGCAAGGACTTCATCACGACCTTGAGGTCAGCTTCGTCTCATCTACATTAACCACGCTCTCCTGAGCATTGACAACGCTTTTCGATCTTCAAGGGTAAGTTCGCGAAAAGCCCCTCCCGTTACTGCATTACTAATAGATAGGTCCTGGCAACATCAGTGGTTCAGGGGCGTAGGGTAAAAATTTATTGTTTTCATACGCGAACCCCTACACATCTTTAACCCAGCGAGGATCGGGGGGTGCGAAGGGTAGGACGGATCTATGTGGTGGTAGAGACCGCAGCGGCCGAGGTGGATGGTGAGGAGGTGGCTCCAATGGTAGTAGTTGTAGGTTCCAAGACTGAGCGAGATCGGGATGAAGGGGGAGACATCGGCAATGGTGTCAGCTAGGGAGATCATTGGGATTTGGGGAAGTGGTGGGTGTGTAGTTGTAGAGGAGGAAAAGAACTGAGAGGTACGCCGGCGATACGGAACTAGGCCATGGAGAAGAGGGGCTGAGTCAGCGGCGACGTAGGTGGCGCGTGCGGTGGCGCCATGCCAAGGGCAGAAACCTAGGCCTCTGATACCATGATATTTTGGGATATTTGGAGAATATTAACTGTATTGATTTGAGCCTCGATGGGCTATTTATATAGATTACAACCGGCTTGGACTCCAAGGCTAATAGAGATAGAATTACAACTCAAATAGGAGAGAGTGAGGTTGGATCGGTTAGGTCTGACTATGGCACCGACCTATACTCTAATATGAAGGATCAAGAATAGCCCAAACCATTTCCATCGAGTCGGATTCCACCACTAAGGACTAGGCACCAAACTGTTCAGCTAAACGAAGACCCACGAGTAATGCTGAGGCCTCCATGGCTGTAGTGTAGATAACATGATCAATGTAATCATAACATGCTGCAACAAAATTCCCTCGAGCATCCCTGATTAATGCACCAGAAGCACCATGTACTGAATTCACTTCGAATGTCACCTCGACGTTTATCTTGTAAACTCCAAAAGTTGGTCGCATCCAGCCCCTCTACAGATTGCATTTCCAACTCCCTTTAGCTTAATATTGTCTATGAGGATACCATGGATTCTAATGATCTTTCCATCTGGTGTAGGAACTGGCTTCTTGTTCACGATATGTCTTCATGATCAACATAAATACCAACATGTGATCTTGATGGTTTCTGTGAAATGCTGCATATTTCATGTGACACCACCCGATGTTAGTGAGTGATACCTTCGATCCGGATTATGGATGTAGTATGGCTCTTTTTCCCTAGTAGACCTAGATTTATCGAACCCTCGGGAAGCAGAAGCATAGTGAAGTTATTTTAACGTACCTTCGGGAGTTTTAGAATTCCTTTTGGGTTTTTATCGGACCAAGAGTTTGCTGTCTTTTGTTGTTGTCGATGATGGAGAGAGAGGGCCTATTGATTTCGGTTTCACATGTAGCTCTGCAAAACATCTGATGGGAATAAAAGATAATAATAAAGTATGCATGTAATTGTTAGAGTAAGATAAATTATATGTGGGCAATGCATCCATAATTTTTATTGCCTCCGCAACCGCTTATAGCAATAACCTACTAGTCTCATCCATAGAAGAAAGAGAACTAATGATATGCATAGTGACGTCACCGTTAATCCCAAGTAAATCCCTCACATACAGCCGTACTACCCCTTTTATCACTGGGGTTCCCAACCTCCAGATTAGTCATTAGTCATACTCCCTATACCTAGCTCAATCCTCGGGGTCTTGGGTACCTGACAAGTCCTTAGATTAAGGCAAGAGAGGATACAATAATCATCATGTCATACAAACTAATACATGATCCCATCTATGATAAATAACATGCATAAAAGCTACATGGCTAGGCTGAAGCCCTTAGCCCAAGGAGAATTACTCACGCATAGAGATGAAATCAACAATCATAAACATTGTAATGGGAATCATGAGATTGATAGAAAATAGTCTTACAATGTCACCAATCGAAGATGAGATCTACTATTACAAGTGGTGGAATATGGCTATGGTGATGGAGAAGGGTTTGGAGATTAGATCTAAGTCTATTCCTCCGGTGGCGCTTCGGTGTTGTGGATGGAGATCTGGGGGCGGCTGGTGATCGAAAAGAGCTCCTGTTTCTCGTCGCCCGAGGTCTCTTTATATAGGGGTACCTTCACGAAAGTTGTTCTGTTTGACCTAGCAGTGTCGGTGGCAACTATATGGCAGCAACTATACGGCCGAAATTTTATTCCCGCCGTATATTTGGTCGTTAAAGCGTCTGTCTCCACTTCACGACTTCTGGTTTCTTCGGGTTATTGGAAATATCGTATCTTTGAAGTTAATGTTGTGATTCCCATCAACAAACATCATTATCTGCACATGAAAAAATAGTAAGAAAGGATTGCATACCCCTTTGATCATTAGGAATTAGTGGCAGGGTTTAGACATATATTTCATAAAAAATATGAATAATATCCAGTTTAAATGTGGACGTAGATGGCTATATTCCAGAGCCATCAACCTCCCCAGGATTAAACTTGATTGTCCTCGAGCAGGAAAACCAAAATCAAAAAGGAACTCAACATTTAAACTGAAATAACGAGATGATGATCTTACTCATGATTGGTAGTCTCATGTTTCCTCCACTTTATTAATCTGAAAAACTTCTGCATAGATAGAGTAGTAGCAAGCATATCATACGGGTTTTTATGCATCCTTATAGCGCAACAAAATTATTGTTCACATGGATGATTCAAATGAGTAAACTTTATTCCATGTCATGTAATCAACTCATAGGCTTGCATTTGAATAATAAAGTATAATCATGTAAAACTGAGAGTGTGAGAGTTGTCATGAAAATCATATACACTAGAGTATCTCAATTCTCCCACACCAATAAATCAAGACTTTTCAAGCACTACTTTGCCATTCATTGTCCTTCAAGAATTTCAGCTCTTAAGTAATTCCGAGCATGCCAAAAAAAATAGTTTACCAGGTTGTGATGGACACTCGTGGCATCACCAAGGATTTTGTTCCTTTTGCACAATGATTACTCATATCAGCCAGAGGAGTGATTCCATCATGAATACAACTACCCGAGAGTGACAAGAATCTTACCCATTATAGGATTGCTTTTACATATGTTTAATCAACTCATAGCCGAAATCTAGGAGTTTCATCCATGAAGATCGTTCGTAAGCTAGCGGAGTTGTTGGCATCCCATGAAGTTTGACACACATAAAGCTATATCATTCTTATGATTAACAAGTCAAACTTTGGCATGCTCACAAAAACCTCTAAACGTTAATTCAATTGAACAAATCCTTTTAAAGAGAGCTATCAAGTCAATCATTATTTTCTGTGGTGTTGAGCGTCTCTAGAAATAAGCCTTCAAGACTAAACACTACCACACCCAAGCCTTCAATTGTGAGATTTTTTCTTATTACAATTGTTTAGCAAATTTTTAGGCAAGACTTGGTTCACTACAAGAGATGGAACAAAACGTACCGAACTAAGTACTCATGCAAACAAAATTTTACTACAATATAGAGACTCACTTCTCCAATATAATATCTTAACATTTACTACTAACTAGCATGGGTTTCTCGAACTTCAAAAGTGGGGAGTCATAAGGCATACCTCTCATGTTTGATTCCATTTCTCTCTTCCCTTTTGATTTGCTTCTTGGAAACTCGAAGTCGATCACTCTTCCTGCAAATATATGAGAACCTCAAGACAAAAAGAAAAGAAAGAGGGAAAATAAAGATAAATGGAGAAATATTTTTGTTGTTTTTAAGAGAGGGAATTAAAGAATAGAAAATTGGTGGCAAAGCTCGGCTAGAAAATCTCGAAAGCAAATAAAAGTAACTAGAGATAAAGTGTTGTGTAAACCAACACAAGTGCTTATAAACTCGAATTAAAAACATAACCTTGAAATAAATAAAAGCAAATGAATGCCAAATAAAGATAATGAGGAAACTTCCCCAAGCTTAGGCTTTTGCAAGCCCTTCAAATCATTGTGTTGGCAGGAAAAGTCGGAACTCCAGTTCACCAATTGAGTTGATAAATTACTAGTTGTTTCTCGGAGGTTCAAGGAGAGGATATGCATCCTCTCCATAGTCCCTCCAAGTTCTTGGAAGTCTTGGTATGTAGCAAACCGGGTTGGTGGCTGCTCCTCTTGATAAGGAACTTCTTTCTCCTCTTCTTGGTCCTCGTCCTCATCCGGAATCTCCTCCTCAGGTTGGTGTTGCTCAACCTGCAAGTCATATAGCAAATGTCCTTCCTCGATAGAGAAAAGACCATTAGGCAAAGGAGCGGGGTAGAGATGCCCAGCTCTAGCAATATGCAAGTAATAAACACCACCTCTCCTAGTGAGCATTCCACAAGCCTTTAAAGTAGAGAAAATAACATGTTGCTCACCTAGCATAGGTTGCAACACACCTAGGTCGATGCCTAGGGCAATAGCAAGCATGGTGATGATGCCTCCACCTGTGATTGGTCCTTGGCTTTGGGAGGATTGGTGCTCCAGGTAGCGGACAAGGATTGCACCCAAGTTGAGTGACAAGTCGCAGTTGTTGTAAGCAGATTTTGCAAGGACTAAGATGTACTCCTCATTAAGTCTCGTGAACTCACTTCATGCATGCAAAGTGTAAGCAATAACATAGAACAAATAGCGAATTGCAGGATGTTGAATATTCTTCCCTTGCTTACTCTAGAAGTGAAACTCATTCCATTATAATATTGTTCCGGGGAAAGGTCACTACAAGGAATGTGTTAACTGGTGACCCCTAATATTAGTCACTAAAAAGTCATAGTAATCCATCTATGACCTTTCTATGACCAAAACGAGGTCACATAGCGAGGGTCACTATAGACAACTCACGACCTTTTTTTTGAATTGGTCATGGACTACTATGACCAAAATAGATGGTCATAGAGTCTATGACCAAAATTTTGGTCATGGCATTCTGGCCTGTCCATGTAAGCTAATCTGACGTGGAATATGACGTGGAAGCAGATTCAGCACAGTCCATTTTAGTGCATTACATGGGCCAAGCCCAACAATTCTAGCCTTTGGTTTATAAGCCTAGCTTTTATTATCCATTTCTTTCATAGGCCAAGCCCATAATTTAAGCCCGTATATTTTTTAATTACTGGTGTGTCCTTTGGCCCAGCATTTTCTCTTTTAATTTTATTTCACATCAGGTCCCACATGTCAGACGGGTCCTACATGTCAGTACTAGTTTACTACTGGTTCCACGCAGATCAGGTATAAATTCCAAATAGGTCGTGTCACTAGTCAACATTTCATAAAAGCCCCATTCGACAGACAATAAACAACAAATAATTGTTGATTGTTATCAAATAAAACTTACATAACAATAGTACATTACAGAATAATGGACCGTGCGCAGGTATCCAGCTTAAAGTATATTATAATCATTCAACTTGTACATTGCAATACAATCATGGATAGTACATTATGGAATCATGCAAATCATAGCGTATGGCCGATATAATGCTTGATGTGGGTCTTGGAAAACTTCTTAAATTCGATGGTGACAGACTAGAGCTACACGCCGAGTCTACGGTCCACAAGCTTTGTTGTACTTGGAGATCTGCGAGACATGGGGACAAGAACATCAAGGATGCTGCTGTAAGTCAACGTAAGTAAATATAAGGGGCATATAGCATTTTATTTGGGAGCAAGGTTATATCCCAAATAGCATATAGTTATATCAAATCAAGCAAATAGCATTTTAGCAACGATGATCATATGAAAAGACATGGCATATATTTGGGATCAAGGTTTTCAAACATCGCATACGATATATTATTCTATCATAACCTGATTATAAACATTAGTTGTAGTTCCATTTTGATCTTTGATAAATTACCAAAGGGTAGAGAACAAGGTTCCATAGCAGTCATCTAAAATGCTAGCATTCATTGACGGATCTTTTAAGAACAGGATTTCAAGAACTCTGGCTTTACATGGATAAAGGGAAAATCACACTAGTTAGCGACTAACCTAGTACACTTCATTTCATCAGCTCAATCTCTATACAAAACACATTGTTGACACACTATCAAACACACAGCGAGTTACTCCGAATCACCTAGCACATTGTTTACACACTATCAAACATATGGTACAATTCATCCACTTTTTGTAAGCACACAACAGCAATGCAACCAATTTGTCAATGTCTACTATGTCCTACCAATTCACGTGCTAGCCCATGATTCACCTACTGTAAAGAGAAGTAAAGGGGCACGGAGACACACACGTACCATGAGTGTGTAAAAGGAACTTGTGGCAGACAAGATGGTCAACGGTGATGTGGACCTGCGCCTGCGTGTCCAAGTGGCCAGCATGCACCCACAGCTCGCCGGTCACGTCCGCCTCGCCCAGCTCGGGATCGCCCATCTCCAACAGCTCCAGCAACATCGCCATGCATTGCTGGTCAAGGGACAAGTCCAGCAAGGTGTCATCAACATTGCTACCTGCACCATGTAACAAAACATGTGTTAGAAGCAGTGACAAGGGAGTACCAGCAGCAACTTGTTAGATTTGTCCAAGAAATAATTGTAGTAGAATTGGAGGATAGGAGTGCATGATTAGATGTTGACTATGCTAGGACTACCGAGTTTCAAAAGTGGAGTACTCCTAAACTTTTAGGAGATTGAAACAGTAATTTGAGATTCACTAGATTGACAATGAGAAAACTCAAAAAGCACATAGACTAGCAAGGTATGTCTCGTACATGCACACACGATGCAGAAAATTCAGAAGATAGTTAACACCAATAACAGTCACTCGTACTCCCAGATGAGAACATAACTTGTCAAGTGGGAGTCAGTTGTTACTACACTCAGGCATCATCTTGTGAAAATTAAAAGAACATAACTTTATGGAATATTGTTAATTTCATGGAGTAAGAACAATAAGAAATGCAACACTCTTATATTAGATGTACTTTCAGGCATCCTGGAGTATGAGATGACTGCTGGGAACAATAAAGAGAAGCATGAGACTACTTACATGCATCTCTATCTTGAATATACTCTAAAGATTACCGCAACTGGACAACATATATGTTAAATATCCTCTAAATTTTAAATTTACAATAGCACGACAGATATAGCAAATGTATAAAGGAATATCTCTCTCTCCCTCTCAGCAAAATAGTACTACAATCAGCAATAGTACAAACAATACTACCATCGACATCAGCAAGTAAGTTAACCAACTAAACCTGAGTAGCAACCACGTCACCATGCTGCAACTGAACTTTGCCTAACAATTAAACCTAGAAGCAGCATGTAAGGGTAGCGCGAGAACTACCTAGACGGAGATGCACCATAGACGAACTACCCAGGGACCATGTTCTTGGTTCAGAGAGCGTCCTCCTTGGCCTTGGCAGTGAAGACGTCGGCGTGCTTGTGCTGCACCACGACCACCTTGCTCCCGCCCTTCATGACGGGCCTACCCCTGCCTCCTCCCATGCCACTGTTGCATCCTCTACCACGATCGCTCCTACCTCCACCTCTCCCACGGCCGCTGCCGCTTCGACCGCCTGTAGACAGCAAAACATCAATGGGTGAGACCGAATCGAGGACATTGCGGAGACGGAGAGGTAGCGTGAGGTGAGGGTGGCGGATGCTTACCTTCTCCTCGGTGGCCTCATGGTGCCGAACGTGTCGATGACGCCAGGCCCGAACGCGCCCATCTCGCCCCCGGGCATGGCCGTTCCCCGCAGATCAGGGGCACATCTCGTGCTGGGAACGGAGGGATGGCGGCAAGCGAGTGAGGAGAGCAGGGTCATCGGCGCGTGGCCATGGGATGGTGGGGAGCGTGCCAGGAGGAGATAGGAGGGAGCCAGATGTGTCGCTCGACGGGATCTGGTGAGTGCTCCGGGAGGGGGTCTGGCGAGAGAGGAAGAGAAGTGGTGGCGGGTTTGGGAAGAGGAGTCATGGGCGTGAGGCGATTAGGGTTTGGTCGATTGTTTTTTCTGGATGGGTGGTGATACTTCACGAAACTAGCCCTGATAAATTTGGTGGTGATGTGGGAACTGCAGGACAATTAGGTAATTTTAGGTCCAAAATATGTGGGAAGTATGGGGAGGCGGGAGAACTGGCATGAAATTTTCAGCACTAGATTGAGGTTGTGTGGACGGCTAAGATCTGCTTTGGGGGAGAGATCCGTGGGTAGTCTGACTCTTTACTCTGATTGGTTGACTCTATTATACACAAAAATCAGTTTTCCATTTTTAGAGTGCCAAAAATGGGGAGTTTTATGAACTAACCACCAAATGAAAGTTTCAAAATGCTACCATCCTATTTTTCAAAAATAGTAGACCACATTACAAGGACATAATCCCTATCATGTTCGAGGTTTCATGGCCTTTAGGCCAAACGACCAATGTTATGGCCAGCATCATGACAATTCTTGTGATAATGTTCCCATATTGTGCATTCATGTGCATTTGGGGATGGTGAACAATGTTGCAGGAGGAAGTTTTCCTTTTTGTCGGACAGAAAATGCATTTTCCATTTTTGGAATGCAAAAATCAAGGCGTTTTGTGAAGCAACCACCAAATAAAAGTTTCAAAATAGCACCACCCCATTTTTCAAAAGTACTAGACCATATTACATTAATAGTGTCCCAACCGGGGATTTTAAAACCTTTTTATCCACCCCTCGTGAAAAAGACAAATGTCTACTAGATCGGTAGGAAGTGGGTCTGGTTTGAACTACAGGTACATGATCTAATGCCTTTGAATTTTTGAAAAAAATCATTTTTAGACTCACAATATGATGTTTCTTCACATATACACTGCAAGTTTTAGCGAGGCTCATCCCCTATCTTCATGCCCGCTATTTTGACCATAGTTTGAAACGGGAAAATTTGGAAACGGGCATAAGAAATTCAAAAACGGTCCGAACAAGGTAAATCCTTCGCGTAGTGTTATATTATGTGACATAGTTACGAGTAAAAATATCAAAGTTGGTATATTGATTGCATCTCGAAAAATCCTTCACAGAAATGACCTATCATGTTCGAGGTTTCATGGCTTTTAGGCCAACCGACCAATGTTGTGGCCAGAATCGCGACATAGTTTGTGATAATGTGCCCATATTGTGCACCCATGTGCATCTTCGGATGGTGAACAATGTTGTCGGAGGAAGTTTTCCTTTTTGTCGCACAGAAAATGCATTTACCATTTTCGGAATGCAAAAATCGAGGCATTTTGTGAAGCAACCACCAAATGAAAGTTTCAAAATAGCACCACCCCATTTTTTAAAAATAGTAGACCATCTTACATTAATAGTGTCCCAACCGAGGATTTTAAAACCTTTTTGTACACCCCTCGCGAAAAAGACAAATGTCTATCGGATCGGTAGGAAGTGGGTCTGGTTTGAACTATAGGTACATGATCTAATGCCCTTGATTTTTTGTAAAAATCATTTTTAGACTCACAATATGATGTTTCTTCAGACATACACTGCAAGTTTTAGCGAGGCTCATCCCCTATCTTCATGCCCGCTATTTTGACCATAGTTTGAAACAGGAAAATTTGGAAACGGGCATAAGAAATTCAAAAACGGTCCGAACAAGGTAAATCCTTCGCATGGTGTCATATTATGTGACATAGTTACGAGGAAAAATATCAAAGTTGGTACATTGATTGCATCTCGAAAAATCCTTCACAGAAATGACTTATCATGTTCGAGGTTTCATGGCTTTTAGGCTAAACGACCAATGTTGTGGCCAGAATCGCGACATAGATTTTGATAATGTTCCCATATTGTGCACTCATGTGCATCTTGGGATGGTGAACAATGTTGCCGTAGGAAGTTTTCCTTTTTGTCACACAGAAAATGCATTTTACATTTTCGGAATGCTAAAATCGGGGCGTTTTGTGAAGCAACCACCAAATGAAAGTTTCAAAATAGCACCACCCCATTTTTCAAAAATAATAGACCATCTTACATTAACATTGTCCCAACCGGGGATTTTAAAACCTTTTTGTCCACCCCTCGCAAAAAAGACAAATGTCTGTCGGATAGGTAGGAAGTGGGTCTCGTTTGAACTACAGGTATATGATCCAATGCCCTTGATTTTTTGAAAAAAATCATTTTTAAACTCACAATATGATGTTTCTTTAGAGATACACTGCAAGTTTTAGCGAGGTTCATCCCCTATCTTCATGCCCGCTGTTTTGACCATAGTTTGAAACGGGAAAATTTGGAAACGGGCATAAGAAAGTCAAAAACGGTCCGAACAAGATAAATCCTTCGCGTGGTGTCATATTATGTGACATAGTTACGAAGAAAATATCAAAGTTGGTATATTGATTACATCTCGAAAAATCCTTCACAGAAATGACCTATCATGTTCGAGGTTTCATGGCTTTTAGGCTAAACGACCAATGTTGTGGCCAGAATCGCGACATAGTTTTTGATAATGTGCCCATATTGTGCACTCATGTGCATCTTGGGATGGTGAACAATGTTGCCGTAGGAAGTTTTCCTTTTTGTCACACAGAAAATGCATTTTACATTTTCGGAATGCTAAAATCGGGGCGTTTTGTGAAGCAACCACCAAATGAAAGTTTCAAAATAGCACCACCCCATTTTTCAAAAATACTAGACCATCTTACATTAACATTGTCCCAACCGGGGATTTTAAAACCTTTTTGTCCACCCCTCGCAAAAAAGACAAATGTCTGTCGGATAGGTAGGAAGTGGGTCTTGTTTGAACTACAGGTATATGATCTAATGCCCTTGATTTTTTGAAAAAAATCATTTTTAAACTCACAATATGATGTTTCTTTAGAGATACACTGCAAGTTTTAGCGAGGTTCATCCCCTATCTTCATGCCCGTTGTTTTGACCATAGTTTGAAACGGGAAAATTTGGAAACGGGCATAAGAAAGTCAAAAACGGTCCGAACAAGGTAAATCCTTCGCGTGGTGTCATATTATGTGACATAGTTACGAAGGAAAATATCAAAGTTGGTATATTGATTACATCTCGAAAAATCCTTCACAGAAATGACCTATCATGTTCGAGGTTTCATGGCTTTTAGGCCAAACGACCAATGTTATGGCTAGAATCGCGAAATAGTTTGTGATAATGTGCCCATATTGTGCACTCATGTGCATCTTGGGATGGCGAACAATGTTGCAGGAGGAAGTTTTCTTTTTTGTCGCACAGAAAATGCATTTTACATTTTCAAAATCGGGGCGTTTTGTGAAGCAACCACCAAATGAAAGTTTCAAAATAGCACCACCCCATTTTTCAAAAATACTAGACCATCTTACATTAACAGTGTCCCAACCGGGGATTTCAAAACCTTTTTGTCCAACCCTCGGGAAAAAGACAAATGTCTGCCGGATCGGTAGGAAGTGGGTCTGGTTTGAACTACAGGTACATGATCTAATGCCCTTGATTTTTTGAAAAAAATCATTTTTAGACTCACAATATGATGTTTATTCAGAGATACACTGCAAGTTTTAGCGAGGCTCATCCCCTATCTTCATGCCCACTGTTTTGGGGCTTGTTCGTCTGCGGTACCAAAGTTCGCAGGCCAGCGCATGGCGGTACCTAAGTTGCCTGAAATTACCACGTTTCGAAAAGTTGGGCCGCCAACTACTGAGAGGGGCCATTTCGAGGAAAACTCATCTCACCCCTGCCAAATTCAAACATTCCGTTAAACCGTCCCGTGAAGTAGACGGTCGGGAGACACATGTAGGTCATCTGTCCGTGACGCGGGTGCCAACGTGGCAACCTCTTAGGCAGATCGAGCAGCTAAGTGGATCGGATGCGTTGACCAATTTCACAAATCCATTCCCAGCTTTCCCCTAGCACCGGCGGCGTCGGAATCCACCCTCCAAGCAGGGCGATCCCTTCGGACATTTGACTTCCGGCGCCAAGTTGTTGCGGCCAGTTGCTGCGCCTAGTTGCTGATCCCGATCTCCAATGGCGCATGCCATAGTCGCCGTTGCGAGGCTCTAGCCTGCCTCCACCGCCGACGAGCCGAGCAGCTCGGAGGATGACAGATCCTACTATCAAGAAAGAAGAAGTTCTGTCTACAAGCGGGTGAGCTACCCTTCTCTTTGCTATTCGCACTAATTACAACTGCTAGCTGGCTACTGAACCTCAAATTGTTTATTAGTACAACACTGACAAACATATTTTGTCCACAGTTTTCTGTCAAGTGGGATTTGCGCGGACCCCCTTACCTGGTTACGGTAGTCCTCTACAGGTACGAATCTAATGGCAAGTGGTATGGAAGCCATTGTTTCAAGATGGAAGAAGCGCCTGCACAGATCTGCACTATATCTAGTATGGTTTCTGCTCTGCGTCATCATGTTGAATTATGGCCGAAGCAGATAGCAAAGTTCAGCTTCATGGATGAACGTGGCATCATGGTTCCTATAACGTGTGACAGTCAGCTAATTGGGTTGATGAAAAGGTATGCTTCGGCTGCCATGTTTGACCTGAAATGTCATGTACTAGATGTGGAAGCTGCTGCAACTGGGAGTTGCCCTTCTATTCTTGGACATGGTGGTTGCTCGAACCCAATTAGCTCCTGGTAAGCAAATGTCGCTTCGGGTTCGCATGTTTGTGCTGAATTATAATTTTTGTTTTATTTACTCTATAGATAGTAGGCAGTTATGCAACAGTCTTGTTTCTTTGATAGAAAGTGACGCAAGGTTAGAAACATGACTGCCGGGTCAGTGATTTTGCTGCCCGAAGAAATAAAAAACGAGTGGAAAGATGATCCTGGACACGATTCTGGTGCCCATTGTCCCGGCGATGCAGAGTACGTGAAGCTAAGAAAATTGGCATCGAGGAAGAGGAAGAAGGCAGGAAATGAAAAAGCCAGTGGACATGAAGGCTTGGCACCTAGGCTGTGGAAGAAGGCTGCTGGCAATGAAGATGCATAGTAATGTGTTGAACTTGAACCTATATATGTAATTCTGTTAAATTCTGATCGCTTTGTGTGTGGCACGTTGCTGGTCGAAACAATCTACCCACGTTCTCTGAGTAAAATGTTCCACGACTTAGGGTTTGGAAACGCCCAAGTCAGTAGTTGAATCCAACATTGTGATTGTGCCACTACTATCTGAAAACAATGATCCACCGGTTCCATGATTGCTGAGGGGCAGGAGGTCTCCAAATACGACGAAATGTAAGTGGCACATAAATAAATTATTTAAGATGCCACACTCCACGAAGCAGCAACTTATTTCAGATGCTGCACAACAATGTGACAACATAAACAGCAATGTTCTCACCGATAATGCCCAGATGAGGAGGAAATGGGTACCACTTTCTGGCCTAATCTTGAGCCCGTCTATCTCACCGCCTCTCTGCTCTTGCATCCCCTGCATTTGGCGAAGCTCCCGGATCTCCAGTAACCGGGTGTACGTGCTTCCACTTTATAAATTGTGGTTGTGTCATTTGCATGCGGCACAATCCACATAGATTACGTTTAAACAAACCACCAGTCTTAGAATACACTAGTAGAAAAGGTGTCTTTGGTCCACGGTTGCGTTCCCAATCCGGGACAGAGATCTAAATTGAGGCAGAAATTGATCTAAATCACAAATTATTCCACAAATTAATCGAGACAGAGATCTAAATCGAGGCATTTCATTAATTCAACCACAAATTCTTCTAAACAAAGCTCCGATTTCACATCCTACATCAATTCAACCAACTAGTCAACAATTTCAGCCGCTGTCCTCCGATCCGCCGGCTTCCTCGTCTTCGTCGGACGGAACCTCCACGATTTCCGCATTGTATGCGAGACGGAGCACCTCTTCGTGGTGAGCGGCGGCGATGACGGTGAACTTGGTCCGTCTAGGGACGGACCAGAACCTCTCCCACCCTTCTCGGTTGTGGAGATCCCGGTGCACCACGCGCCCGTAAACGATGCGGTTGCCAATCTTGGCCTTCTGCTCCTTCTTGGACAACATCGGCCAGTACGGGCTGGCCGCCGCGTACTGGGGCAGCGCCCTCTTCCATGCGGGCATCTGGAGGCGGTGCGTCGCGATTTCGCTCTCCATCACAGCTCTGCCGGGGAAGAGGAGCGGAGCCACCGGCACCCCCGCATAGCTGATGCGCCATCCGTGGGGCACCGTCGCGGCCGGCGGCGGGAGGATGTCAAAGTGCGAGAACATCACCGCCTCGTAGAAGTTCAGCGAGGGCATATCCATGGCGGCGCGGTGGAGATTGGAGAGGGAGCCAGGGGGTGGACGACGCGGTGGAGATTGGAGAGGGAGAGAGGATGGGCGACGAAGCGACGAGATGTGGCGCCTTCTATTTGTACATGAGGACGACGAAGCGACGGGCGGAATATCCAAGGGGCATTGGTCAGACAAAAGGAAGTAATGCACCGTTAAGACAGATTAACGGGCGACCAATTTTTTTACTCGCAGGACTCCAGGGCCAATAGTTCAGACCGCTAGGTCAACAAGTACAACTATTACAACTTAAAAAAGGCACGGGGCTTAAGCTAAATAGAACTAGTTAACACACATATCCTTGATCTTCCTAATCTTAGCCTTATGCGCATCTTCCTGCGAGAGCAAGGATCGAATCGTCTGCTCCTTCCTTTTAGCATCTTCCTTGCAGAGCTTCAATTGTTTCTCTGCATCTTTCCTCATGCACTTGTCAATACTCGTAGTTGTGAACTGCAGGACTTTGGCCTGGTGAAGATCCTTCCTTGCTTGAGTCAGTTCTTGCTCTACTTTAGCCTTCAGGGCCAACGCCGCGTCCCTCTCCTTCTCGACTTTGCTAACCTTGTCTTCCACCCCCATGAGATCTCGCTTATGCTTGGTCATGTCAACTGGTTCCCATAGCTTCATCTCAACACTGTCAAGAAGTGAGCTGAATGCGGATTCTTTCAACTCAACATTCATTTCCCATAGTTTGTCCAGCGTTTTCTGCATCGATTTGGGCCACTATGGATCTACCCATTTGATAACACCGCAACTTCCGCCTCGCATCATTACACGATGTCCTTGACACCACAGAAACCTCATGCCTGCATTTCGTCCTTCGAACGCTACAAATTTAGCGGGCACATATCCATGTTTACATAGCAGAGGACTGTCTTCATCTGCTAAACCGTGATAGTCGGTGTCATACATCGTCGGGTTGGCCTAACACATCATACACGCATGAGTAAACAGAGTAGATCTGGCTCAAAAATAGATAACTGGCCACGGATGATAGAGATAGAGATGAGACGACTCACATCGAAATCACCGTCCCTGTCATCACGATGCGTTTCCTCGTCGTCTCCCCTTGAACCCATGGCGAGAGGGGAGGGGGGGTGGTGGCTGCCGAAGAGGGGATTGGGATGGCGGCGCTGTCGGCTTGCGGCTACGGTAGGATGGGAGTAAAGTGGGGAATGTGGCTTCGAGGGGAAGGAAGAGAAGTACGGGGAGGAAGAGAAGTAATGGGGACGACACTGGGATATGGCCCGCTCAACTCGTGAGTCGTGACACTCGCAACAAGGGAGCCCCCGGTGTTGCTAGTTTGTCCAGAGGAAGCGTGGCCAATCATGCCGCAAAATAGACTACTCGCGGATCGATCTCACGAAAACCATCCCAATCGTCCAAGCGCCTCGATCAGACGGTATGTAACAATCGACAAGCAGAACAACTGTGATAGGGCATGCCTTCTAGAAAACTCAGTCTAACGCTAAGGTTAGGGCTCTCCTAAGGTTAATTAGTATCCATATGCAGTTTATGAAAAGAACATGCATCCAATGACATGGGTGGATCTAGCTGTGGTTAATGAGAAGAGCAGACATGCAATGACACCGGTGATATGTGGTTTGTGGGAAAAACACACATGCAATGACTCTGGTGATATGTGGATTGTGAGAAGAACAAACATGCAATGACTCTAGCTGTGGTTAATGAAAAGAGCAGACATGCAATGACACCGGTGGATCCATGTGTGGTTCATGGAAAGAACACACATGCAATGACACTAGGTGTGGTTCATGATATGGACTGTGAGAAGAACACACATGCAATGACACTGGTGGATCCATGTGTTGTTTGTGACAAGAACACACATGCAATGACACTGAGTTTGGTTCATGATATGGTTTGGGAGAAGAACACGCATGCAATGACACTGGTGGATCCATGTGTGGTCTTTGGGAAGAACACACATGCAATGACACTGGTGATATGTGGACTGTGAGAAGAACACACATCCAATGACTCTAGCTGTGGTTCATGAAAAGAGCAGACATGCAATGACACTGGTGGATCCATGTGTGGTTCATGGGAAGAACACACATGCGATGACACTGGGCGGATCCATGTGTGGTTCATGAGAAGAGCAGACATGCAATGACACTGGTGGATCCATGTGTGGTTCATGGGAAGAACACACATGCAATGACATTGGGTGTGGATCATGATATGGTTTGTGAGAAGAACACACATGCAATGACACTGGTGGATCCATGTGTGGTCTATGAGAAGAACACACATGCAATGACACTAGGTGTGGTTCATGATATGGTTTGTGAGAAGAATACACATGCAATGACACTGGTGGATCCATGTGTGGTCTTTGGGAAGAACACACATCCAATGGCACTGGTGATATGTGGTATGTGAGAAGAACACACATCCAATGACTCTAGCTGTGGTTTGTGAAAAGAGCACGCATGCAATGACACTGGTGGATCCATGTGTGGTTCATGGGAAGAACACACATGCGATGACACTGGGTGGATCCAAGTGTGGTTCATGAGAAGAGTAGACACGCAATGACACCGGTGGATCCATGTGTGGTTCATGGGAAGAACACACATGCAATGACTCTGGTGGCATGTGGTTTGTGAAAAGAATAGACATGCAATGACTCTAGCTGTGGTTAATGAGAAGAGTAGACATGCAATGACACCGGTGGATCCATGTGTGGTTTGTGAGAAGAACACACATGCAATGACACTGGGTGTGGTTCATGATATGGTTTATGAGAAGAACACACATGCAATGACACTGGTGGATCCATGTGTTGTCTGTGAGAAGAACACACACGCAATGACACTGGGTGTGCTTCATGATATGGTTTGTGAGAAGAACACACATGCAATGTCACTGGTGGATCCATGTGTGGTCTTTGGGAAGAACACACATGCAATGACACTGGATCCATGTGTGGTCTGTGAGAAGAACACACATCCAATGACTCTAGCTGTGGTTCATGAAAAGAGAAGACATGCAATGACACTGGTGGATCCATGTGTGGTTCATGGGAAGAACACACATGTGATGACACTGCGTGGATCCATGTGTGGTTTGTGAGAAGAACACACATGCAATGACTCCGGTGGATCCATGTGTGGTTCATGGGAAGAACACACATGCAATGACTCTGGTGATATGTGGTTTGTGAGAAGAACACACATGCAATGACTCTAGCTGTGGTTAATGAGAAGAGCAGACATGCAATGACACCGGTGGATCCATGTGTGGTTTATGAGAAGAACACACATGCAATGACACTGGGTGTGGTTCATGATATGGTTTGTAAGAAGAACACACACGCAATGACTCTAGCTGTGGTTTGTGAAAAGAGCACACATTCGATGACTCTAGTTGTGGTTCATGGGAAGAGCAGACATACGATGACACTAGTGGATCCATGTGTCGTTCATGGGAAGAACACACATGTAACGACACCGGTGGATCCATGTGTGGTCTGTGGGATAAACACACATTCAATGACACTGGTGGATCCATGTGTGGTTCATGGGAAGAACACACATGCAATGACAGAGGTGATATGTGGTCTGTGAGAAGAACACACATGCAATAACTCTAGATGTGGTTAATGAAAAGAGCTGACATGCAATGACACCGGTGGATCCATGTGTGCTTCAAGGGAAGAACACACATGCAATGACTCTGGTGACATGTAGTTTGTGAAAAGAACAGACATGCAATGACTCTAGCTATGGTTAATGAGAAGAGCAGACATGCAATGACACCGGTGGATCCATGTGTGGTTTGTGAGAAGAACACACATGCAATGACACTGGGTGTGGTTCATGATATGGTTTGTGAGAAGAACACACATGCAATGACACTGGTGGATCCATGTGTTGCCTGTGAGAAGAACACACATGCAATGACACTGGTGGATCCATGTGTGGTCTTTGGGAAGAACACACATGCAATGACACTGGATCCATGTGTGGTCTGTGAGAAGAACACACATCCAATGACTCTAGTTGTGGTTCATGAAAAGAGCAGACATGCAATGACACTGGTGGATCCATGTGTGGTTCATGGGAAGAACACACATGCGATGACACCGGGTGGATCCATGTGTGGTTTGTGAGAAGAACACACATGCAATGGCTCCGGTGGATCCATGTGTGGTTCATGGGAAGAACACACATGCAATGACTCTGGTGATATGTGGTTTGTGAGAAGAACACACATGCAATGACTCTAGCTGTGGTTAATGAGAAGAGCAGACATGCAATGACACCGGTGGATCCATGTGTGGTTTGTGAGAAGAACACACATGCAATGACACTGGGTGTGGTTCATGATATGGTTTGTAAGAAGAACACACATGCAATGACTCTAGCTGTGGTTTGTGAAAAGAGCATGCAAGCGATGACTCTAGCTGTGGTTCATGGGAAGAGCAGACATACAATGATCCTAGTGGATCCATGTGTGGTTCATGGGAAGAACACACATGCAACGACATGGTGGATCCATGTGGTCTGTGGGAAGAACACACATGCAATGACACTGGTGGATCCATGTGTGGTTCATGGGAAGAACACACATGCAATGACACAGGTGATATGTGGTCTGTGAGAAGAACACACATGCAATGATTCTAGATGTGGTTAATGAAAAGAGCTGACATGCAATGACACCGGTGGATCCATGTGTGGTTCAAGGGAAGAACACACATGCAATGACACTGGGTGTGGTTCATGATATGGTCCGTGAGAAGAACACACATGCAATGACACTGGTGGATCCATGTGTGGTATGTGAGAAGAACACACATGCAATGACACTAGGTGTGGTTCATGATATGGTTTGTGAGAAGAACACACATGCAATGACACTGTGGATCCATGTGCGGTATTTGGGAAGAACACACATGCAATGACATTGGATCCATGTGTGGTCTGTGAGAAGAACACACATGCAATGACTCTAGCTATGGTTCATGAAAAGAGCAGACATGCAATGACATTGGTGGATCCATGTGTGGTTCATGGGAAGAACACACATGCGATGACACTGGGTGGATCCAGGTGTCGCCAGAGAAGAACACACATGCAATGACGGTGGATCCATGTGTGGTTCATGGGAAGAACACACATGCAATGACTCTGGTGATATGTGGTTTGTGAGAAGAACACACATGCAATGACTCTAGCTGTGGTTAATGAGAAGAGCAGACATGCAATGACACCGGTGGATCCATGTGTGGTTTATGAGAAGAACACACATGCAATGACACTGGGTGTGGTTCATGATATGGTTTGTAAGAAGAACACACACGCAATGACTCTAGCTGTGGTTTGTGAAAAGACACATTCGATGACTCTAGTTGTGGTTCATGGGAAGAGCAGACATACGATGACACTTGTGGATCCATGTGTCGTTCATGGGAAGAACACACATGTAACGACACCGGTGGATCCATGTGTGGTTTGTGGGATAAACACACATTCAATGACACTGGTGGATCCATGTGTGGTTCATGGGAAGAACACACATGCAATGACAGAGGTGATATGTGGTCTGTGAGAAGAACACACATGCAATAACTCTAGATGTGGTTAATGAAAAGAGCTGACATGCAATGACACCGGTGGATCCATGTGTGCTTCAAGGGAAGAACACACATGCAATGACTCTGGTGACATGTAGTTTGTGAAAAGAACAGACATGCAATGACTCTAGCTATGGTTAATGAGAAGAGCAGACATGCAATGACACCGGTGGATCCATGTGTGGTTTGTGATAAGAACACACATGCAATGACACTGGGTGTGGTTCATGATATGGTTTGTGAGAAGAACACACATGCAATGACACTGGTGGATCCATGTGTTGCCTGTGAGAAGAACACACATGCAATGACACTGGTGGATCCATGTGTGGTCTTTGGGAAGAACACACATGCAATGACACTGGATCCATGTGTGGTCTGTGAGAAGAACACACATCCAATGACTCTAGTTGTGGTTCATGAAAAGAGCAGACATGCAATGACACTGGTGGATCCATGTGTGGTTCATGGGAAGAACACACATGCGATGACACTGGGTGGATCCATGTGTGGTTTGTGAGAAGAACACACATGCAATGGCTCCGGTGGATCCATGTGTGGTTCATGGGAAGAACACACATGCAATGACTCTGGTGATATGTGGTTTGTGAGAAGAACACACATGCAATGACTCTAGCTGTGGTTAATGAGAAGAGCACATGCAATAACACCGTGGATCCATGTGTGGTTTGTGAGAAGAACACACATGCAATGACACTGGGTGTGGTTCATGATATGGTTTGTAAGAAGAACACACATGCAATGACTCTAGCTGTGGTTTGTGAAAAGAGCATGCAAGCGATGACTCTAGCTGTGGTTCATGGGAAGAGCAGACATACAATGATACTAGTGGATCCATGTGTGGTTCATGGGAAGAACACACATGCAACGACACCGGTGGATCCATGTGTGGTCTGTGGGAAGAACACACATGCAATGACACTGGTGGATCCATGTGTGGTTCATGGGAAGAACACACATGCAATGACACAGGTGATATGTGGTCTGTGAGAAGAACACACATGCAATGATTCTAGATGTGGTTAATGAAAAGAGCTGACATGCAATGACACCGGTGGATCCATGTGTGGTTCAAGGGAAGAACACACATGCAATGACACTGGGTGTGGTTCATGATATGGTCCGTGAGAAGAACACACATGCAATGACACTGGTGGATCCATGTGTGGTATGTGAGAAGAACACACATGCAATGACACTAGGTGTGGTTCATGATATGGTTTGTGAGAAGAACACACATGCAATGACACTGGTGGATCCATGTGCGGTATTTGGGAAGAACACACATGCAATGACACTGGATCCATGTGTGGTCTGTGAGAAGAACACACATGCAATGACTCTAGCTATGGTTCATGAAAAGAGCAGACATGCAATGACATTGGTGGATCCATGTGTGGTTCATGGGAAGAACACACATGCGATGACACTGGGTGGATCCATGTGTCGCTTGTGAGAAGAACACACATGCAATGACTCCGGTGGATCCATGTGTGGTTCATGGGAAGAACACACATGCAATGACTCTGGTGATATGTGGTTTGTGAGAAGAACACACATGCAATGACTCTAGCTGTGGTTAATGAGAAGAGCAGACATGCAATGACACCGGTGGATCCATGTGTGGTTTATGAGAAGAACACACATGCAATGACACTGGGTGTGGTTCATGATATGGTTTGTAAGAAGAACACACACGCAATGACTCTAGCTGTGGTTTGTGAAAAGAGCACACATTCGATGACTCTAGTTGTGGTTCATGGGAAGAGCAGACATACGATGACACTTGTGGATCCATGTGTCGTTCATGGGAAGAACACACATGTAACGACACCGGTGGATCCATGTGTGGTCTGTGGGATAAACACACATTCAATGACACTGGTGGATCCATGTGTGGTTCATGGGAAGAACACACATGCAATGACAGAGGTGATATGTGGTCTGTGAGAAGAACACACATGCAATAACTCTAGATGTGGTTAATGAAAAGAGCTGACATGCAATGACACCGGTGGATCCATGTGTGCTTCAAGGGAAGAACACACATGCAATGACTCTGGTGACATGTAGTTTGTGAAAAGAACAGACATGCAATGACTCTAGCTATGGTTAATGAGAAGAGCAGACATGCAATGACACCGGTGGATCCATGTGTGGTTTGTGAGAAGAACACACATGCAATGACACTGGGTGGTTCATGATATGGTTTGTGAGAAGAACACACATGCAATGACACTGGTGGATCCTTGTGTTGCATGTGAGAAGAAAACACATGCAATGACACTGGTGGTTCCATGTGTGTTATGTGGGAAGACCACTCATGCAATGACACTGGATCCATGTGTGGTCTGTGAGAAGAACACACATCCAATGACTCTAGTTGTGGTTCATGAAAAGAGCAGACATGCAATGACACTGGTGGATCCATGTGTGGTTCATGGGAAGAACACACATGCGATGACACATGGTGGATCCATGTGTGGTTTGTGAGAAGAACACACATGCAATGACTCCGGTGGATCCATGTGTGGTTCATGGGAAGAACACACATGCAATGACTCTGGTGATATGTGGTTTGTGAGAAGAACACACATGCAATGACTCTAGCTGTGGTTAATGAGAAGAGCAGACATGCAATGACACCGGTGGATCCATGTGTGGTTTGTGAGAAGAACACACATGCAATGACACTGGGTGTGGTTCATGATATGGTTTGTAAGAAGAACACACATGCAATGACTCTAGCTGTGGTTTGTGAAAAGAGCATGCAAGCGATGACTCTAGCTGTGGTTCATGGGAAGAGCAGACATACAATGATCCTAGTGGATCCATGTGTGGTTCATGGGAAGAACACACATGCAACGACACCGGTGGATCCATGTGTGGTCATGTGGAAGAACACATGCAATGACACTGGTGGATCCATGTGTGGTTCATGGGAAGAACACACATGCAATGACACAGGTGATATGTGGTCTGTGAGAAGAACACACATGCAATGACTCTAGCTGTGGTTAATGAAAAGAGCTGACATGCAATGACACCGGTGGATCCATGTGTGGTTCAAGGGAAGAACACACATGCAATGACACTGGGTGTGGTTCATGATATGGTCTGTGAGAAGAACACACATGCAATGACACTGGTGGATCCATGTGTGGTCTGTGAGAAGAACACACATGCAATGACACTAGGTGTGGTTCATGATATGGTTTGTGAGAAGAACACACATGCAATGACACTGGTGGATCCATGTGCGGTATTTGGGAAGAACACACATGCAATGACACTGGATCCATGTGTGGTCTGTGAGAAGAACACACATGCAATGACTCTAGCTATGGTTCATGAAAAGAGCAGACATGCAATGACATTGGTGGATCCATGTGTGGTTCATGGGAAGAACACACATGCGATGACACTGGGTGGATCCATGTGTCGTTTGTGAGAAGAACACACATGCAATGACTCCGGTGGATCCATGTGTGGTTCATGGGAAGAACACACATGCAATGACTCTGGTGATATGTGGTTTGTGAGAAGAACACACATGCAATGACTCTAGCTGTGGTTAATGAGAAGAGAAGACATGCAATAACACCGGTGGATCCATGTGTGGTTTGTGAGAAGAACACACATGCAATGACACTGGGTGTGGTTCATGATATGGTTTGTGAGAAGAACACACATGCAATGACACTGGTGGATCCATGTGTTGTCTATGAGAAGAACACATATGCAATGACACTGGGTGTGGTTCATGATATGGTTTGTGAGAAGAACACACATGCAATGACACTGGTGGATCCATGTGTGGTCTTTGGGAAGAACACACATGCAATGACACTGGATCCATGTGTGGTCTGTGAGAAGAACACACATCCAATGTCTCTAGCTGTGGTTCATGAAAAGAGCAGACATGCAACGACACTGGTGGATCCTTGTGTGGTTCATGGGAAGAACACACATGCGATGAAACTGGGTGGATCCATGTGTGGTTTGTGAGAAGAAAACACATGCAATGACTCCGGTGGATCCATGTGTGGTTCATGGGAAGAACACACATGCAATGACTCTGGTGATATGTGGTTTGTGAGAAGAACACACATGCAATGACTCTAGCTGTGGTTAATGAGAAGAGCAGACATGAAATAACACCGGTGGATCCATGTGTGGTTTGTGAGAAGAACACACATGCAATGACACTGGGTGTGGTTCATGATATGGTTTGTAAGAAGAACACACATGCAATGACTCTGGTGGATCCATGTGTGGTTCATGGGAAGAACACACATGCTATGACACTTGGTGTGGTTCATGATGTGGTTTGTGAGAAGAACACACATGCAATGACACTGGTGGATCCATGTGTGGTCTTTGGGAAGAACACACATGCAATGACACTGGATCCATGTGTGGTTTGTGAGAAGAACACACATGCAATGACTCTAGCTGTGGTTCATGAAAAGAGCAGACATGCAATGACACTGGTGGATCCATGTGTGGTTCATGGGAAGAACACACATGCGATGACACTGGGTGGATCCAAGTGTGGTTCATGAGAATAGTAGACATGCAATGACACCGGTGGATCCATGTGTGGTTCATGGGAAGAAGACACATGCAATGACTCTGGTGACATGTGATTTGTGAAAAGAACAGACATGCAATGACTCTAGCTGTGTTTAATGAGAAGAGCAGACATGCAATGACACTGGTGGATCCATGTGTGGTTTGTGAGAAGAACACACATGCAATGACACTGGGTGTGGTTCATGATATGGTTTGTGAGAAGAACACACATGCAATGACACTGGTGGATCCATGTGTGGTATGATAGAAGAACACACATTCAATGTCACTTGGTTTGTTTCTTGATTTGGTTTTTGAGAAGATCAGACATGCAATGACACTGGTGGATCCATGTGTGGTCTTTGGGAAGAACACACATGCAATGACACTGGTGATATGTGGTCTATGAGAAGAACACACATCCAATGACTCTAGCTGTGGTTCATGAAAAGAGCATACATGCAATGACACTGGTGGATCCATGTGTGGTTCATGGGAAGAACACACATGCGATGACACTGGGTGGATCCAAGTGTGGTTCATGAGAAGAGTAGACATGCAATGACACCGGTGGATCCATGTGTGGTTCATGGGAAGAACACACATGCAATGACTCTGGTGATATGTGGTTTGTGAGACGAACACACATGCAATGACTCTAGCTGTGGTTAATGAGAAGAGCAGACATGCAATGACACCGGTGGATCCATGTGTGGTTTGTGAGAAGAACACACATGCAATGACACTGGGTGTGGTTCATGATATGGTTTGTAAGAAGAACACACATGCAATGACACTGGTGGATCCATGTGTGGTCTGTGAGAAGAACACACATGCAATGACACTAGGTGTGGTTCATGATATGGTTTGTGAGAAGAACACACATGCAATGACACTGGTGGATCCATGTGTGGTCTGTGGGAAGAACACACATGCAATGACAGACGTGGATCCAGGTGTGGTGCTTGAGAAGAACAGACATCCAATGACTCTAGCCGTGGTTCATGAAAAGAGCAGACATGCAATGACATTGGTGGATCCATGTGTGGTTCATGGGAAGAACACACATGCGATGACACTGGGTGGATCCATGTGTGGTTTGTGAGAAGAACACACATGCAATGACTCCGGTGGATCCATGTGTGGTTCATGGGAAGAACACACATGCAATGACTGGTGATATGTGGTTTGTGAGAAGAACACACATGCAATGACTCTAGATGTGGTTAATGAGAAGAGCAGACATGCAAATACACCGGTGGATCCATGTGTGGTTTGTGAGAAGAACACACATGCAATGACACTGGGTGTGGTTCATCATATGGTTTGTGATAAGAACACACATGCAATGACTCTGTGAAAAGAGCATGCATGTGTGGTTCATGGGAAGAGCAAACATACAATGACACTGGTGGATCCATGTGTGGTTCATGGGAAGAACACACATGCAACGACACCGGTGGATCCATGTGTGGTCTGTGGGAAGAACACACATGCAATGACAGAGGTGATATGTTGTCTGTGAGAAGAACACACATGCAATGACTCTAGATGTGGTTAATGAAAAAAGCTGACATGCAATGACACCGGTGGATCCATGTGTGGTTCAAGGGATTAACACACATGCAATGACACTAGGTGTAGTTCATGATATGGTCTGTGAGAAGAACACACATGCAATGACACTGGTGGATCCATGTGTGGTTCATGGGAAGAACACACATGCAATGACACTAGGTGTGGTTCATGATATGGTTTGTGAGAAGAACACACATGCAATGACACCGGTGGATCCATGTGTGGTTCATTGGAAGAACACACATGCAATGACACTAGGTGTGGATCATGATATGGTCTGTGAGAAGAACACACATCCAATGACTCTAGATGTGGTTCATGAAAAGAGCATACATGCAATGACACTGGTGGATCCATGTGTGGTTCATGGGAAGAACACAAATGCGATGACACTGGGTGGATCCATTTGTGGTTCATGAGAAGAACACACATGCAATGACACTGGTGGATCCATGTGTGGTTCATGGGAAGAACACACATGCAGTGACACTGGGTGTGGTTCATGATATGGTTTATGAGAAGAACAAACATGCAATGACAGTGGATCCATGTGTGGTCTTTGGGAAGCACACATGCAATGACACTAGTGATCCATGTGGTTCATGAGAAGAACACACATCCAATGACTCTAGATGTGGTTCATGAAAAGAGCACATGCAATGACACTTGGTGGATCCATGTGGTTCATGGGAGAAACACACATGCAATGACACTTGTGGATCCATGTGTGGTTTGTGAGAAGAACACACATGCAATGACTCTGTGGATCCATGTGGTTTGTGAGAAGAACACACATGCAATGACACTGGTGGATCCATGTGTGTTTGTGAGAAGAACACATGCAATGACACTGGGTGTGGTTCATGATATGGTCTGCGAGAAGAATACACATGCAATGACACTGGTGGATCCATGTGTGGTTCAGGGGAAGAACACACATGCAATGAGAGAGGTGATATGTGGTCTATGAGAAGAACACACATTAAATGACTCTAGTTGTGGTTCATGAAAAGAGCATACATGCAATGACACTGGTGGATCCATGTGTGGTTCATGGGAAGAACACACATGCGATGACACTGGGTGGATCCAAGTGTGGTTCATGAGAAGAGTAGTAATGCAATGACACCGGTGGATCCATGTGTGGTTCATGGGAAGAACACACATGCAATGACTCTTGTGACATGTGGTTTGTGAAAAGAATAGACATGCAATGACTCTAGCTGTGGTTAATGAGAAGAGCAGACATGCAATGACACCGGTGGATCCATGTGTGGTTTGTGAGAAGAACACACATGCAATGACACTGGGTGTGGTTCATGATATGGTTTGTGAGAAGAACACACATGCAATGACACTGGTGGATCCATGTGTGGTTCGTGTGAAGAACACACATGCAATGACTCTAGGTGTGATCCATGTGTGGTTCATGAGAAGAACACATGCAATGACATGGTGGATCCATGTGTGGTTCATGGGAAGAACACACATGCAATGACACTGTGTGGTTCATGATATGGTTAGAACACACATGCAATGACACTGGTGGATGCCTGTGTGGTTCTTGGGTAGAACACACATTCGATGACTGTGTGTGGTTCATTTTTTGGTTTGTGAGAAGAACACACATGCAATGACACTGGTGGATCCATGTGTGGTTCATGGGAAGAACACACATGCAATGACAGAGGTGATATGTGGTCTGTGAGAAGAACACACATCCAATGACTCTAGTTGTGGTTCATGAAAAGAGCATACATGCAATGACACTAGTGGATCCATGTGTGGTTCATGGGAAGAACACACATGCGATGACACTAGGTGGATCCAAGTGTGGTTCATGAGAAGAGTAGACATGCAATTACACCGGTGGATCCATGTGTGGTTCATGGGAAGAACACACATGGAATGACTCTGGGTGTGGTTCATGATATGGTTTGTGAAAAGAACAGACATGCAATGACTATAGCTGTGGTTAATGAGAAGAGCAGACATGCAATGACACCGGTGGATCCATGTGTGGTTCATGGGAAGAACACACATGCAATGACACTAGATGTGATTCATGATATGGTTTGTGAGAAGAACACACATGCAATGACACAGGTGGATCCATGTGTTGTTGACTGTGAGAAGAACACACATGCAATGACACTGGTGGATCCATGTGTGGTCTGTGAGAAGAACACAGATGCAATGACACTGGGTGTGGTTCATGATATGGTTTGTGAGAAGAACACACATGCAATGACACTAGTGGATCCATGTGTGGTCTTTGGGAAGAACACACATGCAATGACACTGGTGATATGTGGTCTGTGAGAAGAACACACATGCAATGACTCTAGATATGGTTCATGAAAAGAGCAGACATGGAATGACACTAGTGGATCCATGTGTGGTTCATGGGAAGAACACACATGCGATGACACTGGGTGGATCCAAGTGTGGTTCATGAGAAGAGTAGACATGCAAAGACACTGGTGGATCCATGTGTGGTTCATGGGAAGAACACACATGCAATGACTCTTGTGACATGTGGTTTGTGAAAAGAACAGACATGCAATGAGTCTAGCTGTGGTTAATGAGAAGAGCAGAAATGCAATGACACCGGTGGATCCATGTGTGGTTCATGGGAAGAACACACATGCAATGACACTAGATGTGATTCATGATATGGTTTGTGAGAAGAACACACATGCAATGACACAGGTGGATCCATGTGTGGTCTGTGAGAAGAACACACATGCGATGACACTGGGTGGATCCATGTGTGGTTCATGAGAAGAGCAGACATGCAATGACACTGGTGGATCCATGTGTGGTTCATGGAAAGAACAAACATTGGATGACACTGGGTGGATCCATGTGTGGTTTGTGAGAAGAACACACATGCAATGACACCGGTGGATACATGTGTGGTTCATGGGAAGAACACACATGCAATGACACTGTGTGTGGTTCATGATATGGTTTGTGAGAAGAACACACATGCAATGACATTGGTGGATCCATGTGTGGTCTTTGGGAATAACACACATGCAATGACACTAGTGATATGTGGTCTGTGAGAAGAACACACATCCAATGACTCTAGCTGTGGTTTGTGAAAAGAGCACGCATGCAATGACACTGGTGGATCCATGTGTGGTTCATGGGAAGAACACGCATGCGATAACACTGGGTGGATCCAAGTGTGGTTCATGAGAAGAGTAGACATGCAATGACACCGGCGGATCCATGTGTGGTTCATGGGAAGAACACACATGCAATGACTCTGGTGACATGTGGTTTGTGAAAAGAACAGACATGCAATGACTCTAGCTATGGTTAATGAGAAGAGCAGACATGCAATGACACCGGTGGATCCATGTGTGGTTTGTGAGAAGAAGACACATGCAATGACACTGGGTGTGGTTCATGATATGGTTTGTGAGAAGAACACACATGCAATGACACTGGTGGATCCATGTGTGGTCTGTGAGAAGAACACACATGCAATGACACTAGGTGTGGTTCATGATATGGTTTGTGAGAAGAACACACATGCAATGACATTGGTGGATCCATGTGTGGTCTTTGGGAATAGCACACATGCAATGACACTGGTGATATGTGGTCCATGAGAAGAACACACATCCAATAACTCTAGCTGTGGTTTGTGAAAAGAGCACGCATGCAATGACACTGGTGGATCCATGTGTGGTTCATGGGAAGAACACGCATGCGATAGCACTGGGTGGATCCAAGTGTGGTTCATGAGAAGAGTAGACATGCAAAGACACTGGTGGATCCATGTGTGGTTCATGGGAAGAACACACATGCAATGACTCTTGCGACATGTGGTTTGTGAAAAGAACAGACATGCAATGACTCTAGCTGTGGTTAATGAGAAGAGCAGACATGCAATGACACCGGTGGATCCATGTGTGGTTCATGGGAAGAACACACATGCAATGACACTAGGTGTGGTTCATGATATGGTTTGTGAGAAGAACACACATGCAATGACACTGGTGGATCCATGTGTGGTCTGTGAGAAGAACACACATGCAATGACACTAGGTGTGGTTCATGATATGGTTTGTGAGAAGAACACACATGCAATGACATTGGTGGATCCATGTGTGGTCTTTGGGAATAGCACACATGCAATGACACTGGTGATATGTGGTCTGTGAGAAGAACACACATCCAATAACTCTAGCTGTGGTTTGTGAAAAGAGCACGCATGCAATGACACTGGTGGATCCATGTGTGGTTCATGGGAAGAACACGCATGCGATAGCACTGGGTGGATCCAAGTGTGGTTCATGAGAAGAGTAGACATGCAAATACACTAGTGGATCCATGTGTGGTTCGTGGGAAGAACACACATGCAATGACTCTGGTGACATGTGGTTTGTGAAAAGAACAGACATGCAATGACTCTAGCTGTGGTTAATGAGAAGAGCAGACATGCAATGACACCGGTGGATCCATGTGTGGTTCATGGGAAGAACACACATGCAATGACACTAGGTGTGGTTCATGATATGGTTTGTGAGAAGAACACACATGCAATGACACTGGTGGATCCATGTGTGGTCTGTGAGAAGAACACACATGCAATGACACTAGGTGTGGTTCATGATATGGTTTGTGAGAAGAACACACATGCAATGACATTGGTGGATCCATGTGTGGTCTTTGGGAAGAACACACATGCAATGACACTAGTGATATGTGGTCTGTGAGAAGAACACACATCCAATAACTCTAGTTGTGGTTTGTGAAAAGAGCACGCATGCAATGACACTGGTGGATCCATGTGTGGTTCATGGGAAGAACACGCATGCGATAGCACTGGGTGGATCCAAGTGTGGTTCATGAGAAGAGTAGACATGCAATGACACCGGTGGATCCATATGTGGTTCATGGGAAGAACACACATGCAATGACTCTGGTGACATGTGGTTTGTGAAAAGAACAGACATGCAATGACACTGATGGATCCATGTGTGGTTTGTGAGAAGAACACACATGCAATGACACTGGGTGTGGTTCATGATATGGTTTGTGAGAAGAACACACATGCAATGACACTGGTGGATCCATGTGTGGTCTGTGAGAAGAACACACATGCAATGACACTAGGTGTGGTTCATGATATGGTTTGTGCGAAGAAGACACATGCAATGACACTGGTGGATCCATGTGTGGTCTTTGGGAAGAACACACATGCAATGACACTAGATCCATGTGTGGTCTGTGAGAAGAACACACATCCAATGACTCTAGCTGTGGTTCATGAAAACAGCAGACATGCAATGACACTGGTGGATCCATGTGTGGTTCATGGAAAGAACACACATGCGATGACACTGGGTGGATTCATGTGTGGTTTGTGAGAAGAACACACATGCAATGACATGTGGATCCATGTGGTTCATGGGAAGTACACACATCCAATGACTCTAGTGATATGTGGTTTGTGAGAAGAACACACATGCAATGACTCTAGCTGTGGTTAATGAGAAGAGCAGACATGCAATGACACATGAGGATCCATGTGTGGATTGTGAGAAGAAACACATGCAATGACACTGGGTGGTTCATGATATGGTTTGTGAGAAGGACACACATGCAATTCTAGCTGTGGTTTATGACATGTGATGATCTAGCTGTGGTTCATGGGAAGAGCAGGCATACAATGACACTGGTGGATCCATGTGTGTTTCATGGGAAGAACACACATGCGATGACACTAGGTGGATCCATGTGTGTTTCATGGGAAGAACACACATGCAATGACACAGGTGATATGTTGTCTGTGAGAAGAACACACATGCAATGACTCTAGATGTGGTTAATGAAAAGAGCTGACATGCAATGACACCGGTTGATCCATATGTGGTTCATGGGAAGAACAGACATGCAATAACACTGGATGTGGTTCATGATATGGTCTGTGAGAAAAACACACATGTAATGCCACTGGTGGATCCATGTGTGGTCTGTGTGAACAACACACATGCAATGACACTGGTGGATCCATCTGGGGTCTTTGGGAAGAACACACATGCAATGACACTAGTGATATGTGGTCTATGAGAAGAACACACATCCAATGACTCTAGCTGTGGTTCATGAAAAGAGCATACATGCAATGACACTGGTGGATCCATGTGTGGTTCATGGGAAGAACACACATGCGATGACACTGGGTGGATCCATATGTGGTTCATGAGAAGAGCAGACATGCAATGACACCGGTGGATCCATGGGTGGTTCATGGGAAGAACACACATGCAATGACACCGGTGGATCCATGTGTGGTTCATGGGAAGAACACACATGCAATGACACTGGGTGTGGTTCATGATATGGTTTGTGAGAAGAACACACATGCAATGACACTGGTGGATCCATGTGTGGTCTGTGAGGAGAACACACATGGAATGACACTGGTGTGGTTCATGATATGGTTTGTGAGCAGAACACACATGCAATGACACTGGTGGATCCATGTGTGGTCTTTGGGAAGAACACACATGCAATGACACTAGTGATATGTGGTATGTGAGAAGAACACACGTCCAATAACTCTAGTCGTGGTTCATGAAAAGAGTAGACATGCAATGACACTGGTGGATCCATGTGTGGTTCATGGGAAGAACACACATGCGATGACACCGGGTGGATCCATGTGTGGTTCATGAGAAGAGCAGACATGCAATGACACTGGTGGATCCATGTGTGGTTCATGGGAAGAACACACATGCAATGACTCGGGTGACATGTGGTTTGTGAAAAGAGCAGACATGCAATGACACTGGTGGATCCATGTGAGGTTCATGGGAAGAACACACATGCATTGACACCGGTAGATCCATATTTGGTTCATGGGAAAAATACACATGCAATGACACTGGTGGATCCATGTGTGGTTCATGGGAAGAACACACATGCAATGACACTAGGTGGATCCATGTGTGGTTTGTGGGAAGAACACACATGCAATGACACTGGTGGATCCATGTGTGGTTCATGGGAAGAACACACATGCAATGACACCGGTGATATGTGGTCTGTGAGAAGAAGACACATCCAATGACTCTAGATGTGGATCATGAAAAGAGCACATGCAATGACACCGTGGATCCATGTGTGGTTCAAGGAAGAACACATGCAATGACACTGGGTGTGGTTCATGATATGGTCTGTGAGAAGAACAAACATGCAATGACACTGGTGGATCCATGTGTGGTCTGTGAGATGAACACACATGCAATTGCACTGGGTGTGGTTCATGATATGGTTTGTGAGAAGAACACACATGCAATGACACTAGTGGAGCCATGTGTGGTCTTTGGGAAGAACACACATGCAATGACACTGGTGATATGTGGTCTGTGAGAAGAACACACATCCAATGACTCTAGATGTGGTTCATGAAAAGAGCATACATGCAATGACACTAGTGGATCCATGTGTGGTTCATGGGAAGAACACACATGCAATGACACGGGTGGATAGGTGGTTTGTGAGAAGAGTAGACATGCAATGACTCTAGCTGGATCCATGTAGTGAGAAGAACACACATGCAATGACACCGGTGTGGTTCATGATATGGTTTGTGAGAAGAACACATGCAATGACATTGGTGGATCCATGTGTATTTGGGAAGAACACACATGCAATGACACCGTGATATGTGGTTTGTGAGAAGAACACACATGTAATGACTCTAGTTGTGGTTCATGAAAAGAGCACATGCAATGACATGGTGGATCCATGTGTGGTTCATGGGAAGAACACACATGCAATGACACTGGGTGTGGTTCATGATATGGTTTGTGAGAAGAACACATATGCAATGACATTGGTTGAACCATGTGTGGATTTGGGAATAACACACATGCAATGACACTAGTGATATGGGGTCTGTGAGAAGAACACACATACAATGACTCTAGCTGTCGTTAATGAAAAGAGTAGACATGCAATGACACCGTGGATCCATGTGTGGTCTGTGATGAACACACATGCAATGACACTGGGTGTGGTTCATGATATGGTTTGTGAGAAAATCACACATGCAATGACACTGGGTGGATCCATGTGTGGTTCATGCGAAGAACACACATGCAATGACACTGGTGGATCCATGTGTGGTATGTGAGAAGAACACATGCAATGACACTAGTGGATCCATGTGGTTCAAGGGAAGAACACACATGCAATGACACTAGGTGTGGTTCATGATATGGTTTGTGAGAAGAACACACATGCAATGACACTGGTGGATCCATGTGTGGTCTTTGAGAAGAACACACATGCAATGACACTGGATCCATGTCTGGTTCATGAGAAGAACACACATCCAATGACTCTAGCCGTGGTTCATGAAAAGAGCATACATACAATGACACTGGTGGATCCATGTGTGGTTCATGGGAAGAACACACATGCAATGACACTGGTGGATCCATGTGTGGTTCATGGGAAGAGCAGACATGCGATGACACTGGTGATCCATGTGTGGTTCATGGGAAGAACACACATGCAATGGACCTGGTGTTATGTGGTTTGTGTAAAGAACAGACATGCACTGACACTGGTGGATCCATGTGTGGTTCAGGGGAAGAACACACATGCAATGACACTGGGTGTGGTTCGTGATATGGTTTGTGAGAAAATCACACATGCAATGACACTGGTGGATCCATGTGTGATCTTTGGGAAGAACACACATACAATGACACTGGATCCATGTGTGGTCTGTGAGAAGAACACACATCCAATGACTCTAGCTGTGGTTCATGAAAAGAGCATACATGCAATGACACTGGTGGATCCATGTGTGGTTCATGGGAAGAACACACAGGCGATGACACTGGGTGGATCCATGTGTGGTTCATGAGAAGAGCAGACATGCAATGACACCGGTGGATCCATGTGTGGTTCATGGGAAGAACACACATGGAATGACACCGGTGGATCCATGTGTGGTATGTGGGAAGAGCAGACATGCAATGACACTGGTGGATCCATGTGTGGTTCATGGGAATAACACACATGCAATGACACTGGGTGAGGTTCATGATATGGTTTGTGAGAAGAACACACATGCAATGACACTGGTGGATCCATGTGTGGGATTTGGGAATAACACACATGCAATGACACTAGTGATATGTGGTCTGTGAGAAGAACACACATCCAATGACTCTAGCTGTCGTTCATGAAAAGAGCAGACATGCAATGACACTGGTGGATCCATGTGTGGTCTGTGTGATGAACACACATGCAATGACACTGGGTGTGGTTCATGATATGGTTTGTGAGAAAATCACACATGCAATGACACTGGGTGGATCCATGTGTGGTTCATGCGAAGAACACACATGCAATGACACTGGTGGATCCATGTGTGGTATGTGGGAAGAGCAGACATGCAATGACACTAGTGGATCCATGTGTGGTTCATGGGAAGAACACACATGCAATGACACTAGGTGTGGTTCATGATATGGTTTGTGAGAAGAACACACATGCAATGACACTGGTGGATCCATGTGTGGTCTTTGTTAAGAACACACATGCATTGACACTGGATCCATGTGTGGTCTGTGAGAAGAACACACATCCAATGACTCTAGCTGTGGTTCATGAAAAGAGCATACATGCAATGACACTGGTGGATCCATGTGTGTTTCATGGGAAGAACACACATGCGATGACACTGGGTGGATCCATGTGTGGTTCATGAGAAGAGCAGACATGCAATGACACCGGTAGATCCATGTGTGGTTCATGGGAAGAACACACATGCAATGGACCTGGTGATATGTGGTTTGTGAAAAGAACAGACATGCAATGACACTGGTGGATCCATGTGTGGTTCATGGGAAGAACACACATGTAATGATACTGGGTGTGGTTCGTGATATGGTTTGTAAGAAATTCACACATGCAATGACACTGGTGGATCCATGTGTGATCTTTGGGAAGAACACACATACAATGACACTGGATCCATGTGTGGTCTGTGAGAAGAACACACATCCAATGACTCTAGCTGTGGTTCATGAAAAGAGCATACATGCAATGACACTGGTGGATCCATGTGTGGTTCATGGGAAGAACACACAGGCGATGACACTGGGTGGATCCATGTGTGGTTCATGAGAAGAGCAGACATGCAATGACACCGGTGGATCCATGTGTGGTTCATGGGAAGAACACACATGGAATGACACCGGTGGATCCATGTGTGGTATGTGGGAAGAGCAGACATGCAATGACACTGGTGGATCCATGTGTGGTTCATGGGAAGAACACACATGCAATGACACTGGGTGTGGTTCATGATATGGTTTGTCAGTAAATCACACATGCAATGACACTAGTGGATCCATGTGTGGTATTTGGGAAGAACATACATGCAATGACACTGGATCCATGTGTGGTCTGTGAGAAGAACACACATCCAATGACTCTAGCTGTGGTTCATGAAAAGAGCATACATGCAATGACACTGGTGGATCCATGTGTGGTTCATGGGAAGAACACACATGCGATGACACTGGGTGGATCCATGTGTGGTTTGTGAGAAGAACACACATGCAATGACACCGGTGGATCCATGTGTGGTTCATGGGAAGAACACACATGGAATGACTCTGGTGATATGTGGTTTGTGAAAAGAACAAACATGCAATGACTCTAGCTATGGTCTGTGAGAAGAACACACATGCAATGACACTGGGCGTGGTTCATGATATGGTTTGTGAGAAGAACACACATGCAATGACACTGGTGGATCCATGTGTGGTAGTTGGGAAGAACACACATGCAATGACACTGGTGATATATGGTCTATGAGAAGAAGACATATCCAATGACTCTAGATGTGGTTCATGGGAAGAACACACATGCAATGACACTGGTGGATCCATGTGTGGTTCATGGGAAGAACACACATGCAATGACACTGGTGGATTTGTGGTTTGTGAGAAGAACACACATGCAATGACACTGGTGGATCCATGTGTGGTTCATGGGAAGAACACACATGCAATGACTCTCGTGATATGTGGTTTGTGAAAAGAACAGACATGTAATGACTCTAGCTGTGGTTAATGAGAAGAGCAGACATGCAATGACACCGGTGGATCCATGTGTGATTTGTGAGAAGAACACACATGCAATGACACTGGGTGTGGTTCATGATATGGTTTGTAAGAAGAACACACATGCAATTACTCTGTGGTTTTTGAAAAGAGCTGGTTCATAGGAAGAGCAGACCTACAATGACACTGGTAGATCCATGTGTGGTTCATGGGAAGAACAAACATGCAACGACACCGGTGGATCCATGTGTGGTCTGTGGGAAGAACACACATGAAATGACACTGGTGGATCCATGTGTGGTCTTTGGGAAGAACACACATGCAATGACACTAATGATATGTGGTCTATGAGAATAACACACATCCAATGACTCTAGATGTGGTTCATGAAAAGAAGCGAGACATGCAATGACCTGGTGGATCCATGTGGTTCATGGGAAGAACACATGCGATGACACTGGGTGGATCCATGTGTGGTTTGTGAGAAGAACACACATGCAATGACACCGGTGGATCCATGTGTGGTTCATGGGAAAAACACACATGCAATGACACTGGGTGTGCTTCATGATATGGTTTGTGAGAAGAACACGCATGCAATGACACTGGTGGATCCATGTGTAGTCTGTGAGAAGAACACACATGCAATGACACTGGGTGTGGTTCATGATATGGTTTGTGAGAAGAACAAACATGCAATGACACTGGTGGATCCATGTGTGGTCTTTGGGAAGAACACACATGCAATGACACTGGGTGTGGTTCATGATATGGTTTGTGAGAGGAACACACATGTAATGACACTGGTGGATCTGTGTGTGGTCTTTGGGAAGCACACACATGCAATGACACTGGTGATATGTGGTCTGTGAGAAGAACACACGTCCAATGACTCTATCTGTGGTTCATGAAAAGAGCAGATAGGCAATGACACTGGTGGATCCATGTGTGGTTCATGGGAAGAACACACACGCAATGACACTGGTGGATCCATGTGTGGTCTGTGGGAAGAGCATACATGCAATGACACTGGTGGATCCATGTGTGGTTTATGGGAAGAACACACATGCAATGACACTGGGTGTGGTTCATGATATGGTTTGTGAGAAGAACACACATGCAATGACACTTGTGGATCCATGTGTGGTCTGTGAGAGGAACACACATGCAATGACACTCGGTGTGGTCCATGATATGGTTTGTGAGAAGAACACACATGCAATGACACTGGTGGATCCATGTGTGGTCTTTGGGAAGAACACACATGCAATGACACTGGTGATATGTGGTATGTGAGAAGAACACACATCCAATGACTCTAGCTGTGGTTCATGAAAAGAGAAGACATGCAATGACACTGGTGGGTCCTTTTGTGGTTCATTGGAAGAACACACATGCGATGACACTGGGTGGATCCATGTGTGGTTTGTGAGAAGAACACACATGCAATGACACCGGTGGATCCATGTTTGGTTCATGGGAAGAACACACATACAATGACTGGTGATATGTGGTTTGTGAAAAGAAGAGACATGCAATGACTCTAGCTATGGTTAATGCGAAGAGAAGACATGCAATGACACCGGTGGATCCATGTGTGGTTCATGGGAAGAGCAGACATACAATGACACTGGTGGATCCATGTGTGGTTCATGGGAAGAACACACATGCAACGACACCGGTGGATCCATGTGTGGTCTGTGGGAAGAACACACATGCAATGACACTGATGGATCCATGTCTGGTTCATGGGAAGAACACACATGCAATGACACATGTGATATGTGGTCTATGAGAAGAACACACATGCAATGAATCTAGCTGTGGTTAATGAAAAGAGCTGACATGCAATGCCACTGGTGGATCCATGTGTGGTTCAAGGGAAGAACACACATGCAATGACACGGGTGGTTCAAGCTTTGGTTCATGTGAAGAACACACATGAAATGACACTAGTGGATCCATGTGTGGTCTGTGAGAAGAACACACATGCAATGACACTAGGTGTGGTTCATGATATGGTTTGTGAGAAGAACACACATGCAATGACACTGGTGGATCCATGTGTGGTCTTTGGGAAGAACACACATGCAATGACACTGGTGATATGTGGTCTGTGAAAAGAACACACATCTAATGACTCTAGATGTGGTTCATGAAAAGAGCATACATGCAATGACACTTGTGGATCCATGTGTGGTTCATGGGAAGAACACACATGCGATGACACTGGGTGGATCCATGTGTGGTTCATGAGAAGAGCAGACATGCAATGACACCGGTGGATCCATGTGTGGTTCATGGGAAGAACACACATGCAATGACTCTGGTGATAAGTGGTTTGTGAAAAGAACAGACATCCAATGACTCTAGATGTGGTTAGTGAGAAGAACAGACATGCAATGACACTGGGTGTGGTTCATGATATGGTTTGTGAGAAGAACACACATGCAATGACACTGGTGGATCCATGTGTGGTCTTTGGGAAGAACACACATGCAATGAAACTGGTGATATGTGGTCTGTGAGAAGAACACACATCCAATGACTCTAGCTATGGTTCATGAAAAGAGCAATGACACTGGTGGATCCATGTGTGGTTCATGAGAAGAACACACATGCGATGACACTGGGTGGATCCATGTGTGGTTTGTGAGAAGAACACACATGCAATGACACCGGTGGATCCATGTGTGGTTCATGGGAAGAACACACATGCAATGACTCTCGTGACATGTGGTTTGTGAAAAGAATGAGTTCATGCAAAGGTGTGGTTAATGAGAATAGCAGAAATGCAATGACACCGGTGGATCCATGTGTGGTTCATGGGAAGAACACACATGCAATGACACTAGATGTGATTCATGATATGGTTTGTGAGAAGAACACACATGCAATGACACAGGTGGATCCATGTGTGGTTCTGGTGAGAAGAACACACATGCATGACACCAGGTGGATCCATGTGGTTCATGAGAAGAAGGAAAATGACATTGGTGGATCCATGTGGTTCATGGGAAGAACACACATGCAATGACACTGTGTGTGGTTCATGATATGGTTTGTGAAAGAACACACATGCAATGACATCAGGGATCCATGTGGTGCATGAGAAGAACACACATGCAATGACACTGTGTGTCCATGTGTGGTCTTTGGAAGAACACACGCAATGACACCGGGTGATATGTGGTCTGTGAGAAGAACACATCCAATGACTCTAGATATGGTTCATGAAAAGAGCACATGCAATGACACTGGTGGATCCATGTGTGGTCTATGGAAGAACACATGCGACACTGTGGATCAAGTGTGGTTCATGAGAAGAGTAGACATGTAAAGACAATCAGGATCCATATGTGGTTCATGGAAGAACACACATGCAATGACTCTTGTGACATGTGGTTTGTGAAAGAACACATGCAATGACACTGTGGATCCATGTGTGGTTAATGGGAAGAAGCGACATGCAATGACACGTGATATGTGGTCTATGGGAAGAACACATCCAATGACACTAGATGTGATTCATGATATGGTCATGAGAAGAACACATGCAATGACACAGGTGGATCCATGTGTTGCAGGAGAAGAACACACATGCAATGACACCGGGTGGATCCATGTGGTTCATAAGAAAGTACATGCAATGACACTGTGGATCCATGTGGTTCATGGGAAGAACACACATGCAATGACACTGGGTGGATCCATGTGTGGTTTGTGAGAAGAACAGACATGAAATGACACCAATGGATCCATGTGTGGTTCATGGAAGAACACACATGCAATGACGTGTGTGGTTCATGATATGGAATGAGAAGAACACACATGCAATGACATTGGTGGATCCATGTGGTCTGTGGAAGAACACACATGCAATGACACTAGGTGTGATATGTGGTGCATGAGAAGAACACACATCCAATGACTCTCATGTATGGTTTGTGAGAAGAACACACATGCAATGAGTTAGGTTGTGGATCCATGTGTGGTTCATGAGAAGAACACATGCGATGACACTGGTGGATCCATGTGTGGTTCATGGGAAGAACACACATGCAATGACACCCCATGATCCATGTGTGGTCAGTGGGAAGAACACAATGCAATGAATCCATGTGTGGTTTGTGAGAAGAACACACATGCAATGACTCTAGATCCATGTGTGGTTCATAAGAAGAGCAGACATGCAAATGACACCGGTGGATCCATGTGTGGTTTGGAGAAGAACACACATGCATGATGACACTGGGTGGATTCATGTGTGGTTTGAGAAGAACACACATGCAATGACACTGGTGGATACATGTGGTTCATGAGAAGAACACACACATGCAATGACACTAGTGTGGTTCATGATATGGTTTGTGAGAAGAACACATGCAATGACATTGGTGGATCCATGTGTGGTCTTTAGAACACATGCAATGACACTAGTGATATGTGGTCTATGAGAAGAACACACATCCAATGACTCTCGGGGCTGTGGTTTGTGAAGAGAGCAATCGTAATGACATCTGGTGGATCCATGTGTGTTTCATGGAAGAACACACATTGAGTGGATCCAAGTGTGGTTCATGAGAAGAGTAGACATGCAAAGACACTGGTGGATCCATGTGTGGTTCATGGGAAGAACACACATGCAATGGCTACACATGTGACATGTGGTTTGTGAGAAGAACACACATGCAATGACTCTAGATGTGGTTAATGAGAAGAGCGTACATGCAATGACACCGTGGATCCATGTGTGGTTTAAGAAGAGAAGAATGCACAATGACACTGGGTGTGGTTCATTTAAATTTTTGTTTTGTGAGAAGAACACACATGCAATGACACCGGTGGATCCATGTGTGGTTTGTGAGAAGAACACACATGTAATGACACTGGGTGTCGTTCATGATATGGTTTGTAAGAATAACACACATGCAATGACACTGGTGGATCCATGTGTGGTCTTTGGGAAGAACACACATGCAATGACACTGGTGATATGTGGTCTGTGAGAAGAACACACATCCAATGACTCTAGCTGTGGTTCACGAAAAGAGCAGACATGCAATGACACTGGTGGATCCATGTGTGGTTCATGGGAAGAACACACATGCGATGACACTGGGTGGATCCATGTGTGGTTTGTGAAAAGAACACACATGCAATGACACCGGTGGATCCATGTGTGGTTCATGGGAAGAACACACATGCAATGACACTGGGTGTGGTTCATGATATGGTTTGTGAGAAGAACACACATGCAATGACACTGGTGGATCCATGTGTGGTCTGTGAGGAGAACACACATGGAATGACACTGGTGTGGTTCATGATATGGTTTGTGAGCAGAACACACATGCAATGACACGGGTGGATCCATGTGTGGTCTTTGGGAAGAACACACATGCAATGACACTGGTGGATCCATGTGTGGTCTTTGGGAAGAACACACATGCAATGACACTAGTGATATGTGGTATGTGAGAAGAACACACGTCCAATAACTCTAGTCGTGGTTCATGAAAAGAGTAGACATGCAATGACACTGGTGGATCCATGTGTGGTTCATGGGAAGAACACACATGCGATGACACTGGGTGGATCCATGTGTGGTTTGTGAGAAGAACACACATGCAATGACACCGGTGGATCCATGTGTGGTTCATGGGAAGAACACACATGCAATGACTCTGGTGATATGTGGTTTGTGAAAAGAACAGACATGCAATGACTCTAGCTGTGGTTAATGAGAAGAGCAGACATGCAATGACACCGGTGGATCCATATGTGGTTCATGGGAAGAGCAGACATACAATGACACTGGTGGATCCATGTGTGGTTCATGGGAAGAACACACACGCAACGACACAGGTGGATCCATGTGTGGTCTGTGGGAAGAACACACATGCAATGACACTGGTGGATCCATGTTTGGTTCATGGGAAGAACACACATGCAATGACACAGGTGATATGTGGTCTATGAGAAGAACACACATGCAATGACTCTAGCTGTGGTTAATGAAAAGAGCTGACATGCAATGACACCGGTGGATCCATGTGTGGTTCAAGGGAAGAACACACATGCAATGACACTGGGTGTGGTTCATGATATGGTCTATGAGAACACACATGCAATGACACTGGTGGATCCATGTGTGGTCTGTGAGAAGAACACACATGCAATGACACTGGGTGTGGTTCATGATATGGTTTGTGAGAAGAACACACATGTAATGACACTGGTGGATCCATGTGTGGTCTTTGGAAAGAACACACATGCAATGACACTGGTGATATGTGGTCTGTGAGAAGAACACACATCCAATGACTCTAGCTGTGGTTCATGAAAAGAGCATACATGCATTAACACTGGTGGATCCATGTGTGGTTCATGGGAAGAACACACATGCGATGACACTAGGTGGATCCATGTGTGGTTCATGAGAAGAGCAGACATGCAATGACACCGGTGGATCCATGTGTGGTTCATGGGAAGAACACACATGCAATGACTCTAGTGATATGTGGTTTGTGAAAAGAACAGACATGCAATGACTCTAGCTGTGCTTAGTGAGAAGAACACACATGCAATGACACTGGGTGTGGTTCATGATATGGTTTGTGAGAAGAACACACATGCAATGACATTGGTGGATCCATGTGTGGTATTTGGGAAGAACACACATGCAATGACACTGGTGATATGTGGTCTATGAGAAGAACACACATCCAATGACTCTAGTTGTGGTTCATGAAAAGAGCATACATGCAATGACACTGGTGGATCCATGTGTGGTTCATGGGAATAACACACATGCAATGACACTGGGTGAGGTTCATGATATGGTTTGTGAGAAGAACACACATGCAATGACACTGGTGGATCCATGTGTGGGATTTGGGAATAACACACATGCAATGACACTAGTGATATGTGGTCTGTGAGAAGAACACACATCCAATGACTCTAGCTGCTCATGAAAAGAGGTATATGCAATGACACTGGTGGATCCATGTGTGGTTCATGGGAAGAACACACATGCAATGACACTGGTGGATCCATGTGTGGTATGTGGGAAGAGCAGACATGCAATGACACTGGTGGATCCATATGTGGTTCATGGGAAGAACACACATGCAATGACACTAGGTGTGGTTCATGATATGGTTTGTCAGACGAACACACATGCAATGACACTGGTGGATCCATGTGTGGTCTTTGGGAAGAACACACATGCAATGACACTGGATCCATGTGTGGTCTGTGAGAAGAACACTTATCCAATGACTCTAGCTGTGGTTCATGAAAAGAGCATACATGCAATGACACTGGTGGATCCATGTGTGGTTCATGAGAAGAGCAGACATGCAATGACACCGGTGGATCCATGTGTGGTTCATGGAAGAACACACATGCAATGACTCTGGTGATATGTGGTTTGTGAAAAGAACAGACATGCAATAACACTGGTGGATCCATGTGTGGTTCATGGGAAGAACACACATGCAATGACACTAGGTGTGGTTCATGATATGGTTTGTGAGAAAATCACACATGCAATGACACTGGTGGATCCATGTGTGGTCTTTGGGAAGAACACACATGCAATGACACTGGATCCATGTGTGGTCTGTGAGAAGAACACACATCCAATGACTCTAGTTGTGGTTGATGAAAAGAGCATACATGCAATGACACTGGTGGATCCATGTGTGGTTCATGGGAAGAACACACATGCGATGACACTGGGTGGATCCATGTGTGGTTTGTGAGAAGAACACACATGCAATGACACCGGTGGATCCATGTGTGGTTCATGGGAAGAACACACATGCAATGACTCTGGTGATATGTGGTTTGTGAAAAGAACAAACATGCAATGACTCTAGCTATGGTCTGTGAGAAGAACACACATGCAATGACACTGGGCGTGGTTCATGATATGGTTTGTGAGAAGAACAGACATGCAATCACACTGGTGGATCCATGTGTGGTCTTTGGGAAGAACACACATGCAATGACACTGGTGTTATGTGGTCTGAGAGAACAACACACATCCAATGACTCTAGCTATGGTTCATGAAAAGAGCAGACATGCAATGACACTGGTGGATCCATGTGTGGTTCATGGGAAGAACACACAAGCGATGACACTGGGTGGATTCATGTGTGGTTTGTGAGAAGAACACACATGCAATGACAGCGGTGGATCCATGTGTGGTTTGTGGGAGGAACACACATGCAATGACACTGGGTGTGGTTCATGATATGGTTTGTAAGAAGAACACACATGCAATGACTCTAGCTATGGTTTGTGAAAAGAGCACGCATGCGATGACTCTAGCTGTGGTTCATGGGAAGAGCAGACATACAATGACACTGGTGGATCCATGTGTGGTTCATGGGAAGAACAAACATGCAACGACACCGGTGGATCCATGTGTGGTCTGTGGGAAGAACACACATGCAATGACACTGGTGGATCCATGTGTGGTCTTTGGGAAGAACACACATGCAATGACAATTGTGATATGTGGTCTATGAGAATAACACACATCCAATGACTCTAGCTGTGGTTCATGAAAAGAGCAGACATGCAATGACACTGGTGGATCCATGTGTGGTTCATGGGAAGAACACACATGCGATGACACTCGGTGGATCCATGTGTGGTTTGTGAGAAGAACACACATGCAATGACACCGGTGGATCCATGTGTGGTTCATGGGAAAAACACACATGCAATTACACTGGGTGTGGTTCATGGTATGGTTTGTGAGAAGAACACGCATGCAATGACACTGGTGGATCCATGTGTAGTCTGTGAGAAGAACACACATGCAATGACACTGGGTGTGGTTCATGATATGGTTTGTGAGAAGAACACACATGCAATGACACTGGTGGATCCATGTGTGGTTCATGGGAAGAACACACATGCAATGACACTGGGTGTGGTTCATGATATGGTTTGTGAGAGGAACACACATGCAATGACACTGGTGGATCCATGTGTGGTCTGTGAGAAGAACACACATGCAATGACACTGGGTGTGGTCCATGATATGGTTTGTGAGAAGAACACACATGAATGGCACTAGTGGATCCATGTGTGATCTTTGGGAAGAACACACATGCAATGACACTGGTGATATGTGGTCTGTGAGAAGAACACACATCCAATGACTTTAGCTATGGTTCATGAAAACAGCAGACATGCAATGACACTGGTGGATACATGTGTGGTTCATTGGAAGAACACACATGCGATGACACTGGGTGGATCCATATGTGGTTTGTGAGAAGAACACACATGCAATGACACCGGTGGATCCATGTGTGGTTCATGGGAAGAACACACATACAATGACTCTGGTGATATGTGGTTTGTGAAAAGAAGAGACATGCAATGACACCGGTGGATCCATGTGTGGTTCATGGGAAAAACACACATGCAATGACACTGGGTGTGGTTCATGGTATGGTTTGTGAGAAGAACACGCATGCAATGACACTGGTGGATCCATGTGTAGTCTGTGAGAAGAACACACATGCAATGACACTGGGTGTGGTTCATGATATGGTTTGTGAGAAGAACACACATGCAATGACACTGGTGGATCCATGTGTGGTATTTGGGAAGAACGCACATGCAATGACACTGGGTGTGGTTCATGATATGGTTTGTGAGAGGAACACACATGTAATGACACTGGTGGATCTGTGTGTGGTCTTTGGGAAGCACACACATGCAATGACACTGGTGATATGTGGTCTGTGAGAAGAACACACGTCCAATGACTCTAGCTGTGGTTCATGAAAGAGCAGACATGCAATGACACTGGTGGATCCATGTGTGGTTCATGGGAAGAACACACACGCCATGACACTGGTGGATCCATGTGTGGTGTATGGGAAGAGCATACATGCAATGACACTGGTGGATCCATGTGTGGTTCATGGGAAGAACACACATGCAATGACACTGGGTGTGGTTCATGATATGGTTTGTGAGAAAAACACACATGCAATGACACTGGTGGATCCATGTGTGGTCTGTGAGAAGAACACACATGCAATGACACTGGGTGTGGTCCATGATATGGTTTGTGAGAATAACACACATGAATGACACTGGTGGATCCATGTGTGGTCTTTGGGAAGAACACACATGCAATGACACTGGTGATATGTGGTCTGTGAGAAGAACACACATCCAATGACTCTAGCTGTGGTTCATGAAAAGAGCAGACATGCAATGACACTGGTGGATCCATGTGTGGTTCATGGGAAGAACACACATGCGATAACACTGGGTGGATCCATGTGTGGTTTGTGAGAAGAACACACATGCAATGACAACGGAGGATCCATGTGTGGTTCATGGGAAGAACACACATACAATGACTCTGGTGATATGTGGTTTGTGAAAAGAAGAGACATGCAATGACTCTAGCTATGGTTAATGAGAAGATCAGACATGCAATGACACCAGTGGATCCATGTGTGGTTCATGGGAAGAGCAGACATACAATGACACTGGTGGATCCATGTGTGCTTCATGGGAAGAACACACATGCAACGACACCGGTGGATCCATGTGTGGTCTGTGGGAAGAACACACATGCAATGACACTGGTGGATCCATGTATGGTTCATGGGAAGAACACACATGCAATGACACATGTGATATGTGGTCTATGAGAAGAACACACATGCAATGACTCTAGCTGTGGTTAATGAAAAGAGCTGACATGCAATGCCACCGGTGGATCCATGTGTGGTTCAAGGGAAGAACACACATGCAATGACATTCGCTGTGGTTCATGATATGGTCTGTGAGAAGAACACACATGCAATGCCACTGGTGGATCCATGTGTGGTCTGTGAGAAGAACACACATGCAATGACACTAGGTGTGGTTCATGATATGGTTTGTGAGAAGAACACACATGCAATGACACTGGTGGATCCATGTGTGGTCTTTGGGAAGAACACACATGCAATGACACTGGTGATATGTGGTCTGTGAGAAGAACACACATCCAATGACTCTAGCTGTGGTTCATGAAAAGAGCAAACATGCAATGACACTGGTGGATCCATGTGTGGTATGTGGGAAGAACACACATGCAATGACACTGGTGGATCCATGTGTGGTTCATGTGAAGAACAAACATGCGATGACACTGGGTGGATCCATGTGTGGTTTGTGAGAAGAACACACATGCAATGACATCGGTGGATCCATGTGTGGTTCATGGGAAGAACACACATGCAATGACTCTAGTGATACGTGGTTTGTGAAAAGAACAGACATGCAATGACTCTAGCTGTGGTTAATGAGAAGAGCAGACATGCAATGACACCGGTGGATCCATGTGTGGTTTGTGAGAAGAACATACATGCAATGACACTGGGTGTGGTTCATGATATGGTTTGTAAGAAGAACACACATGCAATGACTCTAGCTGTGGTTTGTGAAAAGAGCACGCATGCGATGACTCTAGCTGTGGTTCATGGGAAGAGCAGACATACAATGACACTGGTGGTTCCATGTGTGGTTCATGGGAAGAACACACATGCAAAGACACTGGTGGATCCATGTGTGCTCTGTGGGAAGAACACACATGCAATGACACTGGTGGATCCATGTGTGGTCTTTGGGAAGAACACACATGCAATGGCACTGGTGATAGGTGGTCTGTGAGAAGAACACACGTCCAATGACTCTAGCTGTGGTTCATGAAAAGAGCAGACATGCAATGACACTGGTGGATCCATGTGTGGTTCATGGGAAGAACACACATACGATGAAACTAGGTGGATCCATGTGTGGTTTGTGAGAAGAACACACATGCAATGACACCGGTGGATCCATGTGTTGTTCATGGGAAGAACACACATGCAATGACACTGTGTGTGGTTCCTGATATGTTTTGTGAGAAGAACACACATGCAATGACACTGGTGGATCCATGTGTGGTCTTTGGGAAGAACACACATGCAATGACACTGGGTGTGGTTCATGATATGGTTTGTGAGAAGAACAGTGATGCAATGACACTGGTGGATCCATGTGTGGTCTTTGGGAAGAACACACATGCAATGGCACTGGTGATATGTGGTCTGTGTGAATAACACACATCCAATGACTCTAGATGTGGTTCATGAAAACAGCAATGACACTGGTGGATCCATGTGTGGTTCATGGGAAGAACACACATGCGATGACACTGGGTGGATCCATGTGTGGTTTGTGAGAAGAACACACATGCAATGACACCGGTGGATCCATGTGTGGTTCATGGGAAGAACACACATGCAATGACTCTGGTGATATGTGGTTTGTGAAAAGAATAGACATGCAATGACTCTAGCTGTGGTTAATGAGAAGAGCAGACATGCAATGACACCGGTGGATCCATGTGTGGTTTGTGAGAAGAACACACATGCAATGACACCGGTGGATCCATGTGTGGTTCATGGGAAGAACACACATGCAATGACATTGGTGGATCCCTGTGTGGTCTGTGAGAAGAACACACATGCAATGACACTGGGTGTGGTTCATGATATGGTTTGTGAGAAGAACACAGATGAAATGACACTGGTGGATCCATGTGTGGTCTTTGGGAAGAACACACATGCAATGACACTGGTGATATGTGGTCTGTGAGAAGAACACACATCCAATGACTCTAGCTGTGGTTCATGAAAAGAGCAGACATGCAATGACACTGGTGGATCCATGTGTGGTTCATGGGAAGAACACACATGCAATGACACTGGTAGATCCATGTGTGGTATGTGGGAAGAACACACATGCAATGACACTGGTGGATCCATGTGTGGTTCATGGGAAGAACAAACATGCGATGACACTGGGTGGATCCATGTGTGGTTTGTCAGAAGAACACACATGCAATGACACCGGTGGATACATGTGTGGTTCATGGGAAGAACACACATGCAATGACTCTGGTGATATGTGGTTTGTGAAAAGAACAGAGATGCAATGACTCTAGCTGTGGTTAATGAGAAGAGCGTATATGCAATGACACCGTGGATCCATGTGTGGTCAGAGAAGAACATACATGCAATGACACTGGGTGTGGGTCATGATATGGTTTGTAAGAAGAACACACATGCAATGACTCTAGCTGTGGTTTGTGAAAAGAGCACGCATGCGATGACTCTAGCTGTGGTTCATGGGAAGAGCAGATATACAATGACACTGGTGGATCCATGTGTGGTTCATGGGAAGAATACACATGCAAAGACACTGGTGGATCCATGTGTGGTCTGTGGGAAGAACACACATGCAATGACACTGGTCGATCCATGTGTGGTCTTTGGGAAGAACACACATGCAATGACACTGGTGATATGTGGTCTGTGAGAAGAACACACATCCAATGACTCTAGCTGTGGTTCATGAAAAGAGCAGACATGCAATGACACTGGTGGATCCATGTGTAGTTCATGGGAAGAACACACATGCAATGACACTGGTAGATCCATGTGTGGTATGTGGGAAGAACACACATGCAATGACACTCCTGGATCCATGTGCGGTTCATGGGAAGAACAAACATGCGATGACACTGGGTGGATCCATGTGTGGTTTGTGAGAAGAACAGACATGCAATGACACCGGTGGATACATGTGTGGTTCACGGGAAGAACACACATGCAATGACTCTGGTGATATGTGGTTTGTGAAAAGAACATACATGCATTGACTCTAGCTGTGGTTAATGAGAAGATCAGACATGCATTGACACCGGTGGATCCATGTGTGGTTTGTGAGAAGAACATACATGCAATGACACTGGGTGTGGGTCATGATATGGTTTGTAAGAAGAACACACATGCAATGACTCTAGCTATGGTTTGTGAAAAGAGCACGCATGCGATGACTCTAGCTGTGGTTCATGGGAAGAGCAGACATACAATGACACTGGTGGATCCATGTGTGGTTCATGGGAAGAACACACATGCAATGACACTGGTAGATCCATGTGTGGTATGTGGGAAGAACACACATGCAATGACACTGGTGGATCCATGTGTGGTTCATGGGAAGAACAAACATGCGATGACACTGGTGATATGTGGTCTGTGAGAAGAACACACATCCAATGACTCTAGCTGTGGTTCATGAAAAGAGCAGACATGCAATGACACTGGTGGATCCATGTGTGGTTCATGGGAAGAACACACATGCGATGACACTAGGTGGATCCATGTGTGGTTTGTGAGAAGAACACACATCCAATGACACCGGTGGATCCATGTGTTGTTCATGGGAAGAACACACATGCAATGACACTGTGTGTGGTTCCTGATATGTTTTGTGAGAAGAACACACATGCAATGAGACTGGTGGATCCATGTGTGGTTTGTGAGAAGAACACACATGCAATGACACTGGGTGTGGTTCATGATATGGTTTGTGAGAAGAACACACATGCAATGATACTGGTGGATCCATGTGTGGTCTTTGGGAAGAACACACATGCAATGACACTGGGTGTGGTTCATGATATGGTTTGTGAGAAGAACACACATGCAATGACACTGGTGGATCCATGTGTGGTCTTTGGGAAGCACACACATGCAATGACATTGGTGATATGTGGTTTGTGCAAAGAATAGACATGCAATGACTCTAGCTGTGGTCAATGAGAAGAGCAGACATGCAATGACACCGGTGGATCCATGTGTGGTTTGTGAGAAGAACACACATGCAATGACACCGGTGGATCCATGTGTGGTTCATGGGAAGAACACACATGCAATGACACTGGTGGATCCATGTGTGGTCTGTGAGAAGAACACACATGCAATGACACTGGGTGTGGTTCATGATATGGTTTGTGAGTAGAACACACATGAAATGACACTGGTGGATCCATGTGTGGTCTTTGGGAAGAACACACATGCAATGATACTGGTGATATGTGGTCTGTGAGAAGAACACACATCCAATGACTCTAGTTGTGGTTCATGAAAAGAGCAGACATGCAATGACACTAGTGGATCCATGTGTGGTTCATGGGAAGAACACACATGCAATGACACTAGTAGATCCATGTGTGGTATGTGGGAAGAACACACATGCAATGACACTGGTGGATCCATGTGTGGTTCATGGGAAGAACAAACATGCGATGACACTGGGTGGATCCATGTGTGGTTTGTGAGAAGAACACACATGCAATGAGACTGGTGGATCCATGTGTGGTTTGTGAGAAGAACACACATGCAATGACACTGGGTGTGGTTCATGATATGGTTTGTGAGAAGAACACACATGCAATGACACTGGTGGATCCATGTGTGGTCTTTGGGAAGAACACACATGCAATGACACTGGGTGTGGTTCATGATATGGTTTGTGAGAAGAACACACATGCAATGACACTGGTGGATCCATGTGTGGTCTTTGGGAAGCACACACATGCAATGACATTGGTGATATGTGGTTTGTGCAAAGAATAGACATGCAATGACTCTAGCTGTGGTCAATGAGAAGAGCAGACATGCAATGACACCGGTGGATCCATGTGTGGTTTGTGAGAAGAACACACATGCAATGACACAGGTGGATCCATGTGTGGTTCATGGGAAGAACACACATGCAATGACACTGGTGGATCCATGTGTGGTCTGTGAGAAGAACACACATGCAATGACACTGGGTGTGGTTCATGATATGGTTTGTGAGAAGAACACACATGAAATGACACTGGTGGATCCATGTGTGGTCTTTGGGAAGAACACACATGCAATGATACTGGTGATATGTGGTCTGTGAGAAGAACACACATCCAATGACTCTAGTTGTGGTTCATGAAAAGAGCAGACATGCAATGACACTAGTGGATCCATGTGTGGTTCATGGGAAGAACACACATGCAATGACACTAGTAGATCCATGTGTGGTATGTGGGAAGAACACACATGCAATGACACTGGTGGATCCATGTGTGGTTCATGGGAAGAACAAACATGCGATGACACTGGGTGGATCCATGTGTGGTTTGTGAGAAGAACACACATGCAATGACACCGGTGGATACATGTGTGGTTCATGGGAAGAATACACATGCAATGACTCTGGTGATATGTGGTTTGTGAAAAGAACAGACATGCAATGACTCTAGCTGTGGTTAATGAGAAGAGCAGACATGCAATGACACCGCAGGATCCATGTGTGGTTTGTGAGAAGAACATACATGTAATGACACTGGGTGTGGGTCATGATATGGTTTGTAAGAAGAACACACATGCAATGACTCTAGCTGTGGTTTGTGAAAAGAGCACGCATGCGATGACTCTAGCTATGGTTCATGGGAAGAGGAGACATACAATGACACTGGTGGATCCATGTGTGGTTCATGGGAAGAATACACATGCAAAGACACTGGTGGATCCATGTGTGGTCTGTGGGAAGAACACACATGCAATGACACTGGTCGATCCATGTGTGGTCTTTGGGAAGAACACACATGCAATGACACTGGTGATATGTGGTCTATGAGAAGAACACACATCCAATGACTCTAGCTGTGGTTCATGAAAAGAGCAGACATGCAATGACACTGGTGGATCCATGTGTGGTTCATGGGAAGAACACACATGCAATGACACTGGTGGATCCATGTGTGGTATGTGGGAAGAGGAGACATGCAATGACACTGGTGGATCCATGTGTGGTTCATGGGAAGAACACACATGCAATGACACTAGGTGTGGTTCATGATATGGTTTGTGAGAAGAACACACATGCAATGACACTGGTGGATCCATGTGTGGTCTTTGGGAAGAACACACGTGCATTGACACTGGATCCATGTGTGGTCTGTGAGAAGAACACACATCCAATGACTCTAGCTGTGGTTCATGAAAAGAGCATACATGCAATGACACTGGTGGATCCATGTGTGGTTCATGGGAAGAACACACATGCGATGACACTGGGTGGATCCATGTGTGTTTCATGAGAAGAGCAGACATGCAATGACACCGATAGATCCATGTGTGGTTCATGGGAAGAACACAGATGCAATGGACCTGGTGATATGTGGTTTGTGAAAAGAACAGACATGCAATGACACTAGTGGATCCATGTGTGGTTCATGGGAAGAACACACATGCAATGACACTGGTGGATCCATGTGTGGTTCATGGGAAGAACAAACATGCGATGACACTGGGTGGATCCATGTGTGGTTTGTGAGAAGAACAGACATGCAATGACACCGGTGGATACATGTGTGGTTCATGGGAAGAACACACATGCAATGACTCTGGTGATATGTGGTTTGTGAAAAGAACAGACATGCAATGACTCTAGCTGTGGTTAATGAGAAGAGCAGACATCCAATGACTCTAGCTGTGGTTAATGAGAAGAGCAGACATCCAATGACACCGGTGGATCCATGTGTGGTTTGTGATAAGAACATACATGCAATGACACTGGGTGTGGGTCATGATATGGTTTGTAAGAAGAACACACATGCAATGACTCTAGCTGTGTTTTGTGAAAAGAGCACGCATGCGATGACTCTAGCTGTGGTTCATGGGAAGAGCAGACATACAATGACACTGGTGGATCCATGTGTGGTTCATGGGAAGAATACACATGCAAAGACACTGGTGGATCCATGTGTGGTCTGTGGGAAGAACACACATGCAATGACACTGGTCGATCCATGTGTGGTCTTTGGGAAGAACACACATGCAATGACACTGGTGATATGTGGTCTGTGAGAAGAACACACATCCAATGACTCTAGCTGTGGTTCATGAGAAGAGCAGACATGCAATGACACTGGTGGATCCATGTGAGGTTCATGGGAAGAACAAACATGCGATGACACTGGGTGGATCCATGTGTGGTTTGTGAGAAGAACACACATGCAATGACACCGGTGGATACATGTGTGGTTCATGGGAAGAACACACATGCAATGACTCTGGTGATATGTGGTTTGTGAAAAGAACAGACATGCAATGACTCTAGCTGTGGTTAATGAGAAGAGCAGACATGCAATGACACCGGTGGATCCATGTGTGGTTTGTGAGAAGAACATACATGCAATGACACTGGGTGTGGTTCATGATATGGTTTGTCAGAAGAACACACATGCAATGACTCTAGCTGTGGTTTGTGAAAAGAGCACGCATGCGATGACTCTAGCTGTGGCTCATGGGAAGAGCAGACATACAATGACACTGGTGGATCCATGTGTGGTTCATGGGAAGAACACACATGCAAAGACACTGGTTGATCCATATGTGGTCTGTGGGAAGAACACACATGCAATGACACTGGTGGATCCATCTGTGGTCTTTGGGAAGAACACACATGCAATGACACTAGTGATATGTGGTCTATGAGAAGAACACACATCCAATGAATCTAGCTGTGGTTCACGAAAAGAGCAAACATGCAATGACACTGGTGGATCCATGTGTGGTTCATGAGAAGAACACACATGCGATGACACTAGGTGGATCCATGTGTGGTTTGTGAGAAGAACACACATCCAATGACACCGGTGGATCCATGTGTTGTTCATGGGAAGAACACACATGCAATGACACTGTGTGTGGTTCATGATATGTTTTGTGAGAAGAACACACATGCAATGACACTGGTGGATCCATGTGTGGTCTGTGAGAAGAACACACATGCAATGACACTGGGTGTGGTTCATGATATGGTTTGTGAGAAGAACACACATGCAATGACACTGGTGGATCCATGTGTGGTCTTTGGGAAGAACAGACATGCAATGACACTGGGTGTGGTTTATGATATGGTTTGTGAGAAGAACACACATGCAATGACACTCGTGGATCCATGTGTGGTCTTTGGGAAGCACACACATGCAATGACAATGGTGATATGTGGTCTGTGAGAAGAACACACATCCAATGACTCTAGCTGTGGTTCATGAAAAGAGTAGACATGCAATGACACTGGTGGATCCATGTGTGGTTCATGGGAAGAACACACATGCAATCACACTGGTGGATCCATGTGTGGTCTGTGGGAAGAGAAGACATGCAATGACACTGTGGATCCATGTGTGGTTCATGGGAAGAACACACATGCAATGACACTAGGCGTGGTTCATGATATGGTTTGTGAGAAGAACACACATGCAATGACACTGGTGGATCCATGTGTGGTCTGTGAGAAGAACACACATGCAATGACACTAGGTGTGGTTCATGATATGGTTTGTGAGAAGAACACACATGCAATGACACTGGTGGATCCATGTGTGGTCTTTGGGAAGAACACACATGCAATGACACTGGTGATATGTGGTCTGTGAGAAGAACACACATCCAATGACTCTAGCTGTGGTTCATGAAAAGAGCAGACATGCAATGACACTGGTGGATCCATGTGTGGTTCATGGGAAGAACACACATGCAATGACACTGGTAGATCCATGTGTGGTATGTGGGAAGAACACACATGCAATGACACTGGTGGATCCATGTGTGGTTCATGGGAAGAACAAACATGCGATGACACTGGGTGGATCCATGTGTGGTTTGTCAGAAGAACACACATGCAATGACACCGGTGGATACATGTGTGGTTCATGGGAAGAACACACATGCAATGACTCTGGTGATATGTGGTTTGTGAAAAGAACAGAGATGCAATGACTCTAGCTGTGGTTAATGAGAAGAGCAGACATGCAATGACACCGGTGGATCCATGTGTGGTTTGTGAGAAGAACATACATGCAATAACACTGGGTGTGGGTCATGATATGGTTTGTAAGAAGAACACACATGCAATGACTCTAGCTGTGGTTTGTGAAAAGAGCACGCATGCGATGACTCTAGCTGTGGTTCATGGGAAGAGCAGATATACAATGACACTGGTGGATCCATGTGTGGTTCATGGGAAGAATACACATGCAAAGACACTGGTGGATCCATGTGTGGTCTGTGGAAAGAACACACATGCAATGACACTGGTGGATCCATGTGTGGTCTTTGGGAAGAACACACGTGCATTGACACTGGATCCATGTGTGGTCTGTGAGAAGAACACACATCCAATGACTCTAGCTGTGGTTCATGAAAAGAGTAGACATGCAATGACACTGGTGGATCCATGTGTAGTTCATGGGAAGAACACACATGCAATGACACTGGTACATCCATGTGTGGTATGTGGGAAGAACACACATGCAATGACACTCCTGGATCCATGTGTGGTTCATGGGAAGAACAAACATGCGATGACACTGGGTGGATCCATGTGTGGTTTGTGAGAAGAACAGACATGCAATGACACCGGTGGATACATGTGTGGTTCACGGGAAGAACACACATGCAATGACTCTGGTGATATGTGGTTTGTGAAAAGAACATACATGCATTGACTCTAGCTGTGGTTAATGAGAAGAGCAGACATGCAATGACACCGGTGGATCCATGTGTGGTTTGTGAGAAGAACATACATGCAATGACACAGGGTGTGGGTCATGATATGGTTTGTAAGAAGAACACACATGCAATGACTCTAGCTGTGGTTTGTGAAAAGAGCACGCATGCGATGACTCTAGATTTGGTTCATGGGAAGAGCAGACATACAATGACACTGGTGGATCCATGTGTGGTTCATGGGAAGAATACACATGCAAAGACACTGGTGGATCCATGTGTGGTCTGTGGGAAGAACACACATGCAATGACACTGGTCGATCCATGTGTGGTCTTTGGGAAGAACACACATGCAATGACACTGGTGATATGTGGTCTGTGAGAAGAACACACATCCAATGACTCTAGCTGTGGTTCATGAAAAGAGCAGACATGCAATGACACTGGTGGATCCATGTGTGGTTCATGGGAAGAACACACATGCGATGACACTAGGTGGATCCATGTGTGGTTTGTGAGAAGAACACACATCCAATGACACCGGTGGATCCATGTGTTGTTCATGGGAAGAACACACATGCAATGACACTGTGTGTGGTTCCTGATATGTTTTGTGAGAAGAACACACATGCAATGAGACTGGTGGATCCATGTGTGGTTTGTGAGAAGAACACACATGCAATGACACTGGGTGTGGTTCATGATATGGTTTGTGAGAAGAACACACATGCAATGACACTGGTGGATCCATGTGTGGTCTTTGGGAAGAACACACATGCAATGACACTCGGTGTGGTTCATGATATGGTTTGTGAGAAGAACACACATGCAATGACACTGGTGGATCCATGTGTGGTCTTTGGGAAGCACACACATGCAATGACATTGGTGATATGTGGTTTGTGCAAAGAATAGACACGCAATGACTCTAGCTGTGGTCAATGAGAAGAGCAGACATGCAATGACACCGGTGGATCCATGTGTGGTTTGTGAGAAGAACACACATGCAATGACACCGGTGGATCCATGTGTGGTTCATGGGAAGAACACACATGCAATGACACTGGTGGATCCATGTGTGGTCTGTGAGAAGAACACACATGCAATGACACTGGGTGTGGTTCATGATATGGTTTGTGAGAAGAACACACATGAAATGACACTGGTGGATCCATGTGTGGTCTTTGGGAAGAACACACATGCAATGATACTGGTGATATGTGGTCTGTGAGAAGAACACACATCCAATGACTCTAGCTGTGGTTCATGAAAAGAGCAGACATGCAATGACACTGGTGGATCCATGTGTGGTTCATGGGAAGAACACACATGCAATGACACTGGTAGATCCATGTGTGGTATGTGGGAAGAACACACATGCAATGACACTGGTGGATCCATGTGTGGTTCATGGGAAGAACAAACATGCGATGACACTGGCTGGATCCATGTGTGGTTTGTGAGAAGAACACACATGCAATGACACCGGTGGATACATGTGTGGTTCATGGGAAGAACACACATGCAATGACTCTGGTGATATGTGGTTTGTGAAAAGAACAGACATGCAATGACTCTAGCTGTGGTTAATAAGAAGAGCAGACATGCAATGACACCGGTGGATCCATGTGTGGTTTGTGAGAAGAACATACATGCAATGACACTGGGTGTGGGTCATGATATGGTTTGTAAGAAGAACACACATGCAATGACTCTAGCTGTGGTTTGTGAAAAGAGCACGCATGCGATGACTCTAGCTATGGTTCATGGGAAGAGCAGACATACAATGACACTGGTGGATCCATGTGTGGTCCATGGGAAGAACACACATGCAATGACACTGGTCGATCCATGTGTGGTCTTTGGGAAGAACACACATGCAATGACACTGGTGATATGTGGTCTATGAGAAGAACACACATCCAATGACTCTAGCTGTGGTTCATGAAAAGAGCAGACATGCAATGACACTGGTGGATCCATGTGTGGTTCATGGGAAGAACACACATGCAATGAGACTGGTAGATCCATGTGTGGTATGTGGGAAGAACACACATGCAATGACAGTGGTGGATCCATGTGTGGTTCATGGGAAGAACAAACATGCGATGACACTGGGTGGATCCATGTGTGGTTTGTGAGAAGAACAGACATGCAATGACACCGGTGGATACATGTGTGGTTCATGGGAAGAACACACATGCAATGACTCTGGTGATATGTGGTTTGTGAAAAGAACAAACATGCAATGACTCTAGCTATGGTTAATGAGAAGAGCAGACATCCAATGACTCTAGCTGTGGTTAATGAGAAGAGCAGACATCCAATGACACCGGTGGATCCATGTGTGGTTTGTGAGAAGAACATACATGCATTGACACTGGGTGTGGGTCATGATATGGTTTGTAAGAAGAACACACATGCAATGACTCTAGCTGTGGTTTGTGAAAAGAGCACGCAAGCGATGACTCTAGCTGTGGTTCATGGGAAGAGCAGACATACAATGACACTGGTGGATCCATGTGTGGTTCATGGGAAGAATACACATGCAAAGACACTGGTGGATCCATGTGTGGTCTGTGGGAAGAACACACATGCAATGACACTGGTCGATCCATGTGTGGTCTTTGGGAAGAACACACATGCAATGACACTGGTGATATGTGGTCTGTGAGAAGAACACACATCCAATGACTCTAGCTGTGGTTCATGAGAAGAGCAGACATGCAATGACACTGGTGGATCCATGTGTGGTTCATGGGAAGAACAAACATGCGATGACACTGGGTGGATCCATGTGTGGTTTGTGAGAAGAACACACATGCAATGACACCGGTGGATACATGTGTGGTTCATGGGAAGAACACACATGCAATGACTCTGGTGATATGTGGTTTGTGAAAAGAACAGACATGCAATGACTCTAGTTGTGGTTAATGAGAAGAGCAGACATGCAATGACACCGGTGGATCCATGTGTGGTTTGTGAGAAGAACATACATGCAATTACAATGGGTGTGGTTCATGATATGGTTTGTAAGAAGAACACACATGCAATGACTCTAGCTGTGGTTTGTGAAAAGAGCACGCATGCGATGACTCTAGCTGTGGTTCATGGGAAGAGCAGACATACAATGACACTGGTGGATCCATGTGTGGTTCATGGGAAGAACACACATGCAAAGACACTGGTTGATCCATGTGTGGTCTGTGGGAAGAACACACATGCAATGACACTGGTGGATCCATGTGTGGTCTTTGGGAAGAACACACATGCAATGACACTAGTGATATGTGGTCTATGAGAAGAACACACATCCAATGACTCTAGCTGTGGTTCACGAAAAGAGCAAACATGCAATGACACTGGTGGATCCATGTGTGGTTCATGAGAAGAACACACATGCGATGACACTAGGTGGATCCATGTGTGGTTTGTGAGAAGAACACACATCCAATGACACCGGTGGATCCATGTGTTGTTCATGGGAAGAACACACATGCAATGACACTGTGTGTGGTTCATGATATGTTTTGTGAGAAGAACACACATGCAATGACACTGGTGGATCCATGTGTGGTCTGTGAGAAGAACACACATGCAATGACACTGCGTGTGGTTCATGATATGGTTTGTGAGAAGAACACACATGCAATGACACTGGTGGATCCATGTGTGGTCTTTGGGAAGAACAGACATGCAATGACACTGGGTGTGGTTTATGATATGGTTTGTGAGAAGAACACACATGCAATGACACTCGTGGATCCATGTGTGGTCTTTGGGAAGCACACACATGCAATGACACTGGTGATATGTGGTCTGTGAGAAGAACACACTGGTGGATCCATGTGTGGTTCATGGGAAGAACACACATGCAATCACACTGGTGGATCCATGTGTGGTCTGTGGGAAGAGAAGACATGCAATGACACTGTGGATCCATGTGTGGTTCATGGGAAGAACACACATGCAATGACACTAGGCGTGGTTCATGATATGGTTTGTGAGAAGAACACACATGCAATGACACTGGTGGATCCATGTGTGGTGGGTGAGAAGAACACACATGCAATGACACTAGGTGTGGTTCATGATATGGTTTGTGAGAAGAACACACATGCAATGACACTGGTGGATCCATGTGTGGTCTTTGGGAAGAACACACATGCAATAACACTGGTGATATGTGGTCTATGAGAGGAACACACATGCAATGACTCTAGTTGTGGTTCATGAAAAGAGCAGACATGCAATGACACTGGTTGATCCATGTGTGGTTCATGGGAAGAACACACATGCGATGACACTGGGTGGATCCATGTGTGGTTTGTGAGAAGAACACACATGCAATGACACCGGTGGATCCATGTGTGGTTCATGGGAAGAACACACATGCAATGACTCTGATGATATGTGGTTTGTGAAAAGAACAGACATGCAATGACTCTAGCCATGGATAATGGGAAGAGCAGACATGAAATGACACCGGTGGATCCATGTGTGGTTCATGGGAAGAGCAGACATACAATGACACTGGTGGATCCATGTGTGGTTCATGGGAAGAACACACATGCAATGACACTAGTGGATCCATGTGTGGTTCATGGGAAGAACACACATGCGATGACACTGCGTGGATCCATGTGTGGTTTGTGAGAAGAACACACATGCAATGACACCGGTGGATCCATGTGTGGTTCATGGGAAGAACACACATGCAATGACTCTAGTGATATGTGGTTTGTGAAAAGAACAGACATGCAATGACTCTAGCTGTGGTTAATGAGAAGACCAGACATGCAATGACACCGGTGGATCCATGTGTGGTTTGTGAGAAGAACACACATGCAATGACACTGGGTGTGGTTCATGATATGGTTTGTAAGAAGAACACACATGCAATGACTCTAGCTGTGGTTTATGAAAAGAGCACGCATGATTGCTCTAGCTGTGGTTCATGGGAAGAGCAGACATACAATGACACTGGTGGATCCATGTGTGGTTCATGGGAAGAACACACATGCAACGACACTGGTGGATCCATGTGTGGTCTGTGGGAAGAACACACATGCAATGACACTGGTGGATCCATGTGTGGTCTTTGGGAAGAACACACATGCAATGACACTGGTGATATGTGGTCTATGAGAAGAACACACATCCAATGACTCTAGCTGTGGTTCACGAAAAGAGCAGACATGCAATGGCACTGGTGGATCCATGTGTGGTTCATGAGAAGAACACACATGCGATGACACTAGGTGGATCCATGTGTGGTTTGTGAGAAGAACACACATCCAATGACACCGGTGGATCCATGTGTTGATCATGGGAAGAACACACATGCAATGACACTGTGTGGTTCATGATATGTTTTGTGAGAAGAACACACATGCAATGACACTGGTGGATCCATGTGTGGTCTGTGCGAAGAACACACATGCAATGACACTGGGTGTGGTTCATGATATGGTTTGTGAGAAGAACACACATGCAATGACACTGGTGGATCCATGTGTGGTCTTTGGGAAGAACACACATGCAATGACACTGGGTGTGGTTTATGATATGGTTTGTGAGAAGAACACACATGCAATGACACTCGTGGATCCATGTGTGGTCTTTGGGAAGCACACACATGCAATGACACTGGTGATATGTGGTCTGTGAGAAGAACACACATCCAATGACTCTAGCTGTGGTTCATGAAAAGAGTAGACATGCAATGACACTGGTGGATCCATGTGTGGTTCATGGGAAGAACACACATGCAATCACATTGGTGGATCCATGTGTGGTCTGTGGGAAGAGAAGACATGCAATGACACTGTGGATCCATGTGTGGTTCATGGGAAGAACACACATGCAATGACACTAGGCGTGGTTCATGATATGGTTTGTGAGAAGAACACACATGCAATGACACTGGTGGATCCATGTGTGGTCTGTGAGAAGAACACACATGCAATGACACTAGGTGTGGTTCATGATATGGTTTGTGAGAAGAACACACATGCAATGACACTGGTGGATCCATGTGTGGTCTTTGGGAAGAACACACATGCAATAACACTGGTGATATGTGGTCTATGAGAGGAACACACATGCAATGACTCTAGTTGTGGTTCATGAAAAGAGCAGACATGCAATGACACTGGTTGATCCATGTGTGGTTCATGGGAAGAACACACATGCGATGACACTGGGTGGATCCATGTGTGGTTTGTGAGAAGAACACACATGCAATGACACCGGTGGATCCATGTGTGGTTCATGGGAAGAACACACATGCAATGACTCTGGTGATATGTGGTTTGTGAAAAGAACAGACATGCAATGACTCTAGCTATGGATAATGGGAAGAGCAGACATGAAATGACACCGGTGGATCCATGTGTGGTTCATGGGAAGAGCAGACATACAATGACACTGGTGGATCCATGTGTGGTTCATGGGAAGAACACACATGCAATGACACTGGTGGATCCATGTGTGGTTCATGGGAAGAACACACATGCGATGACATCAAGGATCCATGTGTGGTTTGTGAGAAGAACACACATGCAATGACACTGGTGGATCCATGTGTGGTTCATGGGAAGAACACACATGCAATGACTCTAGTGATATGTGGTTTGTGAAAAGAACAGACATGCAATGACTCTAGCTGTGGTTAATGAGAAGACCAGACATGCAATGACACCGGTGGATCCATGTGTGGTTTGTGAGAAGAACACACATGCAATGACACTGGGTGTGGTTCATGATATGGTTTGTTAGTAGAACACACATGCAATGACTCTAGCTGTGGTTTGTGAAAAGAGCATGCATGCGATGACTCTAGCTGTGGTTCATGGGAAGAGCAGACATACAATGACACTGGTGGATCCATGTGTGGTTCATGGGAAGAACACACATGCAACGACACTAGTGGATCCATGTGTGGTCTGTGGGAAGAACACACATGCAATGACACTGGTGGATCTTTGTGTGGTCTTTGGAAAGAACACACATGCAATGACACTGGTGAAATGTGGTCTCTAAGATGAACACACATCCAATGACTCTAGCTGTTGAAATGGATCGTATGGGCAACTAGAGGGGGGTGAATAGGTGCTATACCAATTTTTAATTCTTTTTCAATTTTAGGCTGAGCAGAAAGGTAAATTCTCTAGATAAACTAATGTGGGGAATTTCCCTATATACAAACCTATCTACTAGCGAGTAAGGAGCGAGTGGAAGAGGAATGAGTGAACCGAAGTGAAGCACGCGGAGACACAGGATTTGTTTGACCGCAGTTTCTTCCTTGTTAAGGGAAGTACGTCTGTGTTGGAGGGGTGGGCGGTACTAAGACCACCATGCCATAAAAGGCCTCACCCTGTTCTCCGATGGATCTCGCCACAACAGGCCTGATCCACCTTCCACTATAGGTACCCTTCGAGGCGGGCACCGGCGCCTTTACACAACTAGCGGGGCAACAACTCCACAACAACTTGGAGGCTCCCGAAATGACAACAAGCTGCCACAAGAACAAAGTTGTCAAACACAATAACAAGATCTAGGTATTGACAAGAATACTAGATCAGGGATTTCTCCAAGTGAATGGAGAGGAGTTGAAGCGCTTGATTCTTGATGTTGATGATGAACTTCTCCTCCTTCAATTCCACCAAAGATCAAGACATTTGAGTGGTTGAAGTGGGAGATTGAGAATGAGAGCTCTTGCACAAGCTCTGGTCAATTTCGAATGAATCAAGAGTTCTGGACGTTGGGGAAGAATGGGTACTTATACCCCTTTCCAAAAAACCAGCCGTTGCACACTTTGGGGGCCGGATTATCCGGCCCAAGTGAGGGCCGGATTATCCGGTCTGGGGAAACTCTGCCCCAGACTCGGAATATCCGGCAGACAATCCGCCCCCTCTCTGAGCGTCGCGCCGAGCTTGCCCTTGATCAACTTCTGGGGGCCGGATTATCCGGCCCTTTGCGAAGGCCGGATTATCCGGCCTGGGGAGAAAAAAACGCCCTAGTTCGGATTTTCCGGTAGAAAATCTGACCGGATACTAAGCGACGCGCCTTGGGTCCTTTTGCTCGGCGGGGGCGGATTATCCGCCTCGAAACCCGGATTATCCGCCCGGGAGGAAAACCGCCCGATTCGGATTATCCGGAGAAAATCCGCCGACACCGAGCAACGCCTTGGCTTCCTTGAGAGATGAGGTAGGCGGATTATCCAAGCCCTTGGAGGCGGATAATCCGCCCTCAAAACTTCTGCACACTTAGCACATGAAAAGTCTCCATAGTATTGTAATCTAACACGCAAAACATAGGAAAACATGAAATGCTCTTTCAATCTCCCCCTTTTTGGTGTTAGATGACAATACCAGGATTTGCAGGAGAAAGACACAAGACAAACAGAGATAACTATGGAGAGGACTCCCCCTCAATGTGTGCATAATAGAGTTTTTCATTGGAATACAAATGCACACAAATCGGTGAATCTATTCCATAGACAAAAGGGCAAAAACACATACCACCGAAGTAGAGAATAGGCATCCTTGACATAAATCATCATTATTAGTGGATAACCATTATGAGAGTGCGCCTTCCATGATAAACCACCTGCAGTAGGATATGAATAGATATAACCATGAGCATAATCCATGATATGAAGTCCATAGGCATCATCCAGACAACCACATAAAGTCTCAACCACAAATCACAAACCACGAATATAAAAGTTCAACGCTAAATGGGCATAAGCAAGAAATAACGAATAAAAAGTGCAAGTGCTTATGCCTGACCCATGCAAATCCACGGACAACCTAATAGAACTACTTCCCCCCCTTTCGCATCGAGACACCAAAAAGGGAGAAGAGCGATGCTAGCGCCCCATGGGATCACTCATCATAGTCCTCGTCCTCGTCCTCGTCCTCATGCTCTTCCTCATCCTCATCTTCAAGCTCCTCAGTGTCACCTTCCTCATCATCAGCATCGAGCAGCGCAGAGGGAACAAGTGACGCCCAGCTCACCATAGTTCAGCCCGAGGAGGAGTTCCACCGAGCATATGGAGTGGGAGGTGTAGGAGCGGAGGAGCACCAGCGCGGAACACGTGGTGGAGAATGAGCTGCTGGGAGTGAGACAAATCATGGCGCTGCCTGTAGGCCTCATACTGACCCTTGCGTGTGTCCACACCCATGCAGAGGATGTGACGCTGGAACCAGTTCAGCTGCTTGATCTCACGGGCCATGGGAGGCACTGGGGGCCGACGAGCATCCCTCATGAGGCCCGCAGGAGCAGAGGAGGGGTGAGCAGTCTTCCGAACCTTGTTGTAAATCTTCTTGGCCTTGTGCACCGAGTCAATGTGAAACTCCTCGGCAGGAAGCAGGTGGCAGATGAGCAACATAATGTAGGGCGCATAGGGAATGGACAGACGGTTGAACATAGCATCACACAGCTCATGGTAAATGAAGTCCATGACATCTAGCCTGTACTGCACTGACTCGTCCTCGCAGGAGGCAACCTCATGAGAAAATTGAAGTAGCTGAACGAGGTGGCCACGGATGCTGTCATTGTTGCCCCCACTCGGTGTAATAGAGTCACGGAAGAGACCCACCAATGCAACATAGATGGGGGCAAGACCAGCCACAGTACCAACAATACCATTGTCCACAGTGCACGGAAAGAGAGCAGCATCCTTGTTGGGATTCAATTGAGTGATGATGCGGTGGCCACTAGCTCTATCTCTGCTGCAGAAGGAGTACCCCAAAACCTCAGCAAACACGTGAAAATCAGCAGTCATGGACCTGTCATGAGTCATCCACTTCATAGTGCGACGCTCATCAACAGAGTGGAGAAGAATTGCTTCACCACCTCAGAGTCAAAGGAGCACTGGAGGGACATGAGATGGTGCAGCCCCATCCTCTCAGCCACATACATTGCATCAACAAGATGCGCCTTCTCCAAAGCATCAGCAAGTACCAGAGGGTGCATAGGCCTAATGTTCAGCCTGGCATAGATGTCTTCATAAATCCCCTTCTGTTCGGCACACCAAAAGCAGGAATCCCCCAGCTCCGCATCACGAGGCAGCTTAGCAAACAAGTCACGGTGACGGATGGCAGAAAAGGAGACTGCATCCAAAGCCCCGTAGTTGATCTTGGGCTCCTTTCCCTTCCTCTTGGACACGCCCTTCCGAGTCCTCTTGGATTGTTCAGCCATGCGCCTTTCCTCGTTCTTTCTTCTCCTCAATTCAACTTCGTCCACTAGGTTACCTTGACCGTCGTCCCGAAAGTACTTGCCGCGAGGACGGCGCTTGTATGTCTTGGGAACACCGGAACTACCTGCGAGGAGAAAAAGGGCGATAGCAAGGGGATAAGCATACACACAAGTCCAGGAGAGAGTATGGAACAAGTAGACAAAACAATTCATAGGTCAAAACTACTCAAAACATACACCATAGTGAAACTGAAGCAGACTTGAATCTGTCAGGCCGGATTATCTGGCCTAGCCAGGGGCGGATAATCCGGCCCTGGCAGAAATTTTTGATTTCACCATGAATGCATGCAAAAAATGTAGATCGGGCCTAGAAACTGTAAGACTACGAGTTCAATGCGAAACCACATCCTTCTAGACAATGTTCCATCCAACAAGATACACATCTAGCCAAAGATGGGGAGGGAGGGAGTTACCCTCACTCATTGGAGGAAGAACGCGGAGGAGAAGGTACCCGGAGGCGCGGAGAAGAAGATCCGGGAAGACCCGTAAAATCCGGTGACCGGAGAGGCTCCGGGGAGGGTGAGGGGCGGCAGGCGGTGGCTGGGGAGAAGGAGAGGGCTGGGGGAGAAGTGTTGCTCGTTATGAGCCCTTCTCCCCGAGCCCTGCCCTTTAAGATCGAATCCGCTAGGGCCGGATTATCCGGCCAATACTTGGGCCAGATTATCTGGCCTCAAATCAGGGATTCTGTTATACACAGAACCAGGCCCGCGCGTCCCCAGACAACACCCCCACAAGGTGTACAAGGGACTTGTGTGCAATAATAGATGTCTTAGGGGTAGGGAAGGCTTAGGATTGAGAATGCCAAACTGAGATGGTACTAGACACTCAAAATTGCAAACTCCAAATCAAATAAAAGCCAAGATTGAGTGTGATTCCCATAAGAACATGAGAGAGAAAATAACATCCAAAAAGATCCAATTCTCCACGAAGGAGAGGGTGGTGGACGAAGCCACCTTGTTGGAGTGTATGGTGTGACACCGCGAAGATATATCTTGGGTTCACGACCAATACTCATCAATAAGCTCACATATCACAACATGATATTAAGAGAAATGATATAACTTGCTATTGGCATTATGGGGGGAGGGTTAGCCCAATATGTTAGGACCACACTCCCCCTATATCCATGCCCACACCTAGACCAAACAGGGATTGAGATGTACGAGTGGGTGCATGAGTAATCAAGACAAGCTCCCGAAATCAATGATATTTAGCTCATTCCTCAAATAGCAGAATCTTGCTTCATCAAGTGGCTTTGTAAAAATATCCGCCAGTTGATTCTTCGTGCTCACAAAAGATAGATCAATATCACCTCGAGCAACATGGTCACGAATAAAATGATTCCGAATCTCAATATGCTTCGTCCTTGTGTGCTGAACTAGATTGTACGCAATTTTGATAGCACTTTCATTAACACATAAAAGAGGCACTTTGTCACAATTGACACCGTATTCCTTTAAAGTTTGCCTCATCCACAATAATTGGGTACAAGCGCTGGTAGCAGCAACATATTCAGCTTCGGCAGTGGAGAGAGATATACAATTCTGCTTTTTGGAGGACCAACATACAAGAGATCTTCCCAAGAATTGACAAGCTCCAGAAGTTGGCTTCCGATCATCCTTATCACCAGCCCAATCTGAGTCAGTATAACCACATAAAGAGAAATTGGAGCCCTTGGGATACCAGAGACCAAAGTTGGGGGAATGAACTAAATACCGAAAGATCCTCTTGACCGCCACTAAGTGGCTTTCTTTAGGAGCTGCTTGATACCTTGCACACACTCCCACACTCAACACAATATCGGGTCTAGATGCGCGGAGGTAAAGAAGAGAGCCGATCATGGACCGGTATACCTTTTGGTCCACATCTTTACCATGAGGGTTGAGTTCGAGATGACACTTTGTTTGCATCGGAGTAGCGACACCATTTAGATCCGTCATCTTGAATCTCTTGAGCATGTCTTGGATGTACTTTGCTTGATTAATAAAGGTTCCTTCTCTTAGTTGCTTGATCTCGAATCCAAGAAAGAACCGTAATTCCCCCATCATAGACATCTTAAACCTGTCAGTCATAAGCTTTGAAAATTCATTGTTAAAAGCTTTGTTAGTAGAACCAAAAATGATATCGTCTACATATAGTTGGCATACGAAGAGCTCCCCCTTAACCTTCGTAGTAAAAAGAGTGGGATCGATTTGCCCAACTTCGAAGCCACGATCTAATAAAAGCTCTTTAAGGTGCTCATACCACGCACGTGGGGCTTGTTTAAGGCCATAGAGTGCCTTATCGAGTTTGTAGACATGGTTCGGGAAGTTAGGATCCTCAAACCCCGGGGGTTGCTTTACGTATACCAACTCATGTAGATGACCATTAAGGAAGGCACTCTTGACATCCATTTGCTGCAACTTAAAATTGTTATGAGCAGCATAAGCAAGTAGGATACGGATGGACTCAAGACGAGCCACAGGAGCATAGGTCTCGCCGAAGTCAATGCCCTCAACTTGAGAGTAACCTTGTGCCACAAGTCTTGCCTTGTTCCTCACAACGATGCCATTCTCATCTTGCTTGTTCTTGAAAATCCACTTGGTGCCGATAACATTGCGACACTCTTTGGGTTTCTCCACTAGTTTCTAGACTTTGTTGCGCTCGAAATTGTTCAATTCTTCATGCATAGAAACAACCCAGTCTGGGTCTTCAAGAGCTTCAACGACCTTCTTAGGTTCCACCATGGAGATATGAGTTTGATGCTCACCAAAACTAGCCAATTCTCTTCTAGTAGACACCCTTCGTCGAAGATCACCAACAACCTTGTCGAGAGTGTGACCCCTCAACTCAAGGTTGCGATCAGCCCGAGCCTTGCGACGAAGTTCAATAAGTTTGTTGTCTCTTGGTGGAGGAGATTCATCACTTGAGTCTTCATTGAAGGCATTTTCTCTGCCTTGATCAGTAGCTGGAACATCAGTAGCAGGTGGTGGATATGCATGCCCTTGAGGTGAGTCCGTAGCCATAACAGGAGGCTGCAGAACTGGAGAGTCAGGGCCGGATAATCCGGCAGATGAAGTGGCCGGATAATCTGGCCTGGGAGGACTTGCAGCAGCAACATCAGGAAGCCTGGGACTGGCTTGACCTGGCAAGGAGCCAGATAATCCGGGGTCAGCTAGAAAATCCGGCCTGGAGCTTGTGTTGATATCTTCACCACCAGGAGCTGCTAGAGCGGGGTGGCTGGATAATCCAGTATCCACCGGAAAATCCGGCCTGGAGCTTTCTAGAGCATCTTGACCTTCAGCAGTTGATGGAGATGGTGTAGAAGTTGCCCTCGTGGTTGGAGCGTGTTGCGTATGTGTAGATGAGGGATCTATATGAGTAGAGTATTGTCCTTCCCGGTCCGCCACAAGGGGTTCCTCAATGGGGCGGAAGAATCCCACGCCCATTCTTCTTATGGCATCTTGGGGTATTTCAACATCTGCATCACAAACACCAACTTGCACCGCACGGGAACCGTCATTTTCCTCGAACACCACACTACAAGATTCTACAACAGTTCCGGAGAGCTTACAACAAAAATACCTTCTAGAGCCTTAGAATCGAACTTAGATAAACGAACTCCTTTAATAAGAAAGAAACACTTACACCCGAATACCCTAAAGTATGAGATGTTTGGCTTGTTACCGGTAAGTATTTCATATGGAGTCTTGTCCAAAATCTTGCGGAGGTATAAACGATTGGATGAATGACAAGCAGTAGAGATTGCTTCAGCCCAGAAGTTATATGGAGATTTGAATTCGGCCAACATTGATCTTGCCATGTCCATTAGAGTTCGATTCTTCCTCTCGGCTACACCATTTTTTTGAGGGGTGTACGCAGCGGAATATTGATGTCTTATCCCCTCTTCACTTAGGAACTCATTTAAGGTGTATTTCTTGAACTCCGAGCCGTTATCACTCCTTATAGCCAGAATGGGGACGTTGTGTTGACGTTGAACCTCATTGGCGAAGTCGATGACAGTTTGTTGAGTTTCACTCTTCAACTTGAAGAAATAAACCCAAGTGTATCCTGAGTAATCATCAACAACCACTAGACAATACTTTTTCCCACCGAGGCTTGCATGAGATGGAGGTCCGAAAAGATCCACATGAAGAAGCTCCAAGATCCTTTTTGAAGAGATAATGGTTTTCCTTCGATGAGGAGAATCATGCATTTTCCTTCAACACACGCCTGCAGACCGATCTTTGGCAAAGAGACATTTTCTTTTAGTCCAAGAATGTGGCCACCCTTGTGGAGACTTTGCAAAGTTCTCATATTGACGTGGGCTAGTCGGCGATGCCATAGCCAACCAGCCGACCTTTCCGAAAGACACATCGGACCTGTAGTGGTTTCCTAAAAAGTCTACTACATGTGTCGCTTTCGACATATCCCACGAAAGCGACTTTTAGAGACTTGCTCCACAAGAGTACCACCAAATCAGCATCAATGTAAACTGCAAAGCCCATCTTACCAAGAGCATGAACTGAAAGTAAGTTATACCCGAGGGTTTCAACAAGCATGACGTCCACGAGGGAGATATCGTGAGCCACCACAACTTTGCTGAGACCCAATACCTCAGATTTTGACTTGTCACCATAGGGGACGGTAATGTGATCAAGGTTTGGCCGCATCTCCGTGATGATCTCCTTGCTTCCGGTCATATGACTCGTACAACCGCTATCGAGTACCCATTTAGAACCACCGGAAGCATAGCCCTGCAAGAAAATTACTTCTTGGTTTTAGGTACCCATTTTTCAATGGGTCCTCTCATGTTAGTAACAAGGGTCTTGGGAACCCAAATAGACCAAGGAATGTAACAATCATAAGGCCCTACATAACTAGCATACACATCACCATAAGCATCACAATATAGTTCGAAGTTAGGATTGTTGATCCCTGCAAAACCATCATAATTAGTCTTGTCATTGGTAATGTTGCTACTCTTCGATTGAGCAGTCTTGTTCTTCTTCTTCTCCTTGTTTTTCTTGCTCTTTATCTTGGGTATGTAACCAAGACCTTCTTTACTGTTGTTTGTCCTTTGCCTGCTCAGTATCTCATCAATAACCCCTTTACCTTTGTATTGAGAACTTGCAAGATCTTCTTTTCCAACGGATGAAGATGAGGTACTTGGTACATCATACCGTTTCAATTGAGTTTGGAGCTGGTCATGAGACTCATTTAGAGTAGAATGATCACTCTTCAATGCCTTGTGAGCACTTTCAAGATCATCAAACTTCTCCAAAAGTCTAGCATGAACAGCCCCAAAATCAATCTTTTCTTTCTTTAGTTTCTTTACCTTGGCAAGGGCATGGTCACGTTCTTTAATGAGCTGAGCTATAGCTTCTTCTTGTGACTCCTCTAGGGATTCAAGTCTTTCTTCCAAAGAAACTCAAGTTTCCTCTTCCTCTTCCAAGGCATTCAAAGAGGCTATCTCCAAAGCATCTTCTCTTTCAATTCTGCCCTTTTCTTCAAGGAGATCTTCGGCTTGAGCAAGTTGACTCATAAGAGTATCAAAATGGAGTTTGTGCTCACCTTGTAGGTTAGTGAAAAAAATATCCAAGGCAATAACTTCTTCTTTCATTTCAAGACTGTCATGATCATCCATATCTAAAATGATGTTAGTCTTAGAAAATGAGGAGTTAGAAGTCGATACCTCGGATCCTCTTGCCATTAGGCAAGTGGCGTTGTTGTTGAAGGCGTTCTCGTTCGGCGAGTCGAAGAGAGAGGAGGGAGTCGATGTTGTGGCTATAGCAGCCACTTCGCGGGAACTATCATCATCCTCTTCATCTTCACTTGCAGAGGAGTATTCCTCTTGAGCTACAAGGACCATCTTGGGTTGCTTCTTGAAAGGACCATTCTTCTTAGCAAATGGCTTCTTCTTAGGAACTTTGGATTTCTCTTTAAGAATGAGCCTGCCACCATTGTCTTCTCTATTTTCATAAGGACACTCGGCTACAAAGTGCAGTCTATCTCCACAGTTGAAGCAAGTTCTCAATCTTGGGCCACTTTCTCTTCTTCGATTTGACCCATTCTTGCGCTCAAGTTCAGACTTGGCTTTGGCAGGGTCCTTCCAAAAGTTCCTTGCATAGAATGCCATGCACTGACCATGAGCACGTTTGACCTCATCGGGGCAGTCCATGGATATCCTCTCAAATGCTCCTTCATCATCCTCTTGCTCAGCAACATTGGCTTTGAGAGCCATATTGACACCCTTTTGCATTCCAATGGCCGGAGCACGGGCATCTTCAACATTCTTTGTCGCCACTTTGAATGACGCCATTTCTTGCATGACTTCATTGGATGTCATTTGATGATAGTTGTGTCTACCTTGCAAGCTCTTCAAATCCGTCGGTTCGAAAGGCATTAAGGCACTCACATACTTCCTTTTTATCCATGCATCATCAATGTGAGTGGCCCCATGCTTCCGAAATGTTGTTGCGATGCCCTTGAGTCTTCTATACATGTCCTCATGGTTTTCACCATCCAACATGTAGAATCCCTCAGCTTCGTTACTAAGGGCATCATACCGGTTTCTTCTCATGCTTTCATTTCCAACAAAAAGGTCTGTAAGAGCATCCCACGCCTCTTTAGCCATGTTGAGATGTTCAATGTGTGGCATGTCCTTGGGACCCACACCCAGCTGTATCATGTGGAGAGCAGTGGCATTCAACTGGCTATCCACAACTTCCCTTCTTGTTAGATTGGTTTGATCTCCAACATGAAGACCTTCTTCAATGATCCTCCACAATTCAATGGAGGAGCTACAAACATGAGATTTCATTAGAAATTTCCATTGGTTAAAATAAGATGTAGTGAGCTTGGGTGGATCACCCCTATTGTTTATATGAGGATGAGGGATAGGTGGGTCGGGGGAATATACGTGGCGAACCTCACTATATTCCTCCTTACCACTTCCCTTTTTGGAGGTGGAACCATTTAGTTTTTCACCTTCCACATCATCATCCTTGGATCCCAGATACCCTTTTCCTTAGATGATGGTGAGGGAGCCTCAGAGGAGGATGGAGATGGGGCTATGGATGATGTAAGGCGAGCAATCATTTGATTCATCTCCTCCATCTTGGCCTCAAAGGATTTCAACAAGGTTGTTTCCAACGACTTGAGATCATCCATTGTGACTTTATCCATAGCCTCATTTCCATCATCCCTTGTACCCATACTACTCTTACGCGGTTAAGCCCGAATTAAGAGCCGGGGCTCTGATACCAATTGAAATGGATCGTATGGGCACCTAGAGGGGGGTGAATAGGTGCTATACCAATTTTTAATTCTTTTTCAATTTTAGGCTTAGCACAAAGGTAAATTCTCTAGATAAACTAATTTGGGGAATTTCCCTATATGCAAACCTATCTACTAGCGAGTAAGGAGCGAGTGGAAGAGGAACGAGTGAACCAAAGTGAAGCACGCGGAGACACAGGATTTGTTTGACCGCAGTTCCTTCCTTGTTAAGGGAAGTACGTCTGCGTTGGAGGGGTGGGCGGTACTAAGACCAGCACGCCACAAAAGGCCTCACCCTGTTCTCCGATGGATCTCGCCACAACAGGCCTGATCCACCTTCCACTATAGGTACCCTTCGAGGCGGGCACGGGCACCTTTACACAACTAGCGGGGCAACAACTCCACAACAACTTGGAGGCTCCCCAAATGACAACAAGCTGCCACAAGAACAAAGTTGTCAAACACAATAACAAGATCTAGGTACTGACAAGAATACTAGATCAGGGATTTCTCCAAGTGAATGGAGAGGAGTTGAAGCACTTGATTCTTGATGTTGATGATGAACTTCTCCTCCTTCAATTCCACCAAAGATCAAGACCTTCGAGTGGTTGAAGTGGGAGATTGAGAATGAGAGCTCTTGCACAAGGTCTGGTCAATTTCGAATGAATCAAGAGTTCTGGACATTGGGGAAGAAGGGGTACTTATACCCCTTTCCAAAAAACCAGCCATTGCACACTTTGGGGGCCGGATTATCCGGCCCAAGTGAGGGCCGGATTATCCGGTCTGGGGAAACTCCGCCTGCACTGAATATCCGCATAATCCGCCTCTCTGGCGCCGCCGAGCTTGCCCTTGATCAACTTCTGGGGGCCGGATTATCTGACCCTATGCGAAGGCCGGATTATCCGTCCTAGGGAGAAAAAAACCGCCCCAGTTCGGATTTTTCGATAGAAAATCCGATCGGATACTGAGCGACGCGCCTTGGGTCCTTTTGCTCGAAAACTGGGGGCCGGATTATCCGGCCCTTGTGAAACCCGGATTATCCGGCCTGGGAAGGAAAAACTGCCCCAGTTCGGATTATCCGGGAGAAAATCCGCCTGGACACTGAGCAACGCGCCTTGGCTTCCTTGAGAGATGAGGTAGGCTGGATTATCCAGCCCTTGGAGGGGCGGATAATCTGGACCCCCTCAAAACTTCCTGCACACTTAGCGCACATGAAAAGTCTCCATAGTATTGTTATCTAACACGCAAAACATAGGAAAACATGAAATGCACTTTCAGCTGTGGTTCATGAAAAGAGCAGACATGCAATGACACTGGTGGATCCATGTGTGGTTCATGGGAAGAACACACATGCGATGACACTGGGTGGATCCATGTGTGGTTTTGAGAAGAACACACATGCAATGACACCGGTGGTTCCATGTGTGGTTCATGGGAAGAACACACATGCAATGACACTGCGTGTGGTTCATGATATGGTTTGTGAGAAGAACACACATGCAATGACACTGGTGGATCCATGTGTGGTCTGTGAGAAGAACACACATGCAATGACACTGGGTGTGGTTCATGATATGGTTTATGAGAAGAACACACATGCAATGACACTGGTGGATCCATGTGTGGTCTTTTGGAAGCACACACATGCAATGACACTGGTGATATGTGGTCTGTGAGTAGAACACACATCCAATGACTCTAGCTATGGTTCATGAAAAGAGCAGACATGCAATGACACTGGTGGATCCATGTGTGGTTCATGGGAAGAACACACGCGCAATGACACTGGTGGATCCATGTGTGGTATGTGGGAAGAGCAGACATGCAATGACACTGGTGGATCCATGTGTGGTTCATGGGAAGAACACACATGCAATGACACTGGCTGTGGTTCATGGTATGGTTTGTGAGAAGAACACACATGCAATGACACTGGTGGATCCATGCGTGGTCTGTGAGAAGAACACACATGCAATGACAATGGGTGTGGTTCATGATATGGTTTGTGAGAAGAACACACATGCAATGACACTGGTGGATCCATGTGTGGTCTTTGGGAAGAACACACATGCAATGACACTGGTGATATGTGGTCTGTGAGAATAACACACATCCAATGACTCTAGCTATGGTTCATGAAAAAGCAGACATGCAATGACACTAGTGGATCCATGTGTGGTTCATGGGAAGAACACACATGCGATGACACTGGGTGGATCCATGTGTGGTTTGTGAGAAGAACACACATGCAATGACACCGGTGGATCCATGTGTGGTTCATGGAAAGAACACACATGCAATGACTCTAGTGATATGTGGTTTGTGAAAAGAACAGACATGCAATGACTTTAGCTATGGTTAATGAGAAGAGCAAACATGCAATTACACCGGTGGATCCATGTGTGGTTCGTGGGAAGAGCAGACATACAATGGCACTGGTGGATCCATGTGTGGTTCATGGGAAGAACACACATGCAACGACACCGGTGGATCCATGTGTGGTCTGTGGGAAGAACACACATGCAATGACACTGGTGGATCCATGTTTGGTTCATGGTAAGAACAAACATGCAATGACATAGGTGATATGTGGTCTATGAGAAGAACACACATGCAATGACTCTAGCTGTGGTTAATGAAAAGAGCTGACATGCAATGACACCGGTGGATCCATGTGTGGTTCAAGGGAAGAACACACATGCAATGACACTGGGTGTGGTTCATGATATGGTCTATGAGAACACACATGCAATGACACTGGTGGATCCATGTGTGGTCTGTGAGAAGAACACACATGCAATGACAGTGGGTGTGGTTCATGATATGGTTTGTGAGAAGAACACACATACAACGGCACCGGTGGATCCATGTGTGGTCTGTGAGAAGAACACACATGCAATGACACTGGTGGATCCATGTCTGGTTCATGGGAAGAACACACATGCAATGACACATGTGATATGTGTTCTATGAGAAGAACACACATGCAATGACTCTAGCTGTGGTTAATGAAAAGAGCTGGCATGCAATGCCACCGGTGGATCCATGTGTGGTTCAAGGGAAGAACACACATGCAATGACACTGGGTGTGGTTCATGATATGGTCTATGAGAAGAACACACATGCAATGACACTGGTGGATCCATGTGTGGTCTGTGAGAAGAACACACATGCAATGACACTAGGTGTGGTTCATGATATGGTTTGTGAGAAGAACACACATGCAATGACACTGGTGGATCCATGTGTGGTCTTTGGGAAGAACACACATGCAATGACACTGGTGATATGTGGTCTGTGAGAAGAACACATATCCAATGACTCTAGCTGTGGTTCATGAAAAGAGCATACATGCAATGACACTGGTGGATCCATGTGTGGTTCATGGGAAGAACACACATGCGATGGCACTGGATGGGTCCATGTGTGGTTCATGAGAAGAGCAGACATGCAATGACACCAGTGGATCCATGTGTGGTTCATGGGAAGAACACACATGCAATAACTCTGGTGATATGTGGTTTGTGAAAAGAACAGACATGCAATGACTCTAGCTGTGGTTAGTGAGAAGAACACACATGCAATGACACTAGGTGTGGTTCATGATATGGTTTGTGAGAAGAACACACATGCAATGACACTGGTGGATCCATGTGTGGTCTTTGGGAAGAACACACATGCAATGACACTGGTGATGTGGTCTGTGAGAAGAACACACATCCAATGACTCTAGCTGTGGTTCATGAAAAGAGTAGACATGCAATGACACTGGTGGATCCATGTGTGGTTCATGGGAAGAACACACATGCAATGACACTGGTGGACCCATGTGTGGTCTGTGCGAAGAACACACATGCAATGACACTGGTGATGTGGTCTGTGAGAAGAACACACATCCAATGACTCTAGCTGTGGTTCATGAAAAGAGTAGACATGCAATGACACTGGTGGATCCATGTGTGGTTCATGGGAAGAACACACATGCAATGACACTGGTGGACCCATGTGTGGTCTGTGGGAAGAGCAGACATGCAATGACACTGGTGGATCCATGTGTGGTTCATGGGAAGAACACACATGCAATGACACTGGTGGATCCATGTGTGGTCTATGAGAAGAACACACATGCAATGACACTGGGTGTGGTTCATGATATGGCTTGTGAGAAGAACACACATGCAATGACATTGGTGGATCCATGTGTGGTCTTTGGGAAGAACACACATGCAATGACACTGGTGATATGTGGTCTGTGAGAAAAACACACATCCGATGACTCTAGTTGTGGTTCATGAAAAGAGCAGACATGCAATGACATTGGTGGATCCATGTGTGGTTCATGGGAAGAACATACATGCGATGACACTGGGTGGATCCAAGTGTGGTTTGTGAGAAGAACACACATGCAATGACACCGGTGGGTCCATGTGTGGTTCATGAGAAGAACACACATGCAATGACTCTGGTGATATGTGGTTTGTGAAAAGAACAGACATGCAATGACTCTAGCTGTGGTTAATGAGAAGAGCAGACATGCAATGACACCGGTGGACCCATGTGTGGTTTGTGAGAAGAACACACATACAATGACACTGGGTGTGGTTCATGATATGGTTTGTAAGGAGAACACACATGCAATGACTCTAGTTGTGGTTTGTGAAAAGGGCACGCATGCGATGACTCTAGTTGTGGTTCATGGGAAGAGCAGACATACAATGACACTAGTGGATCCATGTGTGGTTCATGGGAAGAACACACATGCAACGACACTGGTGGATCCATGTGTGGTCTGTTGGAAGAACACACATGCAATGAAACTAGTGGATCCATGTGTGGTCTTTGGGAAGAACACACATGCAATGACACTAGTGATATGTGGTCTATGAGAAGAACACACATCCAATGACTCTAGCTGTGGTTCATGAAAAGAGCAGACATGCAATGACACTGGTGGATCCATGTGTGGTTCATGGGAAGAACGCACATGCAATGACACTGGTGGATCTATGTGTGGTCTGTGGGAAGAGTAGACATGCAATGACACTGGTGGATCCATGTGTGGTTAATGGGAAGAACACACATGCAATAACACTAGGTGTGGTTCATGATATGGTTTGTGAGAAGAACACACATGCAATGACAATGGAGGATCCATGTGTGGTCTGTGAGGAGAACACACATGCAATGACACTAGGTGTGGTTCATGATATGATTTGTGAGAAGAACACACATGCAATGACACTGGTGGATCCATGTGTGGTCTTTGCAAAGAACCACATGCAAGGACACTGGATCCATGTGTGGTCTGTGAGAAGAACACACATCTAATGACTAGTTGTGGTTCATGAAAAGAGCAGACATGCAATGACACTGGTGGATCCATGTGTGGTTCATGGGAAGAACACACATGCGATGACACTAGGTGGATCCATGTGTGGTTTGTGAGAAGAACACACATGCAATGACACCGGTGGATCCATGTGTGGTTCATGGGAAGAACACACATGCAATGACTCTGGTGATATGTGGTTTGTGAAAAGAACAGACATGCAATGACTCTAGTTGTGGTTAATGAGAAGAGCAGACATGCAATGACACCTCGTGGATCCATGTGTGGTTTGTGAGAAGAACACACATGCAATGACACTGGGTGTGGTTCATGATATGGTTTGTAAGAAGAATACACATCCAATGACTCTAGCTGTGGTTCATGAAAAGAGCATGCATGCGATGACTCTAGCTGTGGTTCATGGCAAGAGCAGACATACAATGACACATGTGATATGTGGTCTATGAGAAGAACACACATGCAATGACTCTAGCCGTGGTTCATGAAAAGAGCAGACATGCGATGACACTGGTGGATCCATGTGTGGTTTCTGAGAAGAACACACATGCAATGACACCGGTGGGTCCATGTGTGGTCTGTGGGAAGAACACACATGCAATGACACTGGTGATATGTGGTTTGTGAGAAGAACACACATCCAATGACTCTAGTGGATCCTTACATGGTTTATGAGTGGTTTATGAGAAGAACACACATCCAATGAACTCTTGTGGATCTATCTTGGCATAATTTGATGTATGCCACGATGTATTTCATTGTGCAAGACACTCACTTTCCATTTTTATACTACTCAGTATCGCCCTTGGTTTTATGTGGTACTACTCAGTTTTGCCCCCCTCTCTCTATCTTTCGTAGAAGCACAAATCTGTGCTCACCCTGTCTGCTACTCCCTGATTGGTTATCACAGTTTTCACGCGGATCGTGCGCACCAGCCGTTGATTCTGTGCGATCCAACGATGATCGTTGCACATGACGTGCCCTTCACAGTACAGCGCGAGACAGCACGGACGTCTCCCTCAGCGAGACTTCTACAAGGAGGAGCACGATGCCGTCCATGGAAAAAGTCGTCGATCGGTCATATCATGTTTAATCAAGTCTGAACAGCCTACTACTGCTACTACTACGCCACAACGCATGCGTCATCGAGTGCACGGTCGTCGATGGACAGCTGCAATTTTTTGCCACTTGATTTTAATAAGACATATCCCATTTTTTACGCAGCGGCTCTCAATCGCCAATTTTAGGACCGTGTCAAACTTCGTACATAGAAATTGTGTGTGCGCCCTTTGCATGCGGCTCAATACAGAACTGCCATGCATGGCCCGACAAAAAATGTGAGGTACCGTGCACGTGTCATGGTGCATGGTGCAGTCGACTACACGGCACGTTGCACGGTGGTGCAACGAAACGTGCCTTGCTTCTATCCACCTTAGCTATAGAGCCCCTCTCCACACTCCCACTCTCGCTCATTGTCCCCACGCAACCCTCTCCACTGTCCCACCAGCATCCGCAAACTCCCGAGAATACCCCGTCCGCGCCGACGATGGCCGAGGAGGATAAGGTGGCCATCGTCGCCTCCGTGGCCACCGGTGAGGAGGCCCCTATCTCCTCGCCGGTCCCCTTCGACGCGTTGAAAGCAGCCGCTGTCCCTGTCCAGGCCCCAGCGGAGGCATCGATGGCAGCCGCCGTTCCCGTCCAGGCCCTCGTCCCAGCTACCGACGGAGACGCTGAAGAGGAGCCCCCCGCCGACGAGGAGGCCCCCGCCGGTCACAAGCAGATCACGCACTTCTTGGGCACCTACGATCCAGATAAGTACATCGCTCCGCTGAACCCCTACGACACCAGCATCGATGACCTATGGTCGAAGGTAACTTGGGTTTGCTCCCCTCCCCTGGTTCTTCTACCGTTTGTTAGAAATAATGGGCTAATCTATTTAAAATTTAGCTAGTATTGTCATGTTTAATATTCTGGATCTTGGTTTATTAGGATTCGCTTGTTCGCATTTCGATTGCTCGATCTTATTACACAATCTACTCCCCCATTTTCCCTTTCTTCCAATAGGTTTCTGGCAGCGATGTCTGCAACGATGACGAGTCTATTCACACCAAGGCTCGTCAGGTGCTGAGGAGGCTGCGGGCCGGCAAGTACGACAGCTTCCTCATGGACCCCTACAGCTGCCCCTTCTGCAAGGGGGGAGTCTACTACTTGACGAGTCGGCCTGGCGCCACCGCCTTGGACACCATCAAGCATGCAGAGGTCATGGCTCCGGCATCCACAAAAGCAGCAAGCCCGAGCCCGCGAACATCAACGCCTACATCGCTGAACACTGTGCTCTCTGCATTCACCTCCGAAACCTCCAGCGGGTGGCCATCAAAGAGGGTCGCATGCCTCCAATCAGGCCCAAGGCCCCCAAGTCAAAGAAACTGGGCAGCAAGAAGTGGCGGAAGCACCAGAGGGAGATGGCGGAGGCACGGGCTCTTGCAGGATGTGCCTGAAGCTGCGGCGGCTGCCCCTGTTGCCCAGCAGCTCCTTTCTAGCTATATCCTATTTCTGGTTGAATGCATCGAACCTCGTTAAGCAACCTACTTTCTATCGCTATATCCTATTTAGCTGCGCATAGCTATATCTACATTTGTTTTGTTTTCTGAATGAATGTATTCTGCCTGGTGTGATTTGCTGCTCTAGATTTGCTACCTATTTGGAGGCAAAAAGAGGTCCAAAAGGGAACGAAATATCAAAGTGAGAATCTTCTCTAGATTTGCTACCAATTTGGGCAAAATGAAACATATATGTTTAGCGAGAGAGGAAAAGGGCACTGTTTCAAACTGCCAGTTAAGAAGCTACCATCTTGACAAGCTACAAGACACATACATAAACGTAACACAACGAGGGTTAAATTTATTTTACTAGTATCACTTGATGCGCTAGACATCTTGGCAAACTAACTGACTTCCACAAAACAGAAACATAACACTGACAAGTAAAATTTAATTCACTCCTCATCATACCACTTGACGCGCTTGCCATCATTACAGGTACTCCACATCCGACGAACTGCTTTGTCCCAAATGGCATCTGACTTGGCTTTCCTATCTTCAGCGTCCTGCGGAACAATTAGCGGTGCATCACAAGCCTGATTGTTGCCGCTAGAAGATGCCGCCTCTCTGTTTGCCCTTCAGCTGCAGCCTCTCTGTCAGCTATTTTTTCAGCTGCAAGCTCTCTTTCAGCTGCTTCTGTAGCCTCTCTGTCAGCTGCTTCAGATGCAGCCAATTTCTTTGCATATTCAACTTCAAACTCAGCTATTTGGCATTTTCTACAAAGGGATCCCCTAAGCTCGTCTTCCCTCTTGCAAATAGAGAAAAACACGAGGTAACGTTGAAAAAATGGATCTTCTTATACAGCTGGTAGGTCACGTAAGCATCTATGGCTGCATACTTCAGGTTTATATTAGACAACGGCCACTCGTTCTAGAAATCGTGCCTATCCATAGAGAAATCTTCCTTCATTGTGACGTACGACTCATCGAGGATTCTAGTTGCGAGTGATGCCATTCCATCCTTCTTCCTGTCCCCTAGGATCTTGACAAGATGCTGAATATCGATCCAGTTGTGCGCAGGAATTATAATTTCCTCTTGATACAATTTTGAAAAATCAGTTGTTGTGTCGACAGTGCAGAAAATAATTCCCTTTTTTCAAGGACTAGCGCAGCGCCGGACATTTCCTGTCAGTCCTGAAAGTATGTAGTTTGTCATCACCAAAATTTGTAACTACAAATATTTTGTCAATGCAAGATCATCATCTCAATATAATTTTGAAAAGTTTAGTAAATGCAAGATCAAGACTCTCAACATTGTATTTTCATAATTTATTCGGTTTTGCTATTTCTCAGTCGACTGAACGAGTTGCACATTTCTTTTAACTACGGTTGCACTTTTCTTAGGTGATTGAGACTAAAGAAAATCTCAGTCGATTGAGACATAGGCAAACCCTAATTTATTTGGTCCTAAATAAAATCCAGTAGTTGCAAGATGAGCAAGTGGATAAAGAACAAGAGGAGAAAACCCTAAAAGCGGTTAGCTATAGAGAGCAGATCTACAAACCGGGAGAGGTGGTAGACGAGGACGTGTTTCCGCATGGCCAGTTGAACGACGGCGACTTCACTCCCTTCATATGGGTGCTCCGGGGTGTACTCGATGTCCAATCCCACAAACTTATCCTCGTCTATCCCAAGCCAACCCTCGTACATCCTCAGGACACGCACCACTGTCTCCTCCTCGTTGGTGTAGACAACGTCTATCTTCTTGTTGTCATGGGTAGTGAAGCTTGTCTCTAGCACTTGGTAGAAAGAGGGTCTTTGGTCCAGCTCCCAAATTCCATCGGTACCGGTTCGTTTCCATAATTGGGACCATGCCATGAACTGGGATCAAAAAACCCGCGACGGTCAGCAGTCGAGGACAATTAATGTAAAATAATTCGGGGCAGAAATTAATTCGAGGCAGAAATTAATTCGAGGTAGAAATTGAATTGATAAGTATTTTTGAAAAAATCTTTCATAAATTAATCGAGACAAAGATCTAAATTGAGACATTTTATTATTCGACCACAAATTTTTCCATACAAAGATGCGACTTTATAAATTTTCCTAGTTGACAACAATTCCGCTGCCGCTGTCCTCCGAGCCGCCGGCTTCCTCGTCATCGTCGGACGAAACCTCCACGATTTCGGTGTTGTCGGGAGTCGGAGCTCCTCTGCGCGGCTAGCGGCGTCGATGGAGGTGTAGATGGTCCGTCCAGGGACGGACCAGAACATCTCCCGCCCTTCTTGGTTGCGGCGATCCGGGTGCACCAGGCGCCCGTCCACAATACGGTTGCCAAGCTTGGCCTTCCGCTCCTTCTTGAACAGCCGGGGCCAGTACTCGCTGGCCGCCGCGTACCGAGGCAACGCCCTCATGCACGCGGGTAGCTGGCAGCGACGCTCCGCAATGATGCACTCCATCTCGTATCTGCGGGGGTTGAGGAGCAGAGCCACCAGCACACCCACCTCGCTGATGTGAAATCCAGCATGCACGGTCGTGCGCGGCGGTGCGAGAATGCCGTAGTACGCAAACATCACTGCCTCCTAGTGATTGAGCGTGGGCACCTCCATGGCGGAACGGTGGAGATTGGAGAGGGAGGGGAGGCGAGACGACGGCACGGTGGAGAGGCGATGGCTAAAGGGGTGGGGTGGAGATGGACTGTAGAGAGGCCAAGGAGCTGGCGAAAGCGAGTGTTATGGCCTCATATTTATAGAGTGCGTAGACCTTCCATGGCGGCAAGGAGAAGACGGGAAGAAGATAGTAGATGACAGGAAGAAGAAGAGTGGTTTCTGCGAGGCAGGGGAACGATGGAACAGTCAATGCGCTTTTATGGTAGGGGTTAACTATTGGGACGGAAGTCCAAGGAGAGACGCGTGGTGGTGGCTGTTCCAGCTTCTGAGTAAACAAAAAATAATTATAACGCCAATACATATGCCCTGTTTTGTCATGTCAATACACTGGGTAGGGGGTGTTGTCCTATCCACTGTGTCAATGCTGCAAGCCTACGTTATAGCCACCCTGCCTAAATGATAGGAGCGACATAACGACGAGAACTGGCAGGGGGGCCCAACTTGACGCCTGTTAGCCTGATTTTTTGTATTGAAACGTAAAGTTGAATTCGTGCCGATAAAAGACCCTCTGAGTATTTGGCACATCAACTGTAGTCATCCCAGCTGATTTCAGGGAACTTGGGTACCGCGTTGCCTATACACCCCAACTTTCAGGCCGCAAAATGATATTCTCACTATTTTGACCATAGTTTGAAACGGGAAAATTTGGAAACGGGCATAAGAAATTCAAAAACAGTCTGAACAAGGTACATCCTTCCCGTGGTGTCATATTATATGACATATTTACAAGGAAAAATATCAAAGTTGGTATATTGATTGCATCTTGAAAAATCCTTCACAAAATGACCTATCATGTTCGAGGTTTCATGGCTTTTAGGCCAAACGACCAATGTTATGGCCAGAATCGCGACATAGTTTGTGATAATGTGCCCATATTGTGCACTCATGTACATCTTGAGATGGCGAACAATTTTGCAGGAGGAAGTTTTCCTTTTTGTCGCACAGAAAATGCATTTTCCATTTTCGGAATGCCAAAATTGGGGCGTTTTGTGAACCAACCGCCAAATGAAAGTTTCAAAATAGCATCACCCCATTTTTGAAAAAATACTAGACCATCTTACATTAACAGTGTCCTAAGTGGGATATCTAAAACCTTTCCGTCCATCCTTGGTGAAAAAGACAAATGTCTACCAAATCGGTAGGAAGTGGGTCCGATTTGAACTAAATGTACATTATATAATGCTCATGATTTTTTGCAAAAATCATTTTTAGACTCACAATATGCTATTTTATTAGAGATCTAATGCAAGTATTGCATGAACCAACCCCTAGACGAGGACGGTCACCCCTTTCGTTTTCGACCATGTTTTGATATATTCACTTTATTTTGTGATGCAAGTAATAAAATTATGATGCAGGATGGCACTACTATAATTTACACTCAAAGTAGACAATATTTGATTGACAATTGATTTTGGAATCATCCCAATCCGAAGTCATATGCGAAATTGAGAGTGAAATTATGTTTCTATAATTTCTAGGGAAAATTGAGCGCTCTCTATTTATGTGGGCTCGAACTTATAAATCCCATGAAGTCACACCAAAAAATCTACCTTATGATGGCTTATGGGCCGGCCCAGTCGGTGGGAAAATGTCAGCAAAAAAAAGAGTGAGGCCTCCATGCACCGAGGCCCAAGCCCAATAAATGAATTGCATAGTAAATAGCCTATGTCTAGGTAGTTAGACGCGAAGTTTATGGTAGCTTGGTGGTTGGGTGGTTTCTTTGCAAGGGAGAGGTCTCTAGTTCGAGCGCCAGTAGCTCTCCTTTTTGCACAATTATTCAGTCGCGCGTGAGCTAACTGCTGTTTCGCCTGATAGAAATAGGTGCATGTGGGTAGTCTTTACAACAGTCTGGCCTTGGTGGAGTGGTTTGGTTCCTTGGTGAGAGATGAAGAGGGCGTAGTTTCGACTCCTGTTGGCTCCCATTTTTGTGCGTGAGCTGACTGCTGTTTCGCCTGATAGAAATAGGTGCATGTGGGTAGTCTTTACAACAGCGTGGCCTTGGTGGAGTGGTTCGGTTCCTTGGTGAGAGACGAAGAGGGCATGGGTTCAACTCCCGCTAGCTCCCACTTTTGCGTTTAATTATGCCATAGTGGGTCCCATTTGTCAGCGTGCCGCATGTGACATGACACATAGATGGATTGCTTAGGTGGCGGTTCAGTCATCCACTTTGTACTTGAACCTATATTTTATTACATGATATGACTATATAAATTGGTCATAGTCGACCAGATACAATGCTCTGAACCTGTGTTATCCATCTATGACCATTTCATTTTAGGATATTATGACCTTTTTGGCTAATTTGGTCGTTATTTTTCAAGGTTTAGACCCTCCCAAATTCCCTATGACCAGTGGTCCGGAATGGTCATAGATCTATGACCAAAAAACCCATGGTCGTTAAGAAAAGGTAACTAGTCACCATATTTATTGTAGTGGGTCTAAGCCAGTAAAGGATGCTCGTAAGTCATCATCATCATTGTTCGGCAAAGTAAAACATTGATACGTCCATTTTGCATCACTATTCTATGTCTTAATTCGCTATTATTCATTGATATATTTCATATTGAGAGGTGATACTTATGTTATTTCATCTATTTTTGCATGGTTGATGACTTTTGGAGCATGGACCGCTGCAGTCAGGATTCTGATGGAAAAGGTGCTGTTTGGAGGCAAAATTCGTGAAGATCAGAAAATCCGGGAAAATATACGGAAAATCCTATTTTTCCAGAAGACTAAGGATACCAGAAGATGGAGTGGAGATGGGCCATAGGGGGCCCACACCACCCCATGGCACGGGCAGGCCTAGGACGCGTCAGGAGGTGGTGTGGCCACCCTAGCCCACTCCAGCCTCTCCCCTCTGGCGTATATCAACCTCCCGAAACCCTAAGACTCAAGGAGCGACCATAGAAAGATTCCGCCGCCTCTGCGGGGCGGAAAACACCGAGAGAGAAAGATCTCTCCGGCAGACAGATTTCTGTTGGGGGAATTCCTTCGGCAGAGGGGAGATCGTCGCCATCAACACCACCATCAAGCTGGACTTCATCGGGATCATCATCATCATCATCACCACCATCACCACCATCATCACCATCAGCACCCTCATCACCATCTCCATATTGTTGTAACAATTGCGTTGAATCTTGCATTAGTTCATAGGGGAAACTTTCCCGGTGTTGATTACTCTTTGTAGTTGATGCTATTGAGTGAACCGTTGAATTATTGTTTATGTTCAGATTGTTATACATCATTATTCCATCTCTGATCATGATCCATATGATGTCTTGTGAGTAGTTCGTTTTGTTCTTGAGGACATGGGAGAAGTCTTGTTGTTAGTAGTGGAGTTGTGTTGAGAAAGATTCAATAGATTGCTATTTAAGTTGTGGTGTACTTCTTCTAGTGGTGTCATGTGAACGTCGACTACATGACACTTCACCTATATGGGCCTAGGGGAATGCATTGTGTATTTGGCTACTAATCGTAGGGGTTGCCGGAGTGACAGAAACCTGAACCCCCGTTAGGAAACCATTGCACAAGGGACGCAAGGGTCTTAGAGTTTAAAGTTGTGGTTAGGTTTCTATCTTAATTACTTTCTTGTACTTATGGATGTTTGCAATGGGTTTAATCACAAGTATGTATTAGTCTTGGATGGGGCGGTACATTAGCACAGGTTCACCCAAATAACACTTAGCAAGCTAAAGAAGATTAATCAACTATATGAAGCGAAAGCACTTAACAGTCTTCCCATGTGTCCTCGAGAACGTTTGTTCATCTTAAGTAATACAACTGGCTTGTCCTTTGCTATATAAAGGATTGGGCCACTTGCTGCATTTATTCCTACTGTCTTTTATTTACTCGTACTTTATCTACTTGCTTTATCGAAAACCCCTAAAAATCCGTTTGCTAAGTATTTGCAGAGAATTCCTGATCCATACCACTAGCCAGCACCTTCTGCTCCTCGTTGGGTTCGACACTCTTACTTATCGAAAATACTGCAAGACACCCCCTATACTTGTGGGTCATCAAGACTATTTTCTGGCGCCGTTGCCAGGGAGTGAAGCGCTATTCGAGAGTGGAACTGGTAAAGGAAACTTCTACTGTGAGTATTGTTTACTTCTGCTAGTTGCTTTATTTTTATTATGGATAATTCGCTGAGTTTCTTATTTGGTAATGCTACTACCACTGCTAAGGTAGTAGATAAGCCACCACCTGCTGAGAATGATGTTTTCAAAATACCTACAAGAATTATTGATCCTGTTATGGATAACTACTATGTTGGGGATGGAACTGTCCATCCCGATGATCATTTACTCTTTATACACGAATTATACTTGTTGTTCAAGTGTGCAGGTATTACTACAAATCAAGTTAAGAAGAAGTTATTCTCATTATCACTAAAAGGAAGAGCTGAGGACTGGTATAAGCTGCTGAAGAATGGTCAAGCTCTGGAATGGGAGGAAATAGTGCCTCTCTTTTATTCAAAGTTTTATCCTCCTAGTGAGATTCATAAAGATCAGAATCAAATATACAATTTTTGGCCTCTTGGTGGAGAGAGTACAACTCAAGCTTGGGGGAGATTGAAGTTACTAATGCTCAAATATCCCATTCATGAGCTCCCCAACAATATTATTATCAATAACTTTTATGCAAGGCTCCCTCTACATGATAAAGATTTATTGGATGCTTCGTGTGCTGGATCATTCACTCGCATGGAAGAAGAAGCTAAATGGGATCCTCTGTACCGTATTCAAGACAATGCTGAAGCTTGGGAGAATGAAAAGGGTAGAAAGTCAGGTATAAATTATGATTATGAATGCGTTGAATCTTTTATGAGAACTGATGACTTTCAAAATATTAAAAATGTTTATGGTCTAGACTCTCAAGCTATTGCTTCTTATTTTAAGGCTTTTGCTTCTTATATTGAAGTGCCTAAAAAGAAGTGGAATAAGTATCATGAACCTTATAAAGATATTACTAAGAGTTTTCCTGCAAGAAATACTGAAGTTTATACTGCTAATCATGTTTTACTTGAACCTTACGTTGAGAAAATCCCTTTCCCAGCTAAGGTAAAGGAACATTCTATGATAGCTAGCTTGGTTAATGAAAGTATGAGTAAAGCTATTGAACCTGATAAACAAATGGTTGATGAACCTATAATAGCAAATGTGAAAGACTTTGTTACTAAATATGAAAAACAGGGACACCCTATCCTTTGTAAGGATACCTCTAATATTGTTTCACAAAATAGTGTTATGAGAGCTAGTATTCCCGTGTTTTCTGTTAGAATAAGTGATCATTGCTATGATAGGACTTGTGATAGCTATATCGTTAAGTTTATGCATGATACTGAAAGCTACTATGAGAGAGGGAAAAGTGTTCTTATGCATCTTAATAATATCAAGTTTCCTCGTTTTATGCTGAAAGTTTTTATATTGCACTTCTTTTGCCTTCTTATGCAAGTTGCCTCTGGTTTCAACAACTTGTTTGTTTAAAAAATTCCCTTGCATAGGAAGTGGGTTAGACTTAAATGTGTGTGTTTTTTTGCTTCTTAATGCTCTCTTTCACTTTAATTCATATCCCTATGAGAGCTTCATCAAAATTATCATGCCCATCTTAATGGCTATAAAGAAAGAGCTTTATGGGACACAACCCAATTTGTTTTTGCTTTCAGTTTGTTTTTGTTTCCTTGAGTCTTGGAATTTATTACTTCGGTAATAACTGCTCCTTATCCGTTTTGTTTGGTTTTTGTGTCAAGATCAACCTCTAATGAGAGAGAAGTAAGATTTGGGGAAGTTGCTGTCCCGAAACAGATTTTTGTGCTTCACCATAAAAATTAGTGAGAGACCTCTGTCTGTCAGATTGAGCTGTAATTTTTTGTGCTTCTGCCCCAGGTTGTTATTTAAATTTCATTAGTTTTGAACTTTTTTATTTGAGCAACAGAAGATTTTCGAAAAAATTGATCTTTACCTGCTGGTCTGTTTTTGACAGATTTAGCCACTCTTGCATTTGCTTCTTTATTCGATTTCCTTTTTGAATTCTTTTTGGGTTTTCGGAAGGAATTGTTTCAGTAGCTTTTGTTTTGATGGTTTTCAGTTGAAGTTGGACTCAAAAGGTTTTATCACTTAACTTATACTAATGTTGCTAATGAGAATTGTGTGAAGTTTTGTGTGAAAGAAATTTCCAGGAAGTGGAGTTAATGGTGTAATAAGGAAGAGAAGGGTTTTATGACTCAAGTAAAAAGAGTATGAATATCAAGATATTGATGTTATTCAAGTAATGACTCCGGAAGAATCTACTAGATACCAAATTCAGAGACCTGCAGAGTCTATTTTCAAATAGATAACAGTTCTGGTAAGAAAAGTTCCGCGAAAATACAATCCAACTATATTTTTGCAATTTTCAGTCAATAAGGAAAGTTACGAAGCGAAAAAGGGACAGAAACGGAGCCGAGGTGGCCCACACCACCCCATGGTGCGGGCACACCCTTGGACGCGCCACCAGGTGGTGAGGCCACCCAGGACTCCGCCTCCGTCTCGTTTTCTCCCAGTACCTTCCTTGTGATATGAAACTTCGTAATATATAACCCCCCGGATCCCCCGAGGTCCGTATATCGTGTTTTCGTCGTGTTTTTGTTTCGATCTATTTCTATCAGGACATACTCTTTGAAAGCTTAGAAGCACAATGGTGTCCACCAAGGATAAAGGGAAGGAGCCTATGGAGGAGGATCTTCAAGACCCCAAGCAGAGGCTGGTACCTTTAGTCTCTTGCCCTGCATCAATGGAAGCCCTACGAGTCACTAAGGAGTTCTGTGATAAGTACCGGGACTTGAAGAGGAAGGTGGACATGCTTCAACGGGAGAATAATAGGCTTCGCAAGATGCTGGAAGATTTCCTCACGTCAACTAAGAGCATAATACCACCACCACCGAAGGAGTAATTCGTCATCAGGTTTGTCATCCCCTTGGTTTGTTCCAAGCTTGGGGGAGTGCCACGGTATCACATCACTATCTTCTATCTTTTTACCTTTTTAGTAAGAGTCATATCATGAATAGAGGAGTTTTTATGTAGTATGGTTTGCATTATGGAAGTGTCCCCTCTCTCGTTAGATATGTATCCCTTGGTGTGAGTTGCTGTTATGGAATATTAACGAGAAGTTCTATCATTCACTATTTTGCAATAGCTTATATTAGTTTTCAATTCGTGGTTATATGATTGTTCTTGTTGTTAGTATTGGTATCACTCTGGGATCGTTGAGTTAATTTAGTTGGTTTTGGCAAACCTGGCTCGGTCAGTAGCAACACTATTTTTGAGAGTTGAATGAAAAAGATAGAAGTACTCTAAAGAAAAATAATTTCATCATCTTTCTTGATTTGCTGATAAGTTTAGTATTCTCCAGTTAAGATCTTTTGTGCTTCCAAGGAAGATTGCTTGTTTGTCTTTATCACTTGTATGTTTGTTTGTTTTCTTCAACTCTTGTACTTGCTACCCGGCCTTGCTATCCAAAAACCTGTACTGAGAGGGAATTCTTCTCGTGCATCCACCTCCTTTAAACCAAAACCTTTGCCATTTGTGTCCACCATACCTACCTATTAGCATTATTGCTATTCCAAGTAAATTCTTGTTTTATCTACCTCCCAAATTAAACTTGTTATGTGAAAATTAGTGATTAAAGCTCTCACGAACTTGATGGAACACTTTACTTTCTTGCACTTAATAAACTTGAACCATTGTGCTCACCTATGTTGCGTATATGCTTGCGCTTTGTAAGTTGGGAATTAGCAGAACCATGCTATCATGGGGAACGCTTTCAACATTGAACTGGTACTTAGTACCAAGTTGATATCATGTTCTTTTGTCTATGGATGTCGTCGGTGTGAAATGAAAGGGGAGCTTGTAAGTCCATGGAGTTATGCATGTGTGTTAGAGAAACGCCTGGACCGCTGGTCTAATCCATGCTGACATGGTGGAAACCTGCAGCGTAACCATAACGAGTATCTATGAAGCATTCTTCTTATAAAAAAAGGAGATAGAGATTGAGAAAAAAAAGGAAAAAAAAGATGTTATGAAAAGAGGAAAGAGAGAAAAAAGCACCATATTCCCATGGTAAATAAGAAGATTGCTGAGATGCTTGTTGTCTGCTTGCCTTGTCATTTTGATATGGGGATTCTTCCATATCATCGGGCAAGGGGTACCCCGTTGGCGGTTCTCAATGATACACATATGCTTACGATGACAAGAACTTACCGGTGACTAAACTTGTGTAGCATGAGGAGTGGCCCTCGTATTCAAGGGACATGAGATTCTCAACTTACAACTTGTCAATGCATATCCTTATATTTGATCACTTTAACCTTAATCACCTAAAGATGCCTATGATAGGGGCAATGAGAGCCGAAAGGTAGTAAGTATCATAATTTTTGGGAGCTCTTTATGAGACTTGCAATCCCTGCTTCCCTCTTTGAACGACCTTTCTTTTACTTTGTAGTTGAGTGAGTAAACCTACTCCCTTCTATCTCAGCAAGTATCTTGAGTTGTTGTGTTTCATTCATTCATATGTTGATTTATTCATTCATGTTTCTTATGTTCCTTGCTTTGCAAATTGCTCTTATCCTGATGTTTACTACTTCGAAAGCTATCATTGAAAAACCAGCTATTTGTGAACTCCATAAAATTATCAACTATTCTTCAACCAAGAGCTAAGTTTGCCATTACCAATTATGATTCACTTTATGTATCTTTATTGTGTTTCCTTTACTTATTACAAGTTGAGTTATATAATAGTGAGTTGTCTTCTATTATGATCTATGTATTTGATGAATGTGATGCTTCTTGTCCGTATTCTTTTATCGACTCTTCACTCCATAAACCCGAGGCCATGTTTATTGAGCTCAGTTTCGCTTGAGGACAAGCGAAGTCTAAGCTTGAGGGGAGTTGATACGTCCATTTTGCATCACTATTCTATGTCTTAATTCTCTATTATTCATTGATATATTTCATATTGAGAGGTGATACTAATGTTATTTCATCTATTTTTGCATGGTTGATGACTTTTGGAGCATGGACCGCTGCAGTCAGGATTCTGATGGAAAAGGTGCTGTTTGGAGGCAAAATTCGCGAAGATCAGAAAATCCGGGAAAATATACGGAAAATCCTATTTTTCTAGAGGACTAAGGATGCCAGAAGATGGAGTGGAGATGGGCCACAGGGGGCCACACCACCCCATGACGCGGGCAGTTTAGGGCAAGGCCAGAGGTGGTGTGGCCACCCTGGCCCACTCCAGCCTCTCCCCTCTAGCGTATATCAACCTCCCGAAACCCCAAGACTCCGGGAGCGACCACAGAAAGATTATGCCGCCTCTGCAGGGCGGAAAACACCGAGAGAGAAAGATCTCTCTAGTAGACAGATTTCTGTTAGGGCAATTCCTTCGGCAGAGGGGAGATCGTCGCCATCAACACCACCATCAAGCTGGACTTCATCGGGATCATCATCATCATCACCACCATCATCACCATCAGCACCCTCATCACCATCTCCATATTGCTGTAACAATTGCGTTGAATCTTGCATTAGTTCATAGGGGAAACTTTCCCGGTGTTGATTACTCTTTGTAGTTGATGCTATTGAGTGAACCGTTGAATTATTGTTTATGTTCAGATTGTTATACATCATTATTCCATCTATGATCATGATCCATATGAGGTCTTGTGAGTAGTTCGTTTTGTTCTTGAGGACATGGGAGATGTCTTGTTGTTAGTAGTGGAGTTGTGTTGAGAAAGATTCAATAGATTGTTATTTAAGTTGTGGTGTACTTCTTCTAGTGGTGTCATGTGAATGTCGACTGCATGACACTTCACCTATATGGGCCTAGGGGAATGCATTGTGTATTTGGCTACTAATCGTAGGGGTTGCCGTAGTGACAGAAACCTGAACCCCCATTAGGAAACCATTGCACAAGGGACGTAAGGGTCTTAGAGTTTAAAGCTGTGGTTAGGTTTCTACCTTAATTACTTTCTTGTACTTACGCATGTTTGCAAGGGGTTTAATCACAAGTATGTATTACTATTGGATGGGGCGGTACATTAGCACAGGTTCACCCACACAACACTTAGCAAGCTAAAGAAGATTAATCAACTATATGAAGCGAAAGCACTTGACAGTCTTCCCATGTGTCCTCGAGAATGTTTGGTCATCTTAAGTAATACAACCGGCTTGTCCTTTGCTGCATAAAGGATTGGGCCACTTGCTGCATTTATTCCTACTGTCTTTTATTTACTCGTACTTTGTCTACTTGCTTTATCGAAAACCCCTAAAAATCCGTTTGCTAAGTATTTGCAGAGAATTCCTGATCCATACCACTAGCCAGCACCTTCTGCTCCTCGTTGGGTTCGACACTCTTACTTATCGAAAATACTGTGATACACCCCCTATACTTGTGGGTCATCAAGCATGCGCACCATTCATTTAGTGATAAATCATAATTGTTGTTCATAAGTCGGAAAGAATTCATGTCCTCTCCATTCCATGCTTTAATGGTGCTTTGCAAAGAACTTAGAAATTCAAGAGTTAACCGGCAATAAGTAGGCACATCACTGAATACAAACTTTTGCAAGCCAACCCTATTGAAAAGTAAATTGTAGTCATTAGAAATACCGAGTTGGTTCAATATAATGGGGCAAGCGTGACGACCCACAAGTATAGGGGGTGTATCGCAATATTTTCAAGGGAAGTGAAATCCAATTTATTGATTCGACACAAGGGGAGCCAAAGAATATTTATAAGCCTTAACAACTGAGTTGTCAATTCAGCTGCACCTGAAAACAATCTCGCTCACAGCAGTTTATCAGTAGCAACAGTTTTGTAGTAGTAATAGTAAAGTAATAGCAGTAGTAAAAGTAAAGATAGTAGTAACAATTGCAGTAAATAGTAGGATTAAAGCGCGGTAGGCATAGGGATGGATGGATGGGTGTTGCATGGACAAGACAATTCATATAGCAATCAGAACATAGGGAATTTGTAGATAAATGAGATAAAGCATCCAAGTACTAAATAATCATAGGCATGTGTTCCATATATAGTCATACGTACTCGCAATGAGAACTTGCACAACATCTTTTGTCCTGCCAGCCTGTTTGCAGTGGGGCCTCAAGGGAACTACTGGCAATTAAGGTGCTCCTTTTATAGAGCCGGTGCAAGCATTAACACTCCATGAACACATGTGATCCTCACATCAAAGCCATTCCCTCCGGTTATCCCGATTGCTGTCACTTCGGGGCCTTTGGTTCCGGACAACAACGTGTGTGTACAACTTGCAGGTAAGACCATAAACAATACTATCATAATGAATCAATAACATGTTCAGATCTGAAATCATGGCACTCGGGCCCTAGTGACAAGCATTAAGCATAACAAGTTACAACAAAGTCAAAAAGCACTAATAAAAGATACTAGGCACCATGCCCTAACAATCTGATGCCATTACATGAACGATCTCATCCAATCCCTACCATCCCCATAGCCTACAACGGGGGATTACTCACTCATAGATGGGGGAAACATGGATGGTCGATGGAGAAGCGATGGTGATGATGATGGCGATGATCAACTCCAATTCCTCGTCCCGGTAGGGTGCCAGAACGGAGTTTCTGGTTCTGAATCGTGGAATCTGGTGGTGGCGGCAGAGCGGAACTCTTTCTTGAAAAACATCAAACCCCCCTTGGTTTTTAGGTCAAGAGGCAACTTATAGGTGAAGAGGGAGGCCGAGGGGGAAGCCGAGGTGGACACACCACCCCAGGCATGGCCTGGCCTGGCCCGCACGACCAGGTGGTGTGGGCCCCTCGTGGCCCTACTCCGTCTCGTCTTCTGGCTCCATGAGTCTTCTAGTGAAATAGGATTTTTGGCATATTTTCCGGGATTTTTCCCGATAGTTGATTTTCTGCACAAAAACTAGACACCAAGGTAATTCTGCTGAAAATAGCGTCAGTCCGCGTTAGTTGTATCCAATTGGCACAAGTTTAGAGGAAAAACAATAGCAAAAGTGTTCGGGAAAGTAGATATGTTTTGGACGTATCAACTCCCCCCAAGATTAGCTTATTGCTTATCCTCAAGCAATTCAGTTGAAAACTGAGTGCGATAAAAGAAACTTTCACGAACACATTTGCTTCATAAGATGTATATATTCTCAACATAAGATCAACTACTCAGGCAATTCATAATAAAGAGTATGCAACTCAGTTTACTTAATAGTCATTATAAGCTATGACGAGATTCCAACTCAAAAATAATAAGTAGCATGAAACATAAACATAAGCAACATTGCAATGCTCATAAAAAGGTATGATAGAGTGGTATCTCGCTTGCCTTTGATTGTAGAGCAAACATAAATGTGAAGGCACCTCTAAAGTTCAAGTGAAGACTAGAAGTAAAGACGTCAAAGATACAAGCATCAAAGTTATAACACAATTAATCAAGTTTTGAGACAAGCACATTACACTAAGAATGACAACTATGCTCTCAAGAAAGTGCTCATAGAATGTGTGGAGACTCAACAAGGAAATGAAAAGGTTTTGAAAAGTTTGAAAAGGATTCCAACTGCTGAAAGTATGGTACTCATTAGCTTTGAGCTCTCATTGCCCCTATCATAAGCATCTTTAAAATGGTTAACGTGAAAGTGAGGTCCAATCCGAGTTATATGCTTGACAGACTATAAACTGGAAATCTCATGTCCCTTGAGTACGAGGGCCGCTCCTCATGCTACTCAACTTTAGTTACCGGTAAGTTCTTGTCATAGTAAATACGTGTGTATCATAGAGAACCGCCAACGGGGTACCCCTTGCCCGATGATACAGAAGAATCCCCATATCAAAATGATAAGGCAAGCAGACAACAAGTATCTCAGCAATCTCCTTATTTACCATGGGAAAATGGTGCTTTTTCTCTCTTTCCTCTTTTCTCATATCTCTTTTTTTCTTTTTCTCAATAGCTATCTCTTTTTTATAATAAGAATGCTTCATAGATACTCATTATGGTTACGCTGCAGGTTTCCACCATGATTAGGCATGGATTAGACCGTGCCCAAAGTGCTTTCTAACACACATACATAACTCCATGGACTTACAAGCTCCCCTTTTATTTCACACCGACGACATCCACAAACAAAAGAGCATGATATCAACTGGGTATATATTTACAGGTGTTGAAAGCGTTCCCCGTGACAGCACGGTTCTGCTAATCTCCAGCCTATAATTTGCAATCATATAACTTTCATGGATAGTCACAATGGTTCATGTTTATTAAGTGCAAGAAATAAAGTGTGCCATCAAGTTCGTGAGAGCTTTACAAACTAACTTTCTCATAACAAGCAAACATTCTATTCGGAAGAAAACAAGGCATATTGAATATGCACGGAAATAGCAAATGATGCTAATAGGTAGGTATGGTGGACACTTTTGGCAATATTGGTTTTAGGGAGTTGGAAACACGAGTAAAGCTTATACTCAGTGCAAGTGAAGACTAGCAATAGTAAGGGAGCGACAAACGAGAGAGCAATAACTGGCATAATCATGGTTGCAACAAAACAGGACTAATCAGGGCATGAAAGTGATTCAAGAGCCCTGAGGCCAAATAATTCATCGAGGCTTAACTGATTATTGTTTCAGTCATATGCATGCGTGAGCATGTGCCAAGTCAATTCAAGTGAAACATTCAGAGGAGGATACCACAGTGTCATACCAAGTTATGAATAGAGAAATCCAAGCAAACATTCATATGACATGCTACAAACTATTAGCAAGCTGGAGTTAATCATAATAAAGCAAGAACTACTAAGCATCCATAAATATCATACACCCTACATGAACAGACTAAGCATGCCCACAATGATGAGTATATGTACAAAAATGAAAACAAATAGAGTTTGTTACCAGCCTCTCACCACACCTCAAGTTGTCATTAATCCTCATTATTGCCCTTCACTTGTGTGGCTTAAATAATAACATGAAACCAAATTCCACTGAGAACTGCTGAACCCTGCAACAAACTCATAAAACACCAAAGAAGAACAACAAATATTTTTGGTGTTTTCGATTTTTTAAAAGCAAGAACCAAAAAGGAAGAACAAGCAAAGCAAAATCTTTTTGGGTTTTTCGAATAGTTTAAACAAAGCAAAAAGCAAACCAAGGCAAAAAGAAGAAGCAAAAAAAGAGAAACAACAGATATATTTTTGGACTTTTTGTGTTTTAGGAATCAAAAACAAAGAAAGAACGAAAACTACAAAGAGAACGAAACCTGAATATACAAAGTACCGACGAAAAATGATAAGGAGATGAGTGTGATGTCGATGTACCCCCCCCGCAAGCTTAGGCTTTTGGCCTAAGTGGGTATCAATCCCAAGCTGGCCAAGATGGAGCGCCTCCGTAGTTCGGTGAGGAGGTACCCTCGTCCTAGTGCGAGCTCGAGGATGCCCCACCGTAGTGCGCAGAGAATTGTAGGAGGGCACATCCTCCTGGTGCTGCCTGTGGAAACCAAGCAAGTGGAGCTGCTCGTCCACCTACTCCTTGGAGCGTGACCACGGCCTCCTGTGAACACTGAACAAAGTAGATTGTGGCAAAGGGATTTCCCTTTCATCCCCGTGAGTAAACAACATCATGTATACTAAACTGTCCATGTCAGAGTCAGCAGTGACGAAGTGATGTGTTTTCATGGCAGCAAGATCAAGCCTTTGTGGTGCCAATATAGTATCATTTGGATCCACAGAAAGCTTTAATGCATTGACCATACGTGAAGCGATGATGCCCCCATAAATAGGTCCCCTAGCAGCTAGGCGGCAAGCAATGAGAGAGCCAAGATTGTACCGAGTTTCATTATTAAGCGCAGTAGCGAGGAAGGCTAAATGGTAATTGGAGATATTACTCGTATTCTCCCTACCAAGAATGCTAGTAGCAAGATAATAGGCAAAGTATCTAAGAGCTGGGAGTTGTATGTTTCTTATCTTCCCGCGCTGAGCTACATGGTCATCGTCATTAGTCACACCTCGATAGAGCTCTAGCAAATCAGCGGGTCGCCCTTGAATCTTCTTCATGGTCCCTATCATGCCTATACCTATAATGCTGCAAAATCTTTCCAATGGCATGGTAAACGGCAAATTATAAATTCTGAAAGAAACAGTTGACTGATAGGAGGTGTTAGTGAAAACAAAAATCTCAACGAAAGTTTTGGTGAGCATGGCATATTGCTCACTCTCATCTTCCATGTATGAGGTCAAACCAACCCTCTGAATTAATAGCAAGAAATCATCGAGAATCCCTACAGCTTGCAAGAAGGTATAACAAGGAAAACTAGATGGGTGAGCATCCCCCTCATATCCTTCATTGCCAAAGTGTGGTGCAATGAGATCTTCATTGTATGAAGGCCTAAACTGAGAGGCTGATCTTGAAGGCCTTGACCTCCTAGGTGTGTCCCTCTCAAATATTTCTCCAAAGGTGTGGTTGTTCATCTTTGATATTCTAAATTTAAACATCCATTATACAAGTGATTGCAAAGTGAATACATAATGAAGGGCACTACTCATAGGGACTTGTAAGAGCCCTAACATGCATCAAAACAATAACTCAAAGCATTGAACAAGCTTACAAGCCCTCATAACCTGTCACAGCGGGAACTATACGGCCGGAATTTTTATTCTCGCTGTATAGTTGGTCGTTAAACCTTCTGTAGACATCAAAAAATTCTGTTTCTTTGAGAATTCTTTCTCATCCTGAAACTTAGTGAAACACCTTGTTTTTGACAGAAAAATGACAATAAATATTGTTGACCAACATCAGCATGTATTAAGCAGGATTTTTAGTACTACCGAACTTCTTGTCCTCAACTGGAGCTTTCTAGCACTCTTTATTAAACATAAACTTAAACTAAAACTTAAAAACTTTAGTCAAACCTTTATTTCACATGGGTTACCTCCCGTGAAGCACTCTTTTATGATCAATAGCTTGACCTCGATGTTGCTCACTTAGGCCAGATGAGTGGAACACCCACTCCAAAATAGTTGGCCTTCAAAGTGATGGCCTCCTTTTGATCTTGCTTGGCTTTCTTCTTCCTGGGAAAATGAATAACAATAGGATCTTGTGAAGGCAATTGAAGCTTTATGTTCCTTTCATGTAGATTAATCAAAGCCTTAATAGTTCTTAAGAATGGACGGCCTAATATAATAGGAACAGTAGAATCTTCAGGCATGTCAACAATAACAAAATCAATAAGACCAGGATAACCTTTAATGTATACTAAAGTATTCTCCTTAATTCCTACAGCTTGTTTGTAGGTAGAATCTGCAAGATGTAATTTTAACTCAGTGATTTCAAAAGAGCCAAGATTTAACTTATTAAAAAGACTTTTTGGAATTGTTGAGATGCTTGCACCTAGATCACAAAGTGCAGGTATCTCATTGATACCAATTTTAATCTTAATAGTAGGCTCAAATATATCATCAAGCTTCACAGGCAAATTTTCAGCAATTTTCTTATATTCTTCCTCAAGCTCATGTAGCTTTATTGCTACTTGATGAACGAAGTGTTGATACATAGCTTCCTCATTTTCTTCACTTACCGGAATCTTCATGTTGATCCTTTTTACAAGATGTTCAACGGTGTAACTTGGTGAAGGAGAATTTCTATAATCAAGTTCGTTAGGATCCTCCCTTTGGATTCTCATCATCTTGAGGTCTTCAACAGGATTGGGCTCAGCTTTACCTACAAATTTAGCTAGAATGAGAGTTTGACTCTTGGTTATATTACCTAGCGGTGCCTCAATAATCCTTGTTCTTTCTTGGAGGGCCTGCAAATCATTCCTCAAACTTACAGCTTGGTTAGATTATTTAACAAGCATAGAATCATGGTTCTCTATTATTTTAACAAGAATATTGTTCTCATTTTGTGAGTCTATAAAGGACTTAAGTGTTTCTTGGAGACTACCATTACTTGTTCCCATATTATTATTAGAGTTACCCGCGGGACTAGAATACTGTTTCTAAAAATTAGGATTATAATTCTTCTTCCAAGCAGGGTTATAATCATTACGAGCTATGAAGTCTATTTCTTCAATATTTGATTCTAGGATAGCTCTTACCTGGCTTTCCTTACCTTTTACGGCTAATATGAGCTCATCCAGCTTAGCATTGAGTTCTTCATTTTCTTGTGGTGAGACGGAGTTCACCTTCTTCGTGTTTAATCTATCCACATGCCATTGGGCATGGTTGTCTTGCATATTGTCTAGCAGCTGCTTTGCTTCGGTAATCTGTTTACACATAAATGTTCCTCCAGCTGCAGTATCAAGCATAGACTTAGACACAGGGCTAAGAGCATTATAAAACAATTGGAGAATTAACCAATCTTCCATCCCATGACTGGGACAGTTTCTCATGCATTCTTTCATCCTCTCCCATGCAAGCACTAGTGGCTCACGCTCTTCTTGTCCAAAACCAGTAATATTAGATCTTAGTTGCATAGTCTTTGCGGGTGGGAAAATTTTAGTCATAAATAAAGAAGTACATGCCACCCATGATGTAATAGTATTTCTAGACAAATATAGCAACCATTCTTTTCCTCTTCCTCTAAGATAGAAAGGGAATAAATGCAATTTGACCCCATCGGGGTCAACATCTTTTATGCGCATCATATCACATATTTCAGTGAACATGTTCAAGTGCATACCTGCGTCCTCAATAGTAGAGCCTCCAAATTGATTCTATTGAACCAAACTTAAATAGTGGGGCTTAATTTCATAATCATCAGCAACAATTGTTGGTTGAGTAATAGGAGTATGCAAATAATCATTGTTGGGAGTTGCAAACTCCCCAAGCGTCTTTTCAGCCATATTTCCTATGTTTTTGGGTTTTCTTAAACAAAGTCTTATGATAATAAAAACAAGGAATTAAAAACTAACTATTTTTTTGGTTTTCAAATAAAGACTGAAAGCAAACTAACAAAATTAAAAAGAATAATTAAAACTAGCAAGGTTCCTACTAACCTTACCAAGGTAGCTATTGCTTCCCCGACAACGGCACCAGAAAAAGGTTGATACCTTCGATCTAGATTACGGATGTAGTATAGCTATTTTTCCCTAGTAGACCTAGGTTTATCGAATCCTCGGGAAGCAGAAGCATAGTGAACTTACTTTAGCGGACCTTTGGGAGTTCTATACTTCCTTTTATGTTTTTACTGGACCAAGAGTTTGCTGTCTTCTGTTGTTGTTGATGATGGAGAGAGAGGTCCTAGGGCTTTCGGTTTCACCTATAGTTGTGCAAAACATCTAAGGTGAATAATAAAGTATGCATGTAATTGTTAGAGCAAGATAAATTATATGTGGGCAGTGCATCCATAATTGTTATTGCCTCCGCAACCACTTATAGCAATAACCTACTAGTCTCATCCATAGAATAAAGATAACTAATGATATGCATAGTGGCATCACCGTTAATCCCAAGTAAATCCCTCACATACAGTCGTACTACCCCTTCTGCCACTGGGGTTCCCAACCTGCAGATTAGTCATTACTCATACTCCCTATACCTGGCTCAATCCTCGGGGTCTTGGGTACATGATAAGTCCTTATATTGAGGCAAGATAGGATACAATAATCATCATGTCATACAAACTAATACATGATCCTATCTATGATAAATAACATGCACAAAAGCTACATGGCTAGGCCGAAGCCCTTAGCCCAAGGAGAATTACTCACGCATAGAGATGAACTCAACAATCATAAACATTGTAATGGAAATCATGAGATTGATAGCAAATAGTCTTACAATGTCGCCAATCGAAGATGAGATCTACTATTACAAGTGGTGGAATATGGCTATGGTGATGGAGAAGGGTTTGGAGATTATATCTAAGTCTATTCCTCCGGTGGCTCTTCGGTGTTGTGGATGGAGATCTGGGGGCGGCTAGTGATCGAAAAGATCTCTTCTTTATCATCGCCCGAGGCCTCTTTATATAGGGGTCCCTTCACGAAAGTTGTTCTGTTTAACCTAGCGGTGTCGGTGGCAACTACACAGGCAGAATTTTATCCCTGCTGTATAGTTGGTCATTAAAGCGTCTGTCTCCACTTCATGACTCCTGGTTTCTTCAGGTTGTTGGAAATATCATATCTTTGACTTTAATGTTGTGATTCCCATCATCAAACATCATTATCTATGCAGGGAAAAATAGAAAGAAAGGATTGCGTACCCCTTTGATCATTAGGCGTTAGTGGCAGGGTTTAGAGAGATATTTCATGAAAAATATGAATAATATCCAGTTTAAATGTGGATGTAAATGGCTATATTTCAGAGCCATCAGTGAGCATAGTAGCTCTTCTAGCACCATTGGGCCTGATCGATCTCTCACCCAGACCTAAACCATACCATATCTCCAGCGATCTTGGTAGAATAATAGAAATTTACCATGAGTATTAACCACAATAAAATGTACATAAAACATGAATAGAATAATAGAAAATAAACTAATCATGTGATTTAGTGGATAACCTACTGCAAACCATAAGGTACGACAGACTATCTGACTAAGATAAACAAGATTGAGGAAGATAATATACATCACAACAGAGGGACCGCCCGTGTTGACATTGGCACCGTTGTTAGCCATGTCGTCAAGGCAGAGGCTATTGATGTCGGGGAAGAAGTCGTCATTGGGGAACGTGTCAGTGTTGCCTCTATCCGTGAAGGAGTCAGTGATGAAGCCAGTAGTCGCACTAATAGAGCCCCCCCAAAACCTTATCGCTCTTCTCCCATATAGAACTCAAAGTAGTGGGGTCTCGGAGGCCTACTATCTCGGCTCGCGGTGCACGCCACAAGACGGGATGGGGAAGATCCCGTAGGAAGTGCAATGCTCTAGAACTGGAGTGGTAGGAGTGCGTGTTCAGCCGAGAGGAGCGACCTCTCTTATATAGGCACAAGTAGGGGAGGTGAACAGGCTATGCGAGGAGATGAAACGAGGTTCGTATTAAAACTACACTAGCGCAGACTTTATGTATTATGTCTGTTCATGCTTGATCGTGCACCATGACGAGGCGAGGCGGACGGCGGAGGAGGAGGAGTGCGCATGTATGTCTCTCTCCTTCTCATCCTTTTACAAAATGATGGAAGAGCCCCCCTTATAAGGTGGTGAAACTTTCCTTCAACTAGCAATGTGGGACTAAATATGTGTCCCACCTCATGCCATGCATGAATGGGCCACATGGGACACTAGGATTTTTAGGAATTATTGAAATGGAAATATGGCTTGGGTCATTTAGTCAATAAAATCCAATAGCCCCCCACTAGATCCTAGAGGCACATGAAGTTTGCCTTTGGTTCCAAAACATTGTTTACATACCGGTACTGCAGTGGAGACTGTTAAGTTGAACTTCCACCTAGAACTTTATGCTATGCTAGGCTGCAACTTGTATAGTGGACTATGCCTTGAACTGCAAGTTTGCTACAAACCTAGCTTCACACAAAGTCTTGGCCAATACTAGGATATCATGGGACTTCCTCATGGGTGGAGCTTATGCGTCATACTCCATGGCCTTTCATGAGTTTATTAAAGAGCACCCTACTCTCATAGACTGTGATGTTTAATAGTTAGACTCATATAGGTGTATTCTTCAAAAGATGTTCTACAGGACAACATCCCTACTTAAGATAAGCTACTTAGAACACATTAAGATAATAAATCAACCTGCCGTGCAGAATAGGAAAGTATTGCATCTTCATGGAGTGGTGTTTATTAAAGTATGTAAAATTTCCTCTTAGCTAACCAACATTTTGTCTCCCAATTCTAATTCATGGGATCTCTGATCACATAGAGTGGTTTACCACTGTGGAAAACTCATATTGTGCGTCTCATACCCATCTCCTTCGATGCATTTTCTATCACGTTGCGTGATAGACCCTTTATGAAGGGCTACCAAGTTTTTAGATGTTTGGATATAATCCAATGCAATAACTCCGGAGTTTCTCATTTTCCTGACAGATTTGAGTCTTCTCTTCACATGTCTTGATGACTTCATATTATCCTTAGAACTATTTACTTTGAAAATCACAGTTTGATTATCACAGTTCATAAGGATTGTGGGTATTGGTTTTTTAACCACACGTAAGTTCATCAAGAGTTCATGAAGCCACTCTGCTTCAACAGTGGTTGTGTCAAATGTTGTGAGTTCTTATTCCATAGTTGACCTCGTTAAGATGGTTTGCTTGCAAGACTTCCAAGAAACAGCGCCACCACCAAGTGTGAATACATATCCACTCGTGGCCTTTATCTCGTCAGCATCAGAAATCCAATTTGAATCATTATAACCCTCTAGTACCCTTAGATACCGGGTATAGTGAATGCCATAGCTCGCAGTACCTTTTAGATAGCGCATAACTCTCCCAAGAGCATGCCAATGATCATCTCCTGGATTTGAAACAAAACGACTGAGTTTGCTTACATCAAAAGCGATGTCAGGCCTCGTGGAGCTAGATAAATACATAAGCGAGCTAATAATTTGAGAGTATCTCAATTGGTCTCTAGCATTTCCTCAACTCTTTCGAAGCAACCCACTGGGATCATATGATGTAGGAGAAGACTTGTAGTCTCTATACCCGAAATGACTCAAAACCTTCTCCACATACTGACACTAAAGAAACATAATCCCACCATCATCATCTCTCAATAGCTTGATATTCAGGATAACATTAGCTACTCCTAGATCCTTCATCTCAAAAGAACGAGATAAGAAATAATTGACCTCCTTAATTGCAACAAGGTTGGTTCCGAAAATCATTATGTCATCAACATACAAACAAAGGATGACTCCCTTGCGAGAATATAATTTTGCAGCCGAAAAGTTGAGATGCCAAGTCAAAGCGGTACCCAAGATGCTTGTAATAAGCCGTGTTGCCCATAGTTGGTGTGCCAAATACTCAGAGGGTCTTTTTCGGCACGAATTCAACATAATGTTTCAATACCCAAATATCAGGCTAACACCTGTCAAGTTGGGGGCCCCTATCAATTTTCGTTGTTATGTCGCTGCTGTTGTGTAGGCGTGGTGGTTGTCACGTAGGATTGCAGCGCTGGCGTAGTGGATAGGACAACATGACCAATAGCGTGTATTGGCGTAACAAAACAGGTCGCATATGTCCTCGTTATTACTATTTTTGATCTTTGTTTACTCAGAACCACCGCCACGCGTCTCTCCATTGGACTTCCATCTTTGTCGTTAACCACTACCTTAGAAACGCATTAACGGTTCCACCGTTCCCCTGTCTCACAAAAACCACTCTTCTTATTCCTATCCTCTGTGTTCTTTCAGTATTCTCCTTGCCAGCATGGAAGGTCGTCACACTCTAGAGACAAGCTTCATTGCCCATGACAATAAGAAGATAGACATTGTCTACACCAATGAGGAGGAGACAGTGGTGCGAGTCCTGAGGATGTACGAGGATTGTCTTCTAGAAGACGAGGACAAGTTTGCGGGATTGGACATCGAGTACACCCCGGAGGACCCAGAGTTGGAGAATGAAGTCGCCTTCGTTCAACTGGCCATGAGGAAACACGTCCTCGTCTACCACTACTCTCGGTTTGTAGATCTTCTCTCTATAGTTGACCGCTTTTAGGGTTTTCTCCTCTTGTTCTTTATCCATTTGTTCATCTTGCAACTACTGAATTTTATTAGGGACAAATAAATTATGAAAAGCCAATGTTGAGAGTCTTAATCTTGCATTTACTAAACTTTTTAAAATTATATTCAGATGATGATCTTGCATTGACAAAACATTTGTAGTTCCAAATTTTTTTGATGACAAACTACATACTTTCAGGACTGACAAGAAGTGTCTAGTGCTGTGCCAGTTACTTGTAAAAAACGAATTGTTTTCTGCACTGTCAACAAAAGAACTGATATTTTAAAATTTCGCCTTGAGGGAATTAAAATTCCTGCGCACAAGTGGATCGATATTGAGAGATCTTATCAAGATCTCTGGAGGCTCGAGGAAGGATGGAATGTCTACACTCGCAACTAGAATCCTCGATGAGTCGTACAACAGAATGAAGGCAGATTTCCCTACAGATAGGCACGATTTCTGGGAGGAGAGGCTATTGTCTGAGATAAACCTGAAGTATGCAGCCATAGATGCTTACGTGACCTACCAGTATGTTAAGGTCCATTTCTTTCTATGTTTCCACTTGTTTTGCCCCAGTTGCAAGAGGGAAGACGAGCATAGGGGAGCCCTTTGTACCAAATGCAGTATAGCTGAGTTTGATGCTGCATATGCAAAGGAAATGGATGCATCTGAAGCAGCTGACAGAGAGGTTGCAGCTGAAGCAGCTGACAGAGAGGAAGCATCTTCCAACGGCAACAACCAGGCATGTGATGCACCGCTAATTGTGCCATAGGATGCTGAAGATAGGGAAGCCAAGGTAGATTCGATGTGGGAAGAACTTGCATTTCGTGAGCTGTGGATGGCCAATAATATAAGAAATAGCTCGAATGCTTGCAGTTGGTCTCCTAGGAACGATGGCAAGCGCCTCAAGTGTTCTAATGAGAAGTGAATTAAAGTTTACTCCTTTGTGTTATGTTTCTATTTTGTGGAACTCAGGTAGCTTGTCAAGGTGGATAGCGCCTCAAGTGAGAGAAGTGAAATAAATTTTACTTCTTTGTGTTATGTTTCTGTATGTGTCTGGTAGCTTGTCAAGATGGCAGCTTGTTAACTGGCAGTTTGAAAGAGTACCTTTTTCCTCTCTTGCTAACAGTTATGTTTCATTTTGCCCAAATTGGTAGCAAATCTAGAGCAGCTTCTCTCTTCGATCATTCGTTCCCTTTTGCCCCTCTTTTTGGCCCGATCTAGTAGCAAATCTAGAGCAGCAAATCACACTAGGCAGAATACATTCATTCAGAAAACAAAATAAATCTAGATATAGTTGTGCGCAACTAAATAGGATATATTGATAGAAAGTAGGTTGCTTAAGGAGGTTTGATACATTCGCTGCTCAGCAACCATCACACGCAAAATATACAAAATCAAAAGAAGCTGCTTAGCAGTAGCAGACATGTTCAAGCACTCCTTGCATGCGCCTCCGCCTCCTCCCTCTGGCACTTCCTCCACTTCTTGCTGCCCAGTCCCTTGATCTTGGGGGCCTTGGGCTTGATTGGAGGCATGCGACCCTCTTCGATGGCCATCCACTAGAGGTTGCGGAGGTGAATGCTGAGCACCTGGTGTTCAATGATGTAGGCATTGATGTTCATGGTCTGGCCGACTTTGGGGGTGCCGAAGCTCGATTCATCTGCATGCATCAAGACGTAGTTGAAGTTGGTGCCGACGAGTCTTGTCCTACTGAAGGGGAAACTGTAGACGCTGCCAGCAAAGAAGGCATCGCACTGGCTGGCCTACAGCCTCCTCAGTACCTAACGAGTCTTGGTGTGCCTGGACTCATCATCGCTGCAAACATCGCTGCCATACACCTATTGGAAGAAAAAGGGAGGATTAGATGATGTAAGAAGATCGAACAATCGAAATGCGAACAACTGAACCCTAATAAACCAAGATCTAGCATCCAATGATGGGAACGGGAGAAGAACCAGGGAAGGGGAGTAAACCCTAGTTACCTCCAACCATGGGTCGTCGATGCCGGTGTCGTAGGGATTCACTGGAGCGATGTACTCCTCTAGATCATAGGGGTCTCAGAAGAGCTGGATCTGCGTGTGACCGGCGGGGGCCTCCTCGCCAGCGGCTATGTCGATAGTAGGGACAGGGGCCTGGACGGGGCCCACGGCTACCATCGATGCCTTGACAAGGGCCTGGACAGGGACGACAGCTGCTTTAAATTCCTCGAGGGGGACCGGGATAGAGACGGGGGCCTCCTCGCCAATGGCCTTGAAGGCGACGATGGACACCACATCCTCCTTCATCATCTCCGACGTGGTTGGGGTTTTCTCTGGAGTTTGCAGAAGCTGATGGGATAGTGGAGAGGGTTGCGTGAGGAGAGGGAGAGGGGCTCTATAGTTAAGGTGATGGTAAGGGACGTTGTGTTGCACCACTGTGCATCACGCCGTGTAGGCTACTGCTGCACCATGCACCGTGACACGTGCACGGTACATCTCTTTTTTTCTCGGGCCATGCATGGCACTTCTGTATTCAGCCACATGCAAAGGGCGTAGAGACAATTTCTATGTACGAAGTTTGACACGGCCATAAAATTGCCGATAATTAAAAGCAGAAATGTAGAGGAGAAGGTAGGTGGTTGTACGGCGAGATATGTGGGGTTATGCTAGATCGGGTATAGGGAGGTGTGGATGTGTGTGAGGGACTCGATGAAGGCAGAGATGTTAGGTATCCTTGAGGGCCCCCTCCTCAAGACCCATTTCTCAGCTCTTCAGCCTCCGGCTGACGCGTGAAAGTTTCTTGCGGTAGGGCCTAGTTGGAAGTGAGATTGAGAGCGTGCTACGTAAAAATGGGATATGTCTAGTAGTAGTAGTAGTAGTAGTAGTGGTGGTAGTAGTAAACATAGTGAGCACATGTTTGGGCTTCTACGAGAGAGAGAGACAGAGAGAGAGAGATAGGGGGTGGAACTGATTAGTATCAAAAAACCAAGGGAAACAGTGATTAGTATAAAAATGGAAAGTGAGTGTCTTATACAATGAAATACATGTTGGCATACATCAAATTATGCCAAGATGGAACCACTAGAGTCATTGCATGTGTGTCCAACCATGTCTAGTAACCCTAGCAGCATGCTGGGATTCAACTGTAGCATGCATTCTACCACCAGCTTAAAAGATGCTGCATCACCACACCCACTTGGATGTGTGCGTCTATTAGTGTGCATCATTCTGGTTTTAGGAAAAGAACACATGCAATGATGCCACTCCAGCATGTGGTGTCTAACCATGTCCAAGAACCCTAGCAGCATGCTGGGATTCAACTGCAGCATGCATTCTACCACCAGCTTGAAAGTTGCTGCATCACCACACCTACTTGGATGTCTGTGTGTATCAGTGTGGTTTTGGCAAAGAACATATGCAGTGATGCCACTACAGCATGTGTGTTCTTTTCCTAAACCACATGGATCCACTAGAGTTCATTGGATGTGTGTTCTTTTCATAAACCACATGGATCCGCTAGATTTCATTGCATGTGTGTTATTTTCTAAAACCACATGGATCCACTAGAGTTCATTGCATGTGTTTTATTTTCCTAAACCACATGGATCCACTAGATTTCATTGCATGTGTGTTCTTTTCATAAACCACATAGATCCACTAGATGTCATTGCACGTGTGTTCTTTTCATAAACCACATGGATCCACTAGATGCTATTGGATGTGTGTGTATCAGTGTGCATCATTGTGGTTTTGGAAAAGAACACATGCAATGATGCCACTCCAGCATGTGGTTTCTTCTCATAAACCACATGGATCCACTAGACTTCATTGCATGTGTGTTCTTTTCCTAAACCACATGGATCCACTAGAGTTCATTGCATGTGTGTTCTTTTCATAAACCACATGGATCCACTAGAGTTCATTGCATGTGTGTTCTTTTCATAAACCACATGGATCCACTAGAGTTCATTGCATGTGTGTTATTTTCCTAAACCACATGGATCCACTAGATGCCATTGCATGTGTGTTCTTTTCATAAACCACATGGATCCACAAGAGTTCATTACATGTGTGTTCTTTTCATAAACCACATGGATCCACTAGATGTCATTGCATGTGTGTTTTATTGCTAAACCACATGGATCCACTAGATGTCATTACATGTGTGTTCTTTTCATAAACTACATGGATCGACTCGAGTTCATTGCATTTGTGTTCTATTCCTAAACCAGATGGATCCACTAGATGTCATTGGATGTCTGTTTGTGTATCAGTGTGCATCGTTGTGGTTTTGGAAAAGAACATATGTAATGATGCCACTACAACATGTGTGTTATTTTCCTAAACCACATGGATCAAATAGAGTTCATTGGATGCGTGTTCTTTTCATAAAGCACATGGATCCACTAGAGTTCATTGCATGTGTGTTCTTTTCATAAACCACATGGATCCACTAGAGTTCATTGCATGTGTGTTCCTTTCATAAACCACATGGATCCACTAGAGTTCATTGCATGTGTGTTCTTTTCATAAACCACATGGATCCACTAGAGTTCATTGCATGTGTGTTCTTTTCATAAACCACATAGATCCAGTAGATGCCATTGCATGCGTGTTCTTTTCATAAACCACATCGATCCACCAGAGTTTATTGCATGTGTGTTCTTTTCATAAACCACATGGATCCACTAGCTGTCATTGCATGTGTGTTCTATTCCTAAACCACAGGGATCCTCTAGATGTCATTGCATGTGTGTTCTTTTTCTAAACCACATGGATCCACTAGAGTTCATTGCATATGTGTTTATTCCTAAAATGCATGGATCCACTAGATGTCATTGGAGATGTGTGTGTGTATCAGTGTGCATCATTATGGTTTTGGAAAAGCACATATGCAATGATGCCACTACAGCATGTGTGTTCTTTTCCTAAATCGCATGGATCCACTAGAGTTCATTGGATGTGTGTTCTTTTCATAAACCACATGGATCCACTAGACTTCATTTCATGTGTGTTCTTTTCATAAACCACATGGATCCACTAGACTTCATTGCATGTGTGTTCTTTTCATAAACCACATGGATCCACTAGAGTTCATTGCATGTGTGTTATTTTCATAAACACATGGATCTACTAGAGTTCATTGGATGTGTGTTCTTTTCATAAAGCAATTGGATCCACTAGATGTCACTACATGTGTGTTCTTTTCCTAAACCACATGGATCCACTAGATGTCATTGCTTGTGTGTTCTATTCCTAAACCACATGGATCCACTAAATGTCATTGCATGTGTGTTCTTTTCATAAACCACATGGATCCACTAGAGTTCATTGCATGCATGTTCTATTCCTAAACCACATGGATCCACTAGATGTCATTGGATGTGTGTGTGTGTACTAATGTGCATGATTGTGGTTTTGGAAAATAACATATGCAATGATGCCACTACAACATGTGTGTTATTTTCCTAAACCACACGGATCCACTAGAGTTCATTTTATGTGTGTTCTTTTAATAAACCACATGGATCCACTAGAGATCATTGCATGTGTGTTCCTTTCATAAACCACATGGATCCACTAGAGTTCATTGCATGTGTGTTCTTTTCATAAACCACATGGATCAAATAGAGTTCAATGCATGTGTGTTCTTTTCATAAACCACATGGATCCAGTAGATGTCATTGGACGTCTATGTGTATTAGTGTGCATCATTGTGGTGTTAGGAAATGAACACATGTAGTGATGCCACTCCACCATGTGGGGTCCAACCATGTCAAGGAACCCTAGCAGCATGATGGGAATCAACTTCAACATGCATTCTACCACCAGCTTGAAAGATGCTGCATCACCACATCCAATTGGATGTCTGTGTGTATTAGTGTGCATCATTGTGGTTTTGGAAAAGAACACATGCAGTTATGCCACTCCAGCATGTGTTGTCCAACCATGTCAAGGAACCCTACAAACATGGTGGGATTCAGCTACAGCATGCATTCTACCACTAGCTTGAAAGTTTCTGCATCACAACACCCATTTGGATGTCTGTGTGTATCAGTGTGGTTTTGGAAAAGAACATATGCAGTGATGCCACTATAGCATGTGTGTTATTTTCTTAAACCACATGGATTCACTAGAGTTCATTGCATGTATATTCTTTTCATAAACCACATGGATCCACTAGAGTTCATTGCATGTGTGTTCTTTTCATAAACCACCTGGATACACTAGAGTTCATTGCATGTGTGTTCTTTTTCTAAACCACATGGATCCACTAGATTTCATTGCATGTGTGTTCTTTTCATAAACCACATGGATCCACTAGATGTCATTGCATTTGTGTTCTTTTCATAACATGGATCCACTAGAGTTCACTGCATGTGTGTTCTATTCCTAAACCACGTGGATCCACTAGATGTCACTGGATGTATGTGTGCGTATCAGTGTGCATCATTGTGGTTTTGGAAAAGAACGCATGCAATTATGCCACTCCATCATGTGGTTTCTTCTCATAAACCACATGGATCCACTAGAGTCCACTGTATGTGTGTTCTTTTCCTAAACCACATGGATCCACTAGATGTCATTGCATGTGTGTTCTTTTCATAAACCACATGGATCTACTAGAGTTCATTCCATGTGTGTTCTTTTCCTAAACCACATGGATCCACTAGATGCCATTGCATGTGAGTTCTTTTCATAAACCACATGGATACACTAGAGTTCATTGCATGTATGTTCTTTTCATAAACCACATGGATCCACTAGATGCCATTGCATGTGTGTTCTATTCCTAAACCACATGGATCCACTAGATGTCATTGCATGTGTGTTCTTTTTATAAACCACATGGATCCACTAGAGTTCATTGCATGTGTGTTCTATTCCAAAACCACATGGATCCATTAGATGTCATTGGATGTGTGTGTGTATCAGTGTGCATCATTGTGGTTTTGGAAAAGAACATATGCAATGATGCCACTACAACATGTGTGTTCTTTGCGTAAACCACATGGATCCACTAGAGTTCCTTGGATGTGTGTTCTTTTCATAAACATCATGGATCCACTAGATTTTATTGCATGTGTGTTCTTTCCATAAACCACATGGATCCACTAGATTTCATTGCATGTGTGTTCTATTCCTAAACCACATGAATCCATTAGATGTCATTGGATGTGTGTGTGTATCAGTGTGCATCATTGTGGTTTTGGAAAAAAACATATGCAATGATGCCACTACAACATGTGTGTTCTTTAAGGAAAAAACCACATGGATCCACTAGAGTTCATTGCATGTGTGTTCCTTTCATAAACCACATGGATCCACTAGAGTTCATTGCATGTGTGTTCTTTTCATAACCACATGGATCCACTAGATTTCATTGCATGTGTGATCCACTCGATGCCATTGCATGTGTGTTCTATACATAAACCACATGGATCTACGAGAGTTCATTGCATGTGTGTTATTTTCATAAAACACATGGATTCACTAGATGTCATTGCATATGTGTTCTATTCCTAAACCACATGGATCCACTAGAGTTCATTGCATGTGTGTTATATTCCTAAACCACATGGATCCACTAGATGTCATTGAATGTGTGTGTATTAGTGTGCATCATTGTGGTTTTGGAAAAGAACATATGCAATGATGCCACTACAACATGTGTGTTCTTTTCCCAAACCACATGGATCCACAGGAGTTAATTGCATGTGTGTTATTTTCATAAACCACATGGATCCACTAGAGTTCATTGCATGTGTGTTCATTTCATAAACCACATGGATCCCCTAGAGTTCATTGCATGTGTGCTCTTTTCATAAACCACATGGATCCACTAGAGTTCATTGCATGTGTGTTCTTTTCATAAACCACATGGATCCACTAGATGTCATTGCATGTGTGTTCTTTTCATAAACCACATTTATCCACTAGATGTCATTGCATGTGTGTTCTATTACTAAACCACATGGATCCACTAGATATCATTGCATGTGTGTTCTTTTCATAAACAACATGGATCCACTAGAGTTCATTACATGTATCTTCTATTCCTAAACCACATGGATCCACTAGATGTCATTGGATGGTGTGCGTATCAGTGTGGATCATTATGGTTTTGGAAAAGAACATATGCAATGATGCCACTACAGCATGTGTGTTCTTTTCATAAGACACATGGTTCCAGCAGATGCCATTGCATGTGTGTTCTTTTCATAAACCACATGGATCCACTAGAGTTCATTGCATGTGTGTTCTTTTCATAAACCACATGGATCCACTAGAGTTCATTGCATGTGTGTTCTTTTCATAAACCTCATGGATCCACTAGAGTTCATTGCATGTGTGTTCTTTTCATAAACCACATGGATCCACTAGATGTCATTGCATGTGTGTTATATTCCTAAACCACATGGATCTAATAGATGTCATTGCAGGTGTATTCTTTACATAAACCACATGGCTCCACTAGAGTTCATTGCATGTGTGTTCTATTCCTAAACCACATGGATCCACTAGATGTCATTGGATGTGTGTGTATTAGTGTGCATCATTGTGGTTTTGTAGAAGAACATATGCAATGATGCCACTACAACATGTGTGATCTTTTCATAAACCACATGGATCCACTAGAGTTCATTGCATCCTTTTTCTTTTCCTAAACCACATGGATCCACTCGAGTTCATTTCATGTGTGTTCTTTTCCTAAACCACATGGATCCACTAGAGTTCATTGCATGTGTGTTCTTTTCATAAACCACATGGATCCACTAGAGTTCATTGCATGTGTCTTATTTTCATAAACCACATGGATCCACTAGATTTCATTGCATGTGTGTTCTTTTCATAAACCACATGGATCCACTAGATGTCATTGCATGTGTGTTCTTTTCATAAACCACATGGATCCACTATAGTTCCTTGCATGTGTGTTCTATTCCTAAACCACATGGATCCACTAGATGCTATTGGATGTGTGTGTATTAGTGTGCATCATTGTGGTTTTGGAAAAGAACACATGCAATGATGCCACTCCAGCATGTGGTTTCTTCTCATAAACCATATGGATCCACTAGACTTCATTGCATGTGTGTTATTTTCCTAAACCACATGGATCCACTAGAGTTCATTGCATGTGTGTTCTTTTCATAAACCACATGGATCCACTAGAGTTCATTGCATGTGTGTTCTTTTCCTAAACCACATGGATCCACTAGATGCCATTGCATGTGTGTTCTTTTCATAAACCACATGGATCCACTAGAGTTCATTGCATGTGAGTTCTTTTCATAAACCACGTGGATCCACTAGATGTCATTGGATGTGTGTGTATTAGTGTGCATCATTGTGGTTTTGTAGAAGAACATATGCAATGATGCCACTACAACATGTGTGATCTTTTCATAAACCACATGGATCCACTAGAGTTCATTGCATGTTTTTTCTTTTCCTAAACCACATGGATCCACTCGAGTTCATTTCATGTGTGTTCTTTTCCTAAACCACATGGATGCACTAGAGTTCATTGCATGTGTGTTCTTTTCATAAACCACATGGATCCACTAGAGTCATTGCATGTGTGTTCTTTTCCTAAACCACATCGATCCACTAGATGTCATTGCATGTGTGTTCTTTTCATAAACCACATGGATCCACTAGAGTTCATTGCATGTGTGTTCTTTTCCTAAACCACATCGATCCACTAGATGTCATTGCATTTGTGTTCTTTTCATAAACCACATGGATCCACTAGAGTCATTGGATGTGTGTGTATCAGTGTGCATCATTGTGGTTTTGGAAAAGAACACATGCAATGATGCCACTCTAGCATGTGGTTTCTTCTCATAAACCACATGGATCCACTAGAGTTCATTGCATGTGTGTTCTTTTCCTAAACCACATGGATCCACTAGATGTCATTAGATTTGTGTTCTTTTTATAAACCACATGGATCCACTAGAGTTCATTGCATGTGTGTCCTTTTCCGAAACCACATGGATCCACTACAGTTCATTGGATGTGTGTTATTTTCATAAACTACATGGATCCACTGATGGTGGCTATTAGATCGAGTCTTCTAGAAGGCATGCCCCAACACACTTGTTCTGCATGACGATTGTTACATACCGTTCGATCGGGGCGCTTGGACGATTGGGATGGTTCTTCATAAGAGCAATCCGCGAGTAGGATGTTCTGCGACATGATTGGCCACTTTCTCCTTTTCTCCTTGCTGACAACTGCGCCCTTTTGCCACGCTTCCCCTTTTGCCACGCCATGTGCTTGGGCCAGTGTCACGTTCCATTTACTTCTCTTCCTCCCCATACTTATCTTCCTTCCACTCACCACTTCCCACTTCTCACTTCTTTGTAGCCGTGAGCCAGCAGCTCCTCACATCTCTCCCCCTCCCCCCCCCACCCCCACCTTGGGTTTTGGGTTCGAGACGGTGAGGAAACACATCGTGATGACATGGATGGTGATTTCGATGTGAGTCGTCTCATCTCTAACATCTGTGGCCATTTATCTATTTTGAGTTAGATCTACTCTGATTACTCATGCATGTATGATGTGGTAGGCCAACCAGATGTTGTACGACTCCGACTCACGGTTTAGCAGAGGAACATAGTCCTCTGCTATGTCAACATGGATATGTGCTTGTTAAATTTGTGGCGTTCGAAGGACGAAACACAAGCAGGAGGTTTTTAGGGTGTCAAGGACATGGTGCAATACTGCCACGCAGAAGTTGCGGTGTTGTCAAATGGGTAGATCTAGAGTGGCCCAAATCGATGCAGAAAAGGCTGGACACACTATCAGATATGCTGTTGAGTTGAAAGAATCCATAGTCAGCTCACTTCTTGAGAGTGTTGAGATGAAGTTATTTGACCATGTTGACACAACCAAGCTTAACCGAGATATCAGGAGGGTGCAAGACAAAGTTAGAAAAGTCGAGAAGGATAGGGACGTGGCGTTGGCCCTGAAGGCTAAATCATAGCAAGAACTAACTCAAGCAAGGAATGAACTTCACCAGGCCAAAGTCCCGCAGTTCACAACTACGGTTATTGACAAGTGCATGAGGATAAACATAGAGAAACAATTGAAGGTGTACAAAGAAGAAGCTAAAAGATGGAGCAGACGATTCAATCCTTGCTCTCGCAGGAAGATGCGCATCAGGCTAAGATTAGTAATATCAAGGAGATGTGTGATAACTAGTTCTATTTAGCTTGAGTTCTGTACTTTTTAAAGTTGTAATAGTAGTACTTGTTGACCTAGCGGTCTGAACTAGTGGTCTCGAAGTCCTGGGAGAAAAAATTGGTCGCCCGTTAATCTGTCTTAGCCCTCCATTACTTCCTTTTGTCTAACGATGGTGGTATTATGACTTTGGTGGTTTGTTTAAACGTAATCTATGTGGATTGTGCCGCATGCAAATGGCACAGCCACAATTTATAAAGTGGAAGCACATACACCCTATTACTAGAGATCCAGGAGCTTCGCCAGACGGGCTCAAGATTAGGCCAAAAAGTGGTGCCGATTTCCTCATTATGTGGGCAGTATCGGTTGACATTCCTGTTTATGTTGCCATGTCATTGTGCAGCAGGTAAAATAAGTTGCTGCTTCATGGAGTGTAGCAGCTTAAATAATTTATTTATGTGCCACTAACATTCCATCGAATTTGGAGACCTCCTGCCCCTCAGCAATCATGGAACCAGTATTGCGTGTTTTTAGATAGTAGTGGCACAATCACAATTTCGGATTCAACTAGTGACTCGGCCGTTTCCAAACCTCAAGTCATAGTACATTTTAGCCCAAGAACGTGGGTAGATTATTATTTCGCCCGACAAATTCCACGCACAAATCTCAAGAATTTAACTGAATTACATATATAGGTTCAAGTTCAACACATTATTATGCATCTTCATTGTCAGCAACCTTCTTCTCCTACCTGGGTGCCAAGCCTTCATGTCCGCTGGCTTCTTCATTTCCTGCCTTCTTCCTCTTCCTCGGTGCCAATTTCCTTAGCTTCAGTTACTCTGCATCGCCGGGACAATCAACACCAGAATTGTGTCCAACATCATCACTCCAATCATTTTTATTTTCTTCTGGAAGCAAAATGACTGACACAGCAGTCATGTTTCTAACTTTACGACGCTTCCTGCCAAAGAAATAGGACTGTTGCATGGCTACCTAATATCTACAAAGTAAACAAAACAAAAATTACAATTTAGCACAAACATGTGAACCCCAAGAGACTTCTGCTTACCAGATGCTAATTGGGTTTGAGTGACCACCCTGTCCAAGAATAGCAGGGTGACTCCTAGTTGCAGCAGCTTCCACATCTAGTACATCACAATTTAGCATAATCATGCAAGCCGAAGCATACCTTTTCATCAACCAAATTAGATGGTTGTCACACGTTAGAGGAACCATGATGCCTCGTTCATCCATGAAGCTAAACTTTGCAGTCTGCTTCGGCCCTATTTCAGCATGTTTATGCAGAGCATCAACCATATCAGGGATAGTGCAGATCTACACAGGCGCTTCTTCCATCATGATATAATGGTGTCCATACCACTTGCCCTTCACTCCTTCTTATTTAGAGTCGTAGCTGAAGAGGGATACCGTAACCAGGTAAGGGTGGTCCGCAAAGATCCCACTTGACAGAAAACTGTGGACAAAAAATGTTTGTCAGCATTGGGCTAGCTAAACAAATCTTGTTTCAATAGCCAGCTAGAAGTTATAGTTAGTGCAAATAGTAAAGAGAAGAGTAGCTCACCCGCATGTAGCCAGAACTTCTTCCTCCTTGGTAGTAGGATCTGCCATCCTCCGTGCTGCTCAGCTCGTCGGCTGGGGAGGCGGGCTAGAGCCTCACAACAGCAGCTACGGCATGCAGCATTGGAGATCGGGATCAATGAATGGGTGCAGCTACTTGGCGCCAGAAGTCAAATGCCCAAAGGGATCATTCTGCTTGGAGGGTGGATTTCAACACCATCGGTGCTAGGGGAAAGGAGGGAGTGGATTTGTGAAATTGGTCAATGCACCAAGCCCCTTAGTTCCTCTATTTTCCTAAGAGGTTACCGTGTTGGTGCTCGCATCATGGACAGATCAACGACATGTGGGTCCCGACCATCTACTTCATGGGGCAGTTTAACATAATGTTTGAATTTGGTAGGGGTGAGATGAGTTTGCCTCGAAATGGCCCCTCTTGGTAGTTGGTAGCCCAACTTTGCAAAACGTGGCAATTACAGGCAAGTCGAGCCCCGCGATGCACTCGCTCAGGAACTTTCGGGCCGCAAACCAACAAGCCCCTCCCTCACCCCCACCATGGCGATGGTACACACATTTGTCAGCTTCATTTACAACAAAGCCTACAGTAGTTAAAGTTCTTTCAAACTTCTCTTGTCGCTTCTTAGGGGATTGTTTTAGGCCATATAAAGACTTCAACAATTTGCACACCTTTCCTTATTGACCACATACCACAAAGCCATTTGGCTGATCCCTATAAATTTCCTCATCCAACTCTTCATTTAGGAAAGTTGTTGTTGAGGGATAACCTCGGGGTGCCCGATCTTTCACGAATTCACATGGAAATTGAGGGGGAAGTGCGAGGGAAGGAGAGAGGGGATGAACACCACTAACTCATGCATGAATAACTCGATGAACACACTCACGCAAAGACACGATACAAGACAATAGCCCACGCTGACAGCGACCGGTCTAGTGCAATCCCTAGGATCAGCGTCGGATGAAGAACTCTCTCTTAAATCGACATGGTGAGCGGGAGTCTCGGTGAGATCTTGACATCCTTGTAAGGGGATCCGATGCCAAGTCCTTGTACAACGAGGGAGGCACGATCCAAACTCCAACGAGGTGGGGGATATTTGGTGCTCCTCTAGAAAAGGAGTATGAGACAAGAACTAGAGAAATCCACAAGGGTGTCTTCTAATTCCAATATCCAGTGTAGGGTTTACAATAGAGGTGGGGATATTTATAGGCCAGCCACTAGTTCAGGGGTACTTTAGGCATAAATGGGTAAAGTCTGGATGAATTTGGGGTTACATGGGCCAAAGGCCCAAAGGCCTTCACATGCCTGGCGTCGTCCGGTGTCATGGGCCGAAGACTCCAGTCTGAACAGAGACTTCGGTCTATCTCCGGTGTTGAATCCGGAGTGCTGTTTAGACTGTCCCAAGACTTGGTTCGGAGGCTGGTCCGGAGTCCAGCCGAAATTTCCGGGGTGATGGTCCATAGATTACGGTCTCTAGGCCGGAAACTCCAGTGTGTTCAACCACATCAGCGTCTTCTTCTCGTCCTACTCCTTTTACTTCATCCATGGGGGCTTGGTGACGCGTTGGAGTGTCGTGGTGGTGTCACGACACATGCCATGGGTAGACTAAAGATGGGGCCAATGTGCACTAGTGGTATCCAGGGAGGGATAGTGTAGTAGATCTACACACAAAGAACAAACAACTCAACACACGATATACCTAGGTTCAAGGCTCTCCTATCGAGATAAAACCTCTACTCATGCTCTAGATCTTATATTATGATCCGTGGACTAGTACAAGTGCTCCTTGAGCTATATCGAGGAGAGGAAGGAGATGAACTGCTCCTTCTCTCTTCTCGCTATAGGGCTTTTCCTTAGCCAAAATGGACCGACCCCCTCCTTTGAGGACCTGGCTCACCTTATAAAGGGGTGGCCATATTACAGCTAGGGCTTACATGGCCTGCATATCATACGGATATGCTTGTCCCAATATAGTAACTCGGCGCCCTCCTTTCCTCTATCGCTAGCCTCTGCATGGCAAGGGCGCAGATGGCATGCGGTTTGACCATTAGGGTCAGACACTGTCACATCCATGACAATCTGCTCTATCCCTACTCTTTTGTCATTTTTCGCTAGCTTCTTGTCTCTCCCTAGATTCCCTTGGGAGAGAAAAAGCGCTGACCTTGGGCTGGCTTTCTCCTTCTTGAGCAAGCCAACTCTTGACTCGGCCTTGGTAAAGATAACCTAGCCAATATGGTACTTGCAAAGAGAGAGCGACCCACTCCTCGTGCTGACATACTACATATGTTGGCTGAGTCTCGCTGGTGTTGTTCGGCTTTAGGATCACTCGGTCGTGATCCGGCTGGCACTTCTATGATTCGGCCAGCTCATGCTTTGACCTGTTTATGCCTCGGTGGACTTTTGTCCTTATACCTCGGCTTGACCCTACCTGGGATAATCCACCTAACATTAGTCCCCGAAGATGGCGCGGTCTTATTAGCCTTAGCTGGAAAGGCCGCAGGAGGTTCAAACTTATCCGGATCATTGTCCGTATTCCCGACATACATATATGTCAGCCTATTCCGAGTTTAACTTAGATGCACCATTTGGTGACTTGATATTCACTTTGACCATCCTTGGCTTTATCCGAGATATATCTCGTTGGCCGAGTCATAGTGTTGCATCTGAGGTATCCCTCTTAGATGCCTATCTTCTCATGTACTCCTCCCTGTGTCCTAGGTGGAGGGTAATCATTGCCTTTTGCCTCATTTGAAGGGTCGTGGCAGCAGTTACTGCCATGCGCTATTACAGGTTATTGTGCCTCCATCACATTGTGGCGTGCCCCTTTGATAACTACGAGCCACGACATGCCGCTTGATCTTCTGCACTGTGTAACCATTTGTGTGGCTCACTTCTCATGCGATAGTTAGTGGAATACATGCCTGCATCATGTGGCTAGTGGGAGGATCTGATCCCACTACCCACGATCTAGTTCATGGTTAAATAGAGGAGCGGGGGAGGTCCTTAGCCACTTTCCCCTACTCATGTCCTCTTCTCCTTTTTCCCTGCATCGTCGCCTCTGCTGCTCTCTACTCTAGCGATTGCGCTGCCCCTCTGCTCTCTGTGTTTCCTCGCTTCACCGCAGTGCCGCTCATCACCACAGCCACAGGGCCTCGCCAATCCGTGCCTCTCCCTCCCCCTCGTCGAGCTCCGCCTTAGAGGATTGGAATCTAGAGATGATGTGGGAGGTTGTTGCCATTGATGATCAAGAGGAGGGTGGCGCCGCCCACGAGCGTGGCACCTAGTTCAGATTGAAGGTCACACAGGGGGAGATAGATTGGCTCATGCGTACGCGCCGTATTCCCCGGGGGTCAGTTGCCGCCTCCCCGACAACGAGCAAGCTCCTGTCCTTGAGGACGGCGAGTTCGTTAGTTGTGTCTCCCATTTCGCTAGTGGATTTGGCCTTCCAGTTAGTGCTTTCTTCCAGGACATTCTCAAAACTTTCGGTTTGCAACCCCATCATCTTCTAGCAAACGCCCTTGCCTCTCTCTCCGCATTTTCCTCTAGTATCGAGGGATATCTCGGCCTTTGGCCCGATGTCCATATCTAGGCCAAGTTTTTCCAGTTGAAAGCCAATGGCGTCCCCAATAAAGAGCTTCTCCATGGCGAGAAATCTTAAACTCAGTGCGGGGCGACATCCATTTCACCCTGAAAAGGTTCTATCTTTCCCTGGATTACTGGCCTCGAATCTTGCAAAGGGTGGGCGAAGACGTTCTTCTATGTGAAGAACGATACCTCAGCGGACCTGATTCGGCTTCCCGCCTTTTCAGTCGGCGACCCCACTAGGAAGAATTGGGACCTTGACCCCAAGAAGAACAATAACTTCGTTAATCTTTTGTAAAAACGCATCCTCGAGCTAACGGATGCTAGGCTAACTAGCGAGGACCTAATGATCACCTTCATCCATAGCCAAGTTTGCTTGTTGCGGTAATGCATCCACAAGATCTACTACATGAGTGGTCACCTCGATCCCAACCGAGTTTCCTCGGTTGAGCTATCCGATGCTCAGATCCATCGCCGAGTCAAGTCCATCTTCAAGACGGGCTTCGCCAAAGAATGGGAATGGGGGATGGAGCCCTTTAGCCAAGATAGGCCTATTCCCAAGGTACGTCCTTCGAGTGACTCCTTTTCGAGTTATATTTTATGCCGACCTGTATTACTTATTTGAACTTCTTATGCTCCTTTGTTCAGAAATTTCTTTAGCAGACTATTAAGGACAACCAGACCCCGACCCTTACTTGGGGCAAGGATCGGGATACCTCGGATCCTGAGGAGCCGGATTCTGAGGAATTCATGCATATCCTGGACTCAAGCTCTGGCTGATCCTCCGGTAAGACTTCTGTCTTAAAGGATTAGACAGACGATGACGATGACAATGACTGTGAGATTCTAGAGGTATTTAACCTAATTCCCATCTCATACGCCTTTCCGACTGATCCTACTCCATCTAACCCGGCTGGGCAGTGCATAATACGCCTCCCATTACCACGGGAGGTCAAGGTACGGTGAAGAAGCACGTCGCAACCTCGGCTCCTCTAGCTAAATCTTCCTGGGCCAGGAAGAGGGTTAAGAAACCCGACAAGAAGCTCGTGACCCGGAGGGCTCTCGTGCCCAGAGCTCCTCCAGGTGTGTACGGGTAAACCCCTTTTCCGAGTTACTTTTGTGTTTCATATTTCTCTTTTCCTGTATTTCTTGTTTCTCTCTTTCTTGTATTTCTTGCTTCTCTCTTTTTTTATTTAACTTGATATTTTTTATCTATTTAACTTTACATGGCCATCGTGGATATCCCCAAGAGTGGCTCCAGCATCACTTCTCCCATCCATGAGGCTCCATCTGCTCCTCCTCATGACGATGCTCCCGTTCTCAGCCCTGTTTGGGAGAACTCTCCTACCGTGCCGAATAACAGCCCATCTCGACGGGAGGAGGATAACCACGGCATAGGTGGAGGGGGCGCCACAGAGGATGTGGTTATGCCGGATCAGCAGGGTGACCTCTCTACTCCTCAGCAAGAAGAAGAAGATCGTGGCGCTGGCAATGCCAATGCTGAAACAATTTCTACCGAGGTGCCGGAAACTCCGGCACCAGTCCAACCTCAGACTCAGCCTCCACCTCATCCATCCTCCGCATCAACCTCCAACTAGCAACAGAAAGCACTACCAGCCTCGTCCAAGTCTCCCAAGATCCGGAGAGATTATCAGTCTCAATAGAGCCTGCAGGCCAAATCTCCATCGGCCTCCGAATCTCGACATGCACCGGCCTCGGCAGCTGACTCATAGTCGAAATCCCCCCAGCAGCAGGCCAGCCCTGTCGCTAAGGTGAAGAAGGCAACCTAGGTGACCAAGGTAGTGCCGAAGGGATCAGCAACTAGATCTTGGCAGTGCACCATTGCCTCTATGATGCAGCAGAGCGGTGCTGCTTCTGGTTCTGCTCCGAAAAAGCAGATCACGTTGCATACTAGCCCGACCGCTACAAAGGTCGCTCAGCAAGCAGCTTTCAGGAAAGTCTTAGTCCTGACTCGGAACCTTAGCGGTGGGAGCCTCGACTCACTCCCTGAGTATGCTGAAAATTGGAATAATGCTGAGTACGTCGAGGTCAGCTCTAGGAATTGATGGATCTGATTTTTGCCATCTTCCGGTGCATTTAAATGTTGTTTTTGGTCAACCAATTGCCAAAGAAACTCTCAACTGTTGCCACTAATGACTAATAATCGCAAAGATATGCAAATTCCTTCTTTGATTTATGTTGTGCAGGAAATCATGGCTTTTAAAGGGAAATAAGGAGTCATAATGAAGGATTTTGAAGAAGTACATATGACCAAGTAATTGGAGAAGCATTCCAGGGCATCTGCAAGCTTAACAACCACTGGTACGGGTCCGATCCGCCCGTATCGCCCGCCCGTACTAGGTGGTGACAGCTTCGTCTCGTCAAACCCTATAACTTTCATAAAGATGCCTATATATTTCGAGGCTCCAGCCGCCGGCCAGAGCGACGCCATTCTCATATTGCATCACAACACCCCCAAAGGAGAGCCACACCATTATTCATCCATTGTTCATCACTTCCCCCATTCATCCATCCACTAGATATAGCCATTGCTTTGTACTTTAGATCTCCTTGTGATTTGGCGAACAGTGTAAGAATATTTGATTTCAATCTAAGTATTTGCATGTCTATCTCCGATCTATTTGTTATGAGTGAGTAGTCCTCACGAGCTGCAGGTTGGGGAGAAATGTCGTAGCAATTATGTGCATCTAGATCATGGGAGAATTGTATTTTGTTTGAAATTGTGATTTGTATCTTTTGTTTCTTCGTCTCTTGCCTCGATCTAGGGACTTGTAGGTACCCCAAGATCCCATAGATTGATAAAGGCTTGAGGTGAGATACTTGGCTAGCGGCGATCTCATAGGAATCTCAGTGACAGAAAGAGTAGTACGATCTTTGCTTAGTCCCCCATTCAGGATCAACAACAACATAACCACTTAAAGCTTTGATCTATGTTTTGCACTTAATAATCATTTGTAACCCTTGGCTTCGGTGTACTCTCGGTTGGATTAAAAGTCTATTGCTATGCCATCTGCCTCACGGGGTCTCTAGAATATTAGGATGTGTTGCCCATAAGATATTATCTCGATACAAACATTATACATGACTATGCTCATCATTATATTTTATCCCATTTGATGTGCAGCTGCAGGTGGATCTTCAACCGTGGCCTATCTCCATCCATTGAGTCAAACCTGTTATAAAGTAAACTAGATTGGTCCGGTCAACTAAGGTAAAACAAACAAACAAAGTCTTGTAGACATGTCCTTTTTTATTACCTTTTAGAAGTGCTTTCTGAGGTTCCATTAAACCTAGCTCTTCTAGGAAAAAAGATAGTATACTACATCCATGAATCCTGATCGAAGGTATTAGGAATCCCTAGAAGTTTGGCCCTACTGAGATTGGTGCATAGATGTATACTGCCAGCAAAGCTATTTATGATGCTGGCCGAATGATGGAGGTAAACCTCTTGACTATCTCCTTTATGTTTGCATAAGTATATTTGTACATAACCTCTAGTCCCCGAGCTTCCGTGGGAGTAAGATATTACTTGGCCAGATGCTCTTAGCATTGAACTTGCGCAATTCTCTTTTATATTCTCTTCAAATCTGAGGTATTCAAATCGAGCTATTAAGACTTAGACAAATTGTCCTGTTAGATTCAATTATCCATCCACCTAGATCTAGATCAAGCTTACTCAGTTTGAATCTTGAGTAGAATTTTAATATCCAGCCACCTGGAATTGGGTTAAGTTTTACTTGACTCGGATCTTTAGTAGCTTCGAATATCCAGCCACCTAGAGCCGGGTTAAGTTCCACTTGACTCGGATCTTTAGTAGCTTCGAATATCCACCCACCTAGAGTCGGGTTAAGTTCCACTTGACTCGGATATTTAGTAGCTTTGAATATCCATACCACTCAGTGACTAACAGTTGTTCCTTTCAAATCACCACCAACCGGCGTACTGCCGAGTTCTAGCGGCTGCTCGATGCCCATAAGCAGCTTTCCAAGAAGCACAAGGCATTGCTGCTAGAGCTAAAGAACAAAAATAAGCTTTGCCTTATTTCCTTCAGTTCGGTTCCTTTTTTTCCTGATTTGCCGAGTTAACCTATGATTTGGATTTCGCCAGCTGATGTGGAAACCTAGAATAAGGAGCTACGGAAGTAAGTGGCTAAGCTAAAAGGTATGTTCCCGCTTGCCCTTTAGCGGGTAATTATACCTCAGTTCTGCTAGGTCAAAATCTTTTCAATGTCTCTTCTGGAATGTCTTTCCATACCTGAATTGATGCTTCATTTTATTGAGCAACCAGGCCAGCCTTAGACTCAGCTAAAGGAAAAAGATGATGAGATTTCTCGGCTCTATGCCGAGAATGAAAAACTCAAGAAACTCGACAAACTCGACAAAGTCAAGGAGCTTCTCCAAGAGGTCGAAACCAAATTTGATCTGGTGAGCATCGCTCTTGAGAACTTCTAGAAGAAGCGGGCTACTTGGCTGGCTAAGTTGACTCGGATCAATGGCATCATAGCTCGTAAGTTTAGTTTTGCCAATTTCTCTTTTATTGCCAAAGTTTCCTCTTTGCCTTGATTTGTTTCCTCTTACTCGCTTCTCTTTGTTTGTCCTCTTAGGTGATTTCCCTTAGTCAAAGGCTCGTGTCACCACTGCCATCAACAAATATCAGGAGAAGAAAGGATGAGCTGCCCCTGTCCCCAAAGAATACGACATTGATGAGCTCTTGGTTGGCCTCAAGGCCAGCTTTGCACCCATGAGGGTTTTTGGGGTTGATCTCTTGGATGCTGCTATCCGAGTCTTCCATATTCTCTGGCCAGCGGAGACCGCCCCGAAGAAGGTCGCTCAACTGTCTGAGAAATTGATGGACTATGAGGTGTAGCTTAACTTGTGAAGGGAATCAGATGCCCGCATCAATGCCGACATGGCCTTAGCTTTTGTGCTATCTTGGTACGAAGGTAACAACTTAGATACTCTTTGGAACATGCGCACCGGCTCACGGTGGACCACTGATCCGGATCACATCCAGCGCTGCCAAGATCGTACCTATCAATTGATTTAGTATGCTGACATCCACCAATGGAATGAAGGGCCAAGCTTCATCGATGAGGTGGATCATGCATATGTCGAAGAGGGTGCGGACGAAGATGAGGAGGATCTTGAAGACCCCGATGTTAACCCGGATGAGGAGGTAGAAGCCGAGGTTGCTGATCTCGAAGTTGTCGTTCCTCCTATTGCTCATAAGCCGAGGCTGCCACTCCTTGAGCACATAAACTTCAAATTTCGTTAAATCCCTGGTATGTCGGGTGCAAGATGTATGATACAATTTCGAGTCATTTTGCTACTATAATGTTGTTATGTCAAATCTATTTGGGCGAAGTCCCCAAGTTTCATTTTCTTGTTCTCTCAATCTGATGAGTTGGATCGCGTCTACCATTTTTTGGCGTTCGACTTACGAGTCCGAGATCAAAAAATCAAATTAACAATACTTGAAATTATGAGGATTAGCTCAAAATGATTCAGCATAACATTAAATAAAGTAAATATAGGGGCTAGTCCAAAAAACAAATATCGGCTCGATTAGTTTACCCTTCCTTAGTCGTTTTTCATGTGTCCAGCATTTGCGAGCTTTTTCTCTTGCTTGTCATGCAGCCAATTTTTGGACGGTAGCAAGTCGAAGAGTTAGCCTTTGGTGCCGACACATTACTAACTCGGTCTAAGGGTTAGGAATTTTAAGCCAGCCAACATATAAAATGTAAATACGGAATAAAGACAATTACTACTAAGGCAGTCCCCAAGTTTCTGCTCGAGCTGTCGAGGTTTCATTAATTAGCTCATTGTCGACATACAGTCTGACATATGAGAGTTTGAGATACATACACTACAGCTAAGTGTAAAATGGATGAAGAAGTGCTACATTCCATGGTCTTTTCAATTCTTCTCTTGCCATGTTTGCCTTATTCTCTTCTCCTACGATTGAGCATCTATAAGATAGTATGCATCATTGTGCAATGCTTTGCTCATGATGAACAGTCCTTCCCATGGAGGTGAGAGCTTATGCATGCCGGTAGTGCGTTGCACCAGCCGAAATACCAAATCTCCTTCCCGGCTATGATAGCGTCGAAGGTTTTTCTGATATATGGAGGATCTGTACAAGGCCAATTCTCTCGCTTCTTCCAGCAGATCAACATCATTTTGTCGGGCTTCATGCACTTTGGCATATGTGTATTGGGTAACTCTAGGAGAGTCATGCTCTATGTCGGCTGGTAATACAGCTTCTGCCCCATATACTAGAAAGAATGGCGTATAGCCAATTGATTGATTCAAAGTTGTCCTAAGGCTCCATAGTACTACCGGGAGTTCGTCAATCCAACACCCCGCTGATCTTTGCAGTGGCTCAATGAGCCAGGGTTTTATCCCGGACAATACTAGCCCATTGGATCTCTCCACTTGCCAGTTCACTGCAGGGTGTGCGACTGATGCAACATCTAGCCTTATTTTTTTTATCTTGACAGAACCGAGCAAATGCTCCCTCGGCAAAATTTGTGCCATTATCTGTTATGATATTGTGCGGATACCCATATCTCAAGATGATGTCCTTAAGGAATGATATGGAAGTGGTTCCATCACACTTTATGATTGGCTTGACCTCAATCCACATTGTAAACTTGTCCACCATGACTAGTATATGAGTCATATTTCCTCGAGCCGGCCTAAATAGTCCAACCATGTCCAAACACCATACAACAAATGGCCAAGTGATGGGTATAGTTTTCAGTTCGGAGGACGGCATATGTATTTTGCTCGAATACCTCTGACATCCGTTGCATTTCCTCACAAGGTCCTCACCATCTTGTAAAGCACTAGGCCAATAAAATCCATGCCGAAATGTCTTGGCGACTAAATCTCTGGACGAGGCATGATGCCCACAGTCACCCTGATGTATATCTTGGAGGATTTCCTGCCCTTCTGCTGGATCAACACATCGCTGAAGGACACTTGTGACACTTCTCTTAGATAACTCGGCATTTATTATGGTATATGCCTTTGCTCTTCTTTGAACTTGCCCGGAGAGTACCTCATCACTCAGCAAACTCCCATCTTTCAAGAAGAATAAATTGGCTACGCCCATGCTGGTATAGCTCGTGCCGAGAAAAATTCTTCAACCACTTCCATTGTGTCAGCCGACATAGCTTCTATCGGGTTAAGCCGAATAGTCCTCGAGTTTTGTGAGACAGTCCCCGAGTCTGCAGAGGTAGTCCCCGGGTTACTCAAATTGTTCCCCCAATCAATGTCCATTAGGACAAACTCAGACCCTAGATTGACCGGGATATAGATTGACTTAGATTCTGGTGATGGTTTGGTAGATGGTTTTCTGAGATGTTCCAAAGCTACACGTGGTGGAATTGCTTGCCGAAATGAACCGAGTTTCAATAATACATCGGCTGCATCATTTTTAGATCGAAGTACATGGTGGAACTCACACATTCGAAGTATCCACAAATTTTCTGAACTTGAAATATATACAAGGCCATATTTGCATCTAAGGCATTCCAATGACCCAAAACTTGTTGTACAACCAAATATGAATCACCAAAACATTGGATCCATCGTATTCCAATTTCTTTTGCTACTTTCTAGGCCATGTACAAGTGCCTCATATTCGGCCACATTGTTTGATGCTCTGAAGTGAATCTGCAGCACATATCTCAGCTGGTCTTTTTTGGGCGAGTTAAGCACTACCCCGGCACCAAAACCATCCTTCAGTTTTGACCCGTCAAAGTGCATTCTCCAGAAGTTTGAATTAGGTAAGGGCGGTTCGTACTGCATCTCGGCCCAGTCCACAAAAAAGTCGGCCACTGCTTGGGACTTGATTGCATCTCTCCTATCGTACTATGGAGCATATGGGGTGTCGTGGTGGTGGCACGCCAGATGCCATGGATAGGCTAAAGATGGGTCCAATGAGTTCTAGGGGAATCTAGGGAGGGAGAGCGTGGTGATTCCACACACGGAAGTTCTTGTATATTCTCTATCAATGGTGTTTACAAGTGCTCCTAAGGCTCTCAACAAGAAGGAGACGGTGTCTCTTACTCCCTGTTCACTAGCTCTAGAGTTTTACCTTAGACAGAGAATGATTGATCTATTGGCCGTCGTCCCTTTCTATGGAGGCCCCGGTGCTCCTTATATAGGGGAGCCCGAGTTACAATTCTAGGGCACAGGTGGCAGCATATTCTACGAATATGCTCCTTTCCTAAAGCAGATGCTTCTTTATTCCCTTTAACGTCTTGTCCGGGTTTTGGACGTAACCCATGGCGTAATCCTTGCCTTTTGGCATCACCAGACATGGGCTACGTCATCCGGCTTTGCCCGTGTCACCTTGGTCGCCCCTGACCCGCTGGTCCTCTTCTTTACTTTACTTTGCACATGCTTCAACTAATAAAGCCACCTTTTTACCAGCGGGGGATTCCTTCTCTTGGAAGCTAAAATAATCCGGCTAGCATATAGCTAATCCGGCTTACCCAATTACCTGCAAAACAGATAGATATGGTCGGCATAAATCTTATCTTGGCCGGACCATTGTCAAGGAAATGCCCCATGGGCCGGGTCACACCGTGATTCAGCTTGCCTTGAGGTGACCCGGTCAGCACTTTGCTCTGACCACGTCGTACCCCGGCTAACTCGGCCCTTATACCCCGGTGTTACCCTAGCCGGGGGTATCCCCCCAACATTAGTGCCCGAAGGTGGTGCGGTCTTAGCAACTTTTAGTTGTTTAGGCCACAGCAGGTTCCCTTATCTGGATCTTTCACTGCTTAGGCTGAGTTACCTCGTAACCCGGAATTTCTCATCTTGCAACCCTTTTGCACTTTTCGGGTTATTCCTCATTGGCCAGGTCTTTTGCTTGCTTATCCGGGTTACCTTTCCTTCTCTTGTACGCTTCTCCACATCCTACGTGGAGGGTAATCATCATTTTGCCTCATTTTAAGGGCCGCGCGCATTTAATGCGCCGGTTACTGTCGCAATGTCAGGAATAACTGCTGTAAACGTCTCTTCACTGCAGCGCCTCGTTAACTGTAATGTTGCTTCACATCATGGGGTCATCTGCTCCTGTAACCCCTCCTGTGGCCTTGCTCTGATTGGTTGTTCTAGCCTCATACACGCCAGTTGCATGTAGCGCATTGCCCGTAGTGGATCCCACGACGCGCGTGTGGTGCGGTTAAGTAGGAGGCGCAGGGCGATTTCAGGGGATGTTCCTCCATTTCCCCCATGCTTCCCAGCTTTTCTCTCTTTCATAGCGACTCCGTCGCCGCCGCCAGTTTTCTGCTCCACGAGCGCCACCGCGACCATGCTCCGATAGCATTTCGCACCATCGCCACCGTTCCTAGTGTTAATTTCCACCACGGGGCCTTGCACTTCCCGCTTCCCTTCTTCCGGCTACCTCTACTCCGATTACTCCTTGGAAGATATTGAATCCACCATGTCTGAGGTGGATGCAGCGGTGGTGGTGCAACAAGAAGAAGGAGCGGAGGGCTGCGAGCGCGGAGGTTAGGCCGGCTCCATCGTCCGCGAGGAGGACCTCGATTGGCTCTGTGCCACGCGGCGCATCCCCGCCGGCGTCGCCTGCCGCCTCGCCTCCGGTGATGTCTTTCCTTCCCCCAAATCTGGGGAGTATGTAGTTTTTCTATCGCATTTCCAGTGTGGCTTCGGCCTTCCCACTTCCGATTTCTTCTTTGATTTTGTTTCCATGTACAAGTTGCAACCGCATCACCTCCCCACAAACGCTATTACTTCTATGTCCTCCTTTTCTTCTGGCATCGAGGGGTACATTGGCCTCTGGCCAACCAAAGAACTTTGGATCAAGTTCTTTGTCCTGCGGAGGAACGTGATTCCAGATAAGGAGTGCACCCCGGAGAACAAGCAGTTGACCCAGTGTGGCGCCGCCTCCATCTCACCCCGGAAACAGTCTGTGTTCCCCGGGTTATGGGACTCGAATCTTGCAACGTCTAGGCCCAGACTTTCTTTTATGTCCGGAACACCACCAAGGAGGACCTGATCCGGTTGCTCCCCTTCAAACTTGGCCCTCCTGACACCTCGCGTTGGGAGAGCATCCCGAAGGAGCCCACGGCCCTAGTGAACTAAGTGGCGTGCCGGATCAAGGAGCTTCTCAAGGAGAAACTCCAGGAGGAGGATATCATGATTACTTTCCTCCGCAGCCGGGTCTCCCCCCTCCAGAAGCGAGCCCACAAGATCTGCTATCTTAGCGGCCCTCTTGACCCTCACCGGACCTCTTCTTTCGAGCTGGATAACTCGGCAGTTTACTGCCGGGTTAAGTCCATATTCAACGTGGAGAAGGAGTTCTCCGAGGATTGGGAGTGGGACTCGAGCCCTTCACCCGTGCCAACCCTCCTCCAAAGGTAAATTAACCCTTCTTTGTTTTTCGAATTTTCTTCGTATGTCGGTTTTCCTTTGTAACATGGCAATTATTCTCTCAGAAATTTCTCCAGCAACCACTAGAGGATGGCGAGGTGCTGGCAAGCAAATGGTTGGAGGCCCGCACCGAGGAGGACGAGGTGGAGCCTGATCCAGAGGCCTTCCTACCTACCCTGGACATCGTCAGACGCAGCGCTGGTCAGGCCTCTTCTCTAAGGGATTGGCCAGACGATGATGACTCGGACATTGAGGTCCTTGAGGTACTTGATTCGGTTCTCATCCCTTACGCGCACCTGGCTCTGTCCGAATCTTCAGCTAACCCGGACGATCAGGTCCACGAGGTTCCTCCCCTTGCAACTGGTGGCCTGGCTCCAGCTCCGTCCCAGAAGCGCACAGCTTCGAAGGCGCCGCCGCCCAAGAAGAGGCAAAAGAAGTCCGGGGTTAAACCCTTGGCCAAGCCTACCGCCAAGAGCACGGTTCGGAGGGTGCCCCAGCCTCGGGCTCCTCCTACCGCGGATGAGTGAGTTCTCTGATTCTGCTCCTTTGGATTTTCTCCTTCGTTTGCCTTTGTCTCTTACTGATTCTTCTTTTTGACTTGGTGCTTTTTCTCTCAGAGCTCCTAGGGACATCCCTTAGAGCGGCCCCTACATTGCCTCCCCACTCCGGAGCAGCCCCTCTCCCCCCTACAACGATGATTATCGCCCGCTCAGCCTTATTCAAGTGGGCTCCGCGGCTGCGCCTGACTAGAGCCCACCTCGCCAAGAGGAGGGCAATGTCGGCGCGGGGGGTAGTGGGCTGGATCTGGATACAGCGATGCTAGATCTCCCCGGTTCCTCAGCCTTAGTGCCAGATCCTGAGGCGCCCGCTTCATCGGCGCCGCCTCCAGCATCTCCAGTACCAGCACCAGCACCAGCAACAGCACCACCAGCAGCAACAACAAGAGACTCCAAGCCTCCGAAGGGAAAAGCTCCATCGTTGGCCTCCGGGTCTACTCCTTCCATGGCCGACATCTTTCAGCCAATTCCTCCACCCTCGTCCAGCAAAGCCAAAGTAACTTCATCCGGGTCTACTGCCTCTCGATCAGAGGGTAGCCAACAACTGGTTTTGCACACCAGCCCCGCTGCAGCTCAATCCGCTAGGCGGGAGGCCCACGTGAAGGGCCTTGTGGCGGGCCATTCTCTGACCAGCGAAAGTTACAGTCCACAACTCCTTGAGTATGTGAAGAACTAGAACGACGCCGAATTCGTCGACCCTCAAGACGATCTGCTAGAGAGGTTCGGCCCAGTCGAGTTCAGCACCCAGATGAACTCCGCTACCAAGGCTATCTCTTTGGTCGCCCGGATGATGGAGGTAATTCTTTTTTTTTGCTGCTAATGTTTTACACAACTGAATCATTATGGATATAGCCCCTAGTCCCCGAGCCTCCGAGGGAATAATTTGTTATTCAATCGGATGCTTCTCATAGAGCTTAGATTCTGTTCATAATGACATCAAATTTTTAGTAGATTTTGAGCCGGGTCTAGTTCCCTTGGCCCATACCTGATTTACATCAAATATCCACACACCTAGAGTCGGGTTAAGTTCCACTTGGCCCGGGTCTTCTAGACTTCGAATATCCACACACCTAGAGCCGGGTTAAGTTCCACTTGGCCCGGGTCTTGTAGACTTCGAATATCCACACACCTAGAGCCGGGTTAAGTTCCACTTGGCCCGGATCTTTTAGACTTCGAATATCCACACACCTAGAGCTGGGTTAAGTTCCACTTGGCCCGGATCTTGTAGACTTCGAATATCCACACACCTAGAGCCGGGTTAAGTTCCACTTGGCCCGGATCTTGTAGACTTCGAATATCCACACACCTAGAGCCGGGTTAAGTTCCACTTGGCCCGGATCTTGTAGACTTTGAATTATTTCTACTTTGCCTCTGAACTTTTGTCTCTTCCTTGCTTATTTCAGATTACCACTAATCGCCGAACCGCTGAGTTCTAGCGCCTGCTGGACTCCTACAAAGACATTCGCGAGCATTATGGTAAACTCTTGGTGGAGTACGAAAAGAGGGGTTAGTTTCCATTCCTTTTCTTCCTTGTTCATTCAAACTTCTCAGGATCTATATGAATGTCTTGTCCGAATCATGCAGCCGAGGTTGAATCTGAGAACAAAATCATAAGGAAGAACCTTGCGGAAATCAAAGGTAAACTCATCCCTTTCACATGATCGTTGTATTTTCCTTGCTTTATCCGGTGGACACTCATATTTTGGGTCCTCCGGATCATTGTGTTGTTGTAGTTGCTCTCGAGGATAGTGTCACCATTCCTTAAATGATGACCCGCTGCCTCGAACAAGCAGGTAATTATGAGGCTGAACTGAAGAAGAAAGACGAGGAAATAGCTCGGCTCAAGCAGCAGGACTCGGAGATCACTCGGCTGAACGCCGAAATCCAGAGGCTTAAGAGCCACCATCAGTCCGAGTTGGATAAGGCCGACTAGGAGTTTGCCAAGGAGAAAGAGTGTTTAACCACGCAAATCTCCAAGGATAAAAGCCTATTGGAGGAAGCCGACGTCAAGTTTACGTCGGTGACCACCGAATACGAGAAACTCCAGGCCCATAGTGCCAATGTTGATTCCGAGCTTCAGCGACTCCTCTTCCAAATTGTGCATAAGTTTTTTGCCCTTGCTTGATCTGTTACTATCCGGATTTGGTCCATTTGCTCACTGTTTCTCTTCTTATCCTTAGGCAAATTTCCAGAGAGCGATACGCTTGCTGCCTCTGCCGTACGACAGTCCCGCGACCAACATGGAATTCCTGCTTCCCCTGATGGCAATCCAATCCCCTATACCATGGAAGATCTCCTTGCGAGTCTCACCGCTCGCCTTGAGGTAGTAAAGAACCATCGCGCGGACATCATCCCGGCGGCAACACGGATGTTCAGCTGCCTCTGGCCCAGTGAAACCATTCCCAAAAAAGGCTCGAGTTTTGTAGCCAAACTCATGGAATGTGACATGCAGCTGCATTTGTGGCGCGAATCTGCCGCACGGGCTGGGGCTGACATTGCTCTGAAATTTGCGCTCTCATGGTACGAAGGAATTGACTTGGCATTGCTCACTCGTATGTGCACCGGGTCTAAGTGGTGTGAGGATCCGGTGTGGATCGCGCACCGCCAGGCCTGTGCCAACAAGCTCATCCAATACTCCTTCTGGCATGCTTGGAACGAGGGGCTGAGTTATCTTGATACTGTTGATGAAGAAATTGTATTTGGAGCTGAAGAAGAAGGGAGCGACAGCGAGGGCTCTGAGCTAGGCGACGAGGCTGAAGACCCAGAGGACAACAAAGTTGACTCGGAGGACGAAGCTGAAGCTAGCGCTCCTCCCTCACACTCCGGAGTACCTCCCTCCTTGACGGATGATTCTTCTGCTGCTCCTGCCCCTTGAAAAACACTTGTCACACTTATTAGATCCCCGGAGTGCTAGGTGCAAATGTATTTAAATACTTTGGCTTGTTTTTGCTACAATTTTATGTTCCGAACTAAGTTTTATTGCCGGATTGTCATGGACAAAGTCCCCGAGTTTCATTTTCTTGTTCCCCCAATTTTTGAGTCGGCTCGTGTCTACCTTGATTCGGTTTTTTGACTTATGAGTCCGAGGTTCAAAAAATTGACTTAACAATACTTGAAACCTTGAGATTAGCTCAAAATGATTAGGCACTTTAGTGAAGAAAACAAACTAAGGGTTAGCCAAAAAATCATTGTCGGCCCGCTTAAGTTCTTTTCCTTAGTCGTTTGTGTGCTTTGCCATTCCAAGCTTGTTCTCTTGCTTGCCATGAAGCCAATTCTTGTTGGACAATAGCAAAGTCAAAGAGTTAGGTTTTTGGTGATCACACATTACTAATCCAACTAAGACATAAGCGACTTAACCCAGCCGACACAAAAATACGGAAACAAGAGACAAGTGTTATAGTAGTCCCCGAGTCTCTGCTCGGGGTAGTAAAGTTTTTATTGATAAGGTCATTGCCGATATACATACTGACATACGAGTAGTTCAGATACATTCACCTCTTAGGTGTAGAAAGGACGAAGCAGTGCTACGTTCCATGGTCTTCTGGATTCTTCTCCGGACCTGTCCGCCTTGTTCTTTTGCTGGGGCTTTGCATCAATAAGATAGTAGGAATCATTACGCAAAGCTTTGCTCACAATGAAAGGTCCTTCCCATGGAGGGGATAACTTATGCATGCTAGTAGTGCGCTGTATTAGCCTTAGCACCAAATCACCTTCCCGAAAAACTCGGGGGTTTACTTTCCAGCTATGGTAGCGTCGGAGATTTTGCTGATCTATGGCGGATCTGGACAAGGCCAGTTCTCTCGCTTCTTCCAGCAGATCAACATTATTTTGCCGGGATTTGCGCACTTCAGCTTTTGTGTATTGGGTGACCCTTGGCGAATCATGCTCTATGTCGGCTAGTAATACAGCTTCTGCCCCATATACCATAAATAATGGCGTATAGCCTGTTGATCGATTCGGAGTTGTTCTTAAACTCCACAGTACCGCTGGTAGTTCTTCTATCCAGCACCCCACTGATCTTTGCAGCGGCTCTATGAGACGGGGTTTTATCCCGGACAGTACCAGTCCGTTGGATCTTTCCACTTTCCCGTTTGATGCGGGGTGGGCGACTGAAGCGACATCTAACCAGATCTTCTTTTCCTAGCAGAATATCGCAAACGCTCCTTCAGCGAAACTCGTCCCATTATCAGTTATGATGCTATGGGGGTAGCCGTACCTTAGGATTATATCCTTGAGGAATCTTACTGTTGTTGCCCCATCACATTTCCGAATTGGTTTCCCTTCAATCCATTTCGTGAATTTGTCAACCATGACCAGAATATGGGTAATCCCTCCTTTGGACGGCTTAAATGGTCCTACCATGTCTAGGCACCATACAACAAATGGCCATGTAATGGGGATAGTTTTTAGCTCCGACATTGGTAGGTGAGTTTTTGTGGCATATCTTTGACAACCATTGCATTTTCTCACCAAGTCCTCTTCTTGCTCCAAAGCACTGGGCCAATAAAACCCATGCCGGAAAGCTTTTGCTACTAAGGCCCTTGAGGAGGCATGGTGGCCACATTCTCCTAGGTGAATATCCCGGAGTATCTCAAGTCCTTCCTCTGGATCAACACACCGTTGTAGTACCGCTGTCACACTTATTTTGTATAATTCGGCGTTGATAATGGTATAGGCCTTTGCCCTTCTCTGAATTTGCTTTGAACTTATTTCATCATCCGGCAAGATTCCCTCTTTCAGGAAATCAAAAATTGGCTTTGCCCAAGTTGGTATAGTCCGGACGGGGAATGGTTCCTCATCAACCTCCATTGCATCCACCGACATAACTCCTGTCGGATCAAGCTGAACAGTCCTCGGGTTTACTGAAGTAGTCCCCGGGTTTGCTGAAGCAGTCTACGGGTTTGCGGAGGTGCTTCCAAATTCTATCTCCATAGGTGCAGCTCCTGATCTGGGAAGTGATGGGATATAAATTGAATCTGATTCGGGTGATGGTGTGATAGATGGTTTTCTCAAGTGCTCCAAAGCCACGTTTGGCGGAATGGGTTGCCGGGATGAGCCCAGCTTGGACAATGTATCTGCTGCCTCATTTTTGATCCGAGGTACGTGATGGAACTCACACCCTTCGAAGAACCCGCTTATTTTCTGAACATGGAACCTATACAGGGCCATGTTAGCATCTAGGGCATCCCAGTTTCCAGACACTTGCTGCACCACCAAATCCGAATCTCCAAAGCATTGTATGCGACGTATCTCCACTTCCTTTGGCACTTTGAGACCATGTACCAATGCTTCGTACTCCGCCACATTATTTGAGGCACTGAAGTGGATTTGAAGGACATACTTCAATTGATCTTTCTTGGGCAAGGTAAGCACTACTCCAGCGCCTAATCTGTCTTTCAGTTTCGATCCGTCGAAGTGCATTTGCCAATAATTGGAGTCCGGCAGGGGTGGCTCGTATTGCATTTCAGCCCAGTCCATAAAGAAATCTACCACAGCTTGTGACTTGATCGCATCCGTTCTGTCGAACTGTGGTGCGTATGGAGCTAATTCAATATCCCACTTTGCTATTCGCCTGCTTGCGTCTTTGTTACTCATGATCTCTGAAATGGGTGCCTCACATATCACCTTGATGGGGTGTTCCTCAAAATAGTGTTTGAGTTTCTTGGCCGACATATATACGCCGTATGCCATATTCTGATAATGAGGATAATTCTATTTTGAGGCTAATAATACTTCGCTCAGATAATACACCGGCCTTTGCACTAACTTTCCTTCCTCCTCGCGCTCCACTACGATCACTGCACTTATGACTCGGTTGGTCGCGGCTACGTAGAGCAACATTGGCTCCTTAGGTAGTGGTGCAGCTAGGATTGGTGCGGTAGATAACATCTTTTTCAATTCTCGAAATGCAAGATCCGCCTGTGGTGTCCATGTGAACTTATCTGCCTTTTTCATTAGCTGATAGAGGGGCAAGGCCTTCTCTCCCACCGACACACGAATCGACTTAACGATGTCAGGCAACCAGTGAACTTCTGGACATCGTTAAGACACTTTGGCAGTTCCATTCTTTCTATGGCCCGGATTTTCATCAGGTTAGCTTCAATGCCACGGCTAGATACCAAAAACCCGAGTAACTTTCTGGCGGGTACGCCAAAAGTGCACTTCTCCATGTTCAGTTTCATTCGGAACCTTCTCAAGGTCGCGAATGTCTGCCGGATATCCTCAAGGAGCGTATTGCTTTCATTGGTCTTTATTACCACATCATCCACATAGACCTGCACATTCCGACCTATTTGGTCATGCAAGCATTTTTGCATGCATCACTGGTATGTTGCTCCTGCATTACGTAACCCAAACGGCATAGATCGATAGCAATAAGCCCCGTACGGGGTAATAAATGCAGTCTTTATTTGATCATCCGGATTTAAGGGTATCTGATGGAAACTAGATTACGCGTCAATGAATGATAGTAGCTCACATCCGGCCGTTGAGTCTATGACCTGATCTATTCTAGGGAGTGGGAATGGATCTTTTGGACACGCCTTATTCAGGTTCGTGTAGTCGATACACATGCGCCATACCACAGCTACGTTTAGATCATATTTCTTTTTCTCCACCAGCACAGGATTAGAGAGCCAATCTGGATAGAGCACCTCCATGATAAACCCGGTCGCTAGTAATCTTGCTATCTCATCTCCAATAACTTTCCTTCTGTCTTCTGCGAAACGTCTGAGAGGCTGCTTTACCGGCTTAGCCCCGGATCTTACATTCAATGAGTGCTCGGCCAACTCCCTCGGTACACCTTGCAGATCTTGCGTAGACCAAGCAAAGATATCCCGATTCTCACGGAGGAAGTTGACAAGCTCGCTTTCCTATTTGCTTCTTAACCCGACACCAATGGTGATGGTGCGCTCTGGGAACTGATCATCGATTGGCACTTTCTTCGTGTCCTTAGTTGCTTGGAACGATACGCTCCCGTGCGGGTTGGTCAGGGCTGGCATATGTTGTTGCACGGATTGAGCCAAAGCCGCCACTTCTAGTATCTTCCTTTTTTCTTGAGCTATCACGAGTGACTCGGCTAAATTGGATCTGGCTGAGGCGCACTCGATCGAATGCCAGAAGTCCCCTCATATAGTTATCACGCCCCTTGGTCTGGGAAACTTCATCTTAAGGTAACTGACATGGGTAGTTACCATGAATTTGCTCAGCACTGGCCTGCCGAGTAACGCGTTATAAGCACTTTCCAGGTTCACCACCTCGAATTCCAAGTTCTCAGTGTGGCAGTTGTCTCTTGTGCCGAATAACACGTCAGCTCGGACCTTACCAATTGGTTCACAATTAATTCCTGGCACAATGCCATGAAAGGTTGCCCTTATTGCTTGTAACATGTTCTCTGTTATCCCCAACATGTGCATGGTATCCTTGTACATAATGTTGATACTGCTGCCATTGTCAATCAACACCTTGGAAAATCTCACGTTGAGATTCAGCCCGATGAACGTCGGATCCAGGACCAGAGCGTAGGTTCCTGGGCTTGGCATGATCTTTGGGTGATCCTTGACACTCCATGTAATCTCTTGATCTGCCCAAGGCATATACCTCACCACCGCTGGCATTACTGCGTTTACCTCCATATGTCGGCGCTGCAAGCTTTTCCGGTCATTCTCTTCCGTGGTGAACACACAGTAGCTTTGATGATGTTCCCTGTACTCATTTCGTCCCTCATTCTCGTTGTAGCCTTGGCCTTGTTGTTGGTTATTGCCCACTTGATGTACCGCATCCCTTCTTTCCGGATTCTCGTACCTCAGTGGAGGTGGTAGCAGCATCAGTTTCTGTCCATTTCCCCCTGTTAGTAACGGTGGCCGGGGTGTTTTATTTCTAGGTGCTTCGTTCCTAGGTGCCTGAGCATTCCCCGAACTCCCCTGTTCTAATTTCCTCATCCATTCACACTGCCGGGTCGTATGATTCGCTGGACTGTTCGGACTTGGCATATGAAATTTGCAAGGTTGATCTAGCATAGACTCGAAAGTATGCCTCGACCTATCCTTTCATTCCTGCCATTGCTTTTTCTGCTCCGGGGTCCAAGGCTTTCTCCCTTCGTTTTTCTGTTGCCAGCTCTGCCCTTCAGTTTTTTGGCGTTAACTGGCTCCGGCATTGGGTTGATCCCGGTCCACTACTGCGACTTGCTGCAAGTTATACTGATAATCCGGGCGCTCATCCCTTCTTTTTCCTCGGAAATCATTCCTCCTTAATGATCCGGGGCCATCCCGGTCGTAATACTCTTCGTTTGCTTCGCTAGACATTAACCAGGGTTGCGTTGGATCTCCCAAGGCATATGAATATGCGATCCGGATCGTCTCAGCCAAGGTAGTTGGCATATCTCGCTGTAATCTTTGCCACATCATACTTCCATATCTGCACCCCTGAGCAAACCACGCAATAGCTTGTGATTCAATCACTCCTTCGCACGAGTTTCTCACATTGCACCATCGAGTCAGGAAATCTCTATCTGGCTCATTCGGTCTCTGCCGGCACAACGCAAGGGTTTGCGGTCTGTTGGGTCTGTTGTAAGTGCTTGAGAAATTGCTAACGAACAACTCCTGGAAATCCAACCAGCAGTTAACGCTTGTTGGTGGAAAATTGTTCAACCAAACTCGCGCTGGTCCTTCCAACATCTGCGGTACATACCTCACCGCCCATCTCAAATTTCCTGTTGCGATCTTGACCGCTGTGGCATAGTCAATCAGCCAATCCTCTGGCCTGGTACTACCATCATAAGTTCGGGTTCCTCTAGCTAGCTGAAAGTTCGGCACTGGTGGCTCATTCATGATCCGGGGCCCGAAACATGCTGGACCCTATGGAACTTGTAACTCGATTTGCTCCGACCTATAAATCCTATCCAACTTCAACCACGCATCATCTGGCTGCAAGTTTCTGCTTCCCAACCATGATCCAATTATGTGGTGATCCGGTCTGGGGTATCCATCGTTGATCATAGCCGAATAACCATCATTGTATCTTTCCTGATCCGGATGTGCATGATGTTGTTGTGCCACTTGTCCCGCACTTCCTTCTTGCCGAGGTACGTGATGTTGATGTGTCCGAGGTACATTTTGCCCCGCTCCCACGGGATCGCGCTGTCCGGCATTGCTGTTGGCATCATTTCTTTGACCGGCATTGCCTTGGTCACGGTTACCTCGGGTAGCCACTCCTCGGCTGGTACTGTGCCGGTCCTCATCAACTTGCACTGCTTTTCCTTTTCCAGCTCTTACCGGGTCATAAGGAACCATTTGCTTGTCTCTTCTCCCGGAATCTACTACCTCTTCTCTCCTGGGGTTATGACCCGGAGATGACGCGGCTCCTCGGGATCTTGCAGGGTTATTTCTGGCCGAATGTACCACTTGTGAGGCCCCTGGTGGTGCTGGGTTAACCTTGTTTATTTCTTCATTCTGTTGGCATTCAACTCTCAACAGGTGATTTACCCTCTCTTGCTGCCTTTATCGGGCCTCTCCGGTTAAACCTTCTAACTCGGACGCGGCCGCATTTGCTGGTCCGAGGTTTTTTGCCGGGGTACTGTACCGATCCAACCCTCCTGTTACTATCGTAGTTGTCTGACCCGGCCTAGGCTCGTACTCCTTGTCAATCTCAGTGATCAGGTTCCTGCCCCGATTTTCACTCCATCGATACGGTTTGCCTTAGCATACTCTCTCAAGGTGATGTTCAGCGACTGATGCAGCTCTGCTACTTTCTTTGCTCCAGCTAACATTTTCCGCCTAGTTTCCTCTAACTCAACTTGCGCCTGAGCCGGATCTACCACAGGTGCTATTGGTGTTGCTAAGCTATCTATCGCTTGCTAGAGAACATTTTCTGGCCTTTCTAGTGGGAGAAACCTTGACCTGGTCTGTTTTGGTGTTACCTCTGGCTCTGGCGCCGGATCTTTGCTCGGTCCTGCATCTAGCGCGGTCATCAGGACCTCAACGCTGCTTGTGGGACGAGCGCTACGCACTCCACGAGCGGCACCGAGAGGTGGTTCGCCTCCCTTGACAATGTGCTGCGGGTGAACGCAGGACGCATCCACCCCGACGTAGATCTTGTGCGTGCCAAGCTTGAGGAAGACGTCGTTGCATGGTGGAGGCTGCCTGCCGAAGCTTCCCGCATTGTCGCTGACATAGTCCAGCGCTCCAAAGCGCTGAACCAAGCCTGAGACGATACGCTCGCCGGTGCTTGAGAAGTTTTCTGTCTAAATTTTCACCCCTTCTAGCACCGCTAGCCCCACGGTGGGCGCCAACTGTCGTGGTCATGGCATGGCAGATGCCATGGATAGGCTAAATATGGGGCCAATGAGTGCTAGGGGAATCCAGGGAGGGAGAGCGTGGTGATTGCACGCACGGAAGTTCTTGTATATTCTCTATCAATGGTGTTTACAAGTGCTCCTAAGGCTCTCAACAAGAAGGAGATGATGTCTCTTACTCCCTGTTCACTAGCCCTAGAGTTCTACCTTAGACAGAGAATGATTGATCTATTGGCCATCGTCCCTCTCTATAGAGGCCCCGGTGCTCCTTATATAGGGGAGCCCGGGTTACAATTCTAGCGCACAGGTGGCAGCATATTCTACGAATATGCTCTGTTCCTAAAGCAGATGCTTCTTTATTCCATTTAACGGCTCGTCCAGGTTTTGTACGTAACCCATGGCGTAATCCTTGCCTTTTGGCGTCACCAGACACGGGCTACGTCATCCGGCTTTGCCCGCGTCACCTTGGTCGCCCCTGACCCGCTGGTCCTCTTCTTTACTTTACTTTGCACATGCTTCAACTAATAAAGCCACCTTTTGACCAGCGGGGGATTCCTTCTCTTGGAAGCTAAGATAATCCGGCTAGCATATAGCTAATCCGGCTTACCCAATTACCTGCAAAACAGATAGATATGGCCGACATAAATCTTATGCTGACCAGACCATTGTCAAGGAAATGCCCCATGGGCCGGGTCACACCGTGATTCGGCCTACCTTGAGGTGACCCGGTCAGCACTTTGCTCTGACCGCGCCGTACCCCGGCTAACTCGGCCCTTATACCCTGGTGTTACCCTACCCGAGGGTATCCCCCCAACATGGGGCTAACTCAATTTCCCACTTGGTGATTCGGCCACTTGCATCTCTGTTGCCTATTATCTCGGATATGGGTGCTTCACATATCACCTTTATTGGGTGTTCTTCAAAGTAATGCTTAAGCTTTTTGGCCGACATATAGACGCCATATACCATTTTCTGATAACGGGGATAGTTTTGCTTTGAAGCAGAAAGTACCTCACTTAGGTAATAGACTGGCCTCTGCACCGACTTACCTTCCTCGTCACACTCCACCACTACCATGACACTTACGACTCAGTTAGTCGCTGCTATGTAGAGCAACATCGGCTCTTTGGATAGCGGTGATGCTAAGACAGGTGCAGAGGCAAGTATCTTGTTTAATTCATGGAATGCGTCATTCGCTTGCAGTGTCTATATGAACTTATCCAACTTTTCCATTAGTTGGTAAAGAGGCAAAGCCTTTTCTCCCAGACGACATATAAAATGACTCAATGATGCCACGCAACCAGTGAACTTCTAGACATCATTGAGACACTTTGGAAATTCCATGTGCTCAGTAGCTCGGATTTTAGTTGGGTTAGCCTCTATACCTCGGTTGGATACGAGGAAACCGAGTAATTTTCTGGTCGGGACACCAAAAGTGCATTTCTCCGGGTTAAGCTTCATTCGGAACCTCCTTAAGTTCGTGAATGTTTGTCGGGTATCATCTAAGATAGTATGACTCTCCTTGGTTTTTATCACCACATAATCTACATATACTTGGACATTTTTTCCAATTTTATCGTGCAAACATTTTTGCATGCATCTTTGATATGTTGCCCCTGTTGGAGATATGCCCAAGAGGCAATAATAAAAGTGGTTATTATTATATCTTTGTGTTTATGATGAATGTTTGCATCCCATGCTATAATTGTATTATAAGGAAACACTAATACATGTGTGTTTTGTAAACATAAAAGAGTCCCTAGTAAGCCTCTTGTTGAACTAGCTTGTTGATTAATTGATGATCATGATTTCCTGATCATGGACATTGGATGTCATTAATAACAAGGTTATATCATTAGGAGAATGATGTGATGGACACACACCCATAGTAAGCGTAGCATAAGATCAAGTCATTAAGTTCGTATTGCTACAAGCTTTCAAATGCATAGTAACCTAATCCTTCGACCATGAGGTTATGTTAATCACCATCACCGGATGGGTACTTTGATGACATCAAACACTGCTTCATAACTGGGTGGTTATAAAGGTGTCATTGGGTATTCTAAAAGTATGTGTTGAAGCGCATGGACCAAGATTGGGATTTGTCCATCCATATGACGGATAGATATGCTCTGGGCCCTCTCGGTGGAATGTCATCTAGATAGCTTGCAAGCATGTGACTAGGTCACAAGGGATGACATAACATGGAACGAGTAAAGAGCACTTATCAGTAACGAGGTAGAACTAGGTATGGAGATACCGAGGATCAAACCTCGGATAAGTAGAGTATCGCATGACAAAGGGAATTGGTTTCGTATGTTAATGGTTCTATCGATCATGAAGTCATCTTTGAGTATGTGGGAGACGTTATGGATCTCCAGATCCCGCTGATGGTTATTGATCGGAGAGGTGTCTCCATCATGTCTGCATATTAACGAACCGTAGGGTGACACACTTAAGGTTCGAAGTTGTTTTAAGTAGATATGGAATGTGTGTTGGAGACCGAATATTGTTCGGAGTCTCGGATTGGATCCGGGACATCACGAGGAGATCCGGAATTGTCCGGGGAATAAGATTCATATAATGGGGATCATTTTCTAAGTTAGGAAATGTTCCGGAGTGTTTATATGGGGATTCTAGAAGGTTTAGGAATGTTCCGGAAGGTTCTAGAAGATTTTTTGGAGTTTGCTTGAAAACCAAGAAAGGATAAAGGGAAACTTGGAAGGTAAGTAAGGGAAACTTGGGGGGGAAGGACTCTCCCCCCAAGCTCCCTGTCTTGCCCTAGGAGGTGGGCCTAGGGGTGGGAACCCTAGGCCGCACCCCTCCCTCTATATATAGAGGGGTGGAGGCGCCACCCCCCTTTGCCCCTCCCACTCCAAACCCTAGCTGCCTCTCTCCTCCTCCTTCCATCTGCTCTGGCTTAGGAGAAGCCCTATAGAATTCTCTACTCCACCACCACCACCACGCCATCGTGCTGCTAGGATTCCATGGAGAGATCTACTACCTCCGCTGCTCGCTGGAACGGGAAGAGGAAGGTCTGCTTCAACTCCGCACGTGTGACCGACTGCGGAAGCACTGCCGGAACGCGGCGCAGGAAGGATCATCTACTCGATCTTGAGATCGGCAAGTGATCGTCTACATCAACCACGAGATCCGATCTCGCACAAGGCTTTCAGATCTACAAGGGTTAGTACAGATCTATCTCGTTGCACATTTCTAATAGATTAGATCTTGGCTTTTATCTAGATTAGATCTGGGTTTTGTTCGTACTTGCAGTAGAAATTTTTTGTTTTCCATGCTACGAACCCATCAGTGGTATCAGAGCCGTGTCTATGCGTAGATCTGTTGCACGAGTAGAACACAATGGTTTTGTGGGTGTTGGTGCTCGTGCCGTCTTTTGCTTTGTGTACTTTGCATCTTGCGGTATGGTGGGATGAAGCGGCTCGAGCTAACCTTACATGTCATCGCACATGAGACTTGCTCCACGCTTGACGTGTAACTTGCTTTGCACAAGTGGCTTTGCGGGTGTCTGTCTCTCCCACCATAGTATAGATCCAATTTACACTTTGTACTTGATAGCACTTGTATCAACGTTGTGGTTCAGTTTTGTAGGTAAGATCCGTTCTTATTCGAAAGCCCCAAACCACGTAAAACATGCAAAGAAAATTAGAGGCGTCTAACTTGTTTTTGCAGGGGTTTTGTGATGTGATATGGCCATCATGTGATTGTGATTATATTTGATGTATGCAATGATCCTTGTTGTAATATGGCAACCGGCAGGAGCCTAATGGTTGTATTTAATTCTGTTAAGACCTGCGTGTCTATTCATCTTGTAATAGCTTTATTCCAAGTAGTTGTAATAGTTGCTAGTGATGATGGACAACCATGAAGCGGCTTACCGACCTTGATGCAATGCTGGTGATGATGGAGATCATGTCCGTGCTTTGGAGATGGAGATCAAAGGCATAAGAAGAAAGGGCCATATCATATCACACTTATTATGAATTGCCTATGATGTTAATCCTTTATGCATCTTGTATTGCTTAGATCACGACGGTAGCATTATAAGATGATCCCTCTCACTAAATATCAAGTAATAAAGTGTTCGTCCTTAGTTGGCACCGTTGCTAAGACTCGTCGTTTCGAAGCATCTCGTGATGATCGGATGTGACAGATTCTACGGCATACAGCGGGGTGCAAGCCAGATTTGCACATGCGGAAACTAAGGTTAATCTTGACGAGCCTAGCATGTACAAACATGGTCTCGGAACACAGAATACCGAAAGGTAGAGCATGAATCATATTAATGATATGATGAACATGAAGATTGTTCGTCGATGAAACTACATCTTCTCTCATGAAGATCGGACTTGGTGTAGTGGACTTGGTTCGTGTAATCACTAAGACAATGTGAGGGATGTTGTTTTGAGTGGGAGTTCACCTAGTTAATTTAAGAATTAAAATTGAACTCAATTTATCATAAACTTAGTCTAAACTACTTGCAAATTTGTTGTAGATTATGGCGAACCTCTCCATCAATTTCAATGCGTTCCTAGAGAAAGAAAAGATTAAGAACAATGGAAGCAACTTCACGGACTGGCTCCGTGGACTAAAGATTATCCTCAGGGCTGGTCAGTTGACATATGTGCTCGAAGCACCGCTAGGTGACCCACCTGCAGAAGATGCCACCGATGACGTAAAGAATGTTTACGCCACTCGGAAAAATCATTACTCCATAGTTCAGTGCGCCATCCTATACGGTTTAGAAACGGAGCTTCAGAAGCGCTTTGAGCACCACGACCTGTTCGAGATCATTAAGGAGCTCAAGCTCATTTTTGAGACTCACACGGCCGTGGAGAGCTATGAGGCCTCTGAAAAGTTCTTTAACTATAAGATGGAAGAGGTTAGCTCCGTTACGAGCACGTGCTCACCATGTCTGGGCGCGTAAACAAGCTCCAAGAGTTGGGGATAACGATTCCTAATGAGTTAGGGATTCACCGTGTCCTCCAATCACTGCCACCGAGTTATAAGAACTTTGTGATGAACTACAATATGCACTGCATGAACAAGACGTTGCCTGAACTATCGTCCATGCTGAAAACTGCTGAAGTGGAGATCAAGAAGGAGCACCAAGTGTTGATGGTCAATAAGACCACCAATTTCAAGAAACAGGGCAAGCCTAAGAACAAGGGCAACTTCAAGAAGGACGGCAAGAAAGCTGCCGCACCTGCTAAGAAGCCCAAGGCTGGTACTAAGACTGAAACTAAATGCTTCTACTGCAAGGGTGCTGGTCACTAGAAGCGTAACTGCCCCAAGTACCTGGCAGATCTGAAGAACGGCAACATCAAGAAGAAAGGTGCCAGCATACCCAGCTGAGTCGACTAAGCCAATTCCATTGAATCATGGATTCTCTTCTTTTATGTGCTATCACGAGTGACTCGGCCAGATTTGACCCGGCTGAGGAACATTGCATAGAGAGCCTATAATCTCATGGGACGGTAATGACCCCATTCGGCCCTGGAAGTTTCATTTTCAAATAGCTTACATGACAACTTTTCAAATAGCTGGTCTGCCCAACAATACATGGTAACAACTTTCTTGATCCACAACCTCAAACTCTAGGTTCTCTATCCGACAATTCTCTCTTGTGTCGAATAAAACATCTACTCGAACCTTTCCAATCGGCTCACACGACAAAACCGGCACAATGCCATGGAATGTTGTCTTAGTTGCTTGGAGCATGTTTTCCGAGATTCCCAACTTATGCATCGTGTCCTTGTATAGTATATTGATACTACTACCATTGTCAAACAATACCTTGGAGAACTTAATGTTCAGACTTGGCCCGATGAATGTCGGATCAAGTACTAGAGTGTACGACCTAGGACTCAACATCATCTTGGGGTGATATTTTATGCTCCATTTGATTTCCTGATCTGACCACGACATATACTTCGGCACTGCCGGTATAACTGCATTGACTTCCATATGTCGCCTTTGCACACTTTGCCTGTCATTTTGCTCTGTGGTAAACACACAATAGCTCTGATGGTGCTCCCTGTACTCATTTCGGCCTCCTTGGCTGGCATATTCATAGTTCGCCTGATTATGTTCCTCCACTCTATGCACTTCCCTTCTTTCCTGGTTCTCATACCTCGGCGGGGGTGGTGGCAACATTACTTGCTGAGCATTTCCTCATGTAAGCTGTGGCTACCGAGGTGCCTGTGGAGGTCCCACATTACCTTGTCCTACACGCTGAAACCATTCACACTAACGGGTCGTATGATTCGCCAGTTTGCTCAGATTAGGCATGTGGAACTTACACGGTTGATCCAGCATGGACTCATACGTATACTTCGGCCTATCTTTTCTTTCTTGCCATTACTTTTTCTGTTCATTGGTCCAAGTTGTCTTGCCATCATTCTTCTATGTCCTTTGTTAGTTACTGTTCTTCTGGCGCTGGTTACTTCCTACATATGGATGATCTTGAGTCATAGTAGAAACATGGTTCGAATTATAATGGTAATCCATCCTTTCATCTCTTCTCTTGCCCTAGAAATCATTTCGCCGGGATGACCCTAACCCGTCCCTAGAGTAATACTCCTCATTCGGCTCGACCAACATAAGCAAGGGGTAGGTCGGATCTCCTAGTGCATATGAGTTTGCTATCTTGATTGTCTCGGCCAACATAGTTGACATGTCCCTCTATAGCCTATGTCACAGTACACTTGCATGTCTACACCCTTGTGCAAACATGGCAATCGCCTGCGACTCGATCACACCCTTCACATGAGTTGCGCAATGTGCACCACCGAGTCAAAAACTCTCGGTCAGTCTCATTCGGCCTCTATTTACACATCGCCAAGTGTTGTGGCCTATTTAGCCTCTTATACGTGCTAGTGAAGTTACTAATAAACATCTCCTCAAAATCCAACCAACAGTTGATACTTCTGCTGGCAGATTGTTAAGCTAGACCCTTGTTGGTCCCTCGAGCATCTGAGGCACATATCTCACTACCCATCTGAGATTTCCCTATGCAATGTGCACAGCTGTGGCATAGTCAATCAGACAATCTTGTGGCTTGGTGCTACCATCATACGTCTTTGTTCCTCTAGCCAACTGAAAGTTTGGCATAGGTGGTTCTCTCATGATCCGAGGTCCAAAGCATGCAGGACCTGGAGGACCTTGCCCTTCCATCATTTTCGACCTATATATTATGTCTAGCTTCAATCTTGCATCATTCGGCTGTAAATTCTTGTTTCCCAGCCTTGAACCCATTGCATGATGATCCGGCCTGGGAAACCCAGCATTGGCCATAGATGAGTAACCATCATTGTACCTATTTTTCCCCGGATGAGCATATTGTGGCTGCAGAGCTGGCCTCGCACTTTGCTCTTGTCAAGGTATATATTACTGCTATTGCGCGAGATACTGCCTGCTCCTGTCGAGTTATGTTGTCTGGCATTTCCTTGTCCAGCATTACCTTAACTCCCATTGCCTTGGTCGGGGTTTCTATGACCACCGTTACCTTGTCTAACACTCCTTCTATCATTATTGCCTTGTGGTGCTTTGCCTTTCTCGGCCACTGTCGGGTCATACGGCACCATTTGCATGCTCCTTCTCCTAGAGGTTACCACCTCTTCTCTACGTGGGCCTTCAGTAGGTGAAGATGCGACCCCTGTCGATCCTGTGGGAGCGCTCCCAACCGAATGAATGACATGGGAACCTCTTGCTCATTCCAGGTCAGTCCTATGAATCTCCTCATTTTGCTAGTTCGCGATGCGCACTAGCTCTATGACTCTCCTGCTGCCTCTCCCGGGCTTCGCCGGTCAAACCATCTAACTCAGCAGTCGCTGCATCTGCAGCCCTAAGGTTCTTTGTCGGGGTGCTATACCTCGGTAGGCCTGCTGACATGGAGTTAACCGAATCTCCTAGCCTAGGCACATATTACTTATGCATCTCGCCGATGAGGTTTTTCCCCTAATCTTTACACCATCTAGGCGGGTGGGACTAGTGTTAATCTTATTTGCCTTAGCATACTCACGCAGCATGATGTCCAATGCCTGTTGAGCTGCTGCTACTTTCTTAGCCCCCGCTAACATTTTCTTTCGAGTTTCCTCTAGCTCGGCCTATGCCTAAGCTAGATATACTATGGGATCTATAGGTGTAGTGAGGCTCTCTATTACCTACTGCAGTATGTTTTGTGGCATCTCTAGTTGAGGAAACCTCGAATGTGCTACCTTTGGAGTTATCTCCAGATCCTATATTGGATCTTTGCTCATGCCAATATCTGGCGTAGTCATCATCACCTCAACACAGATGGCGAGGCTAGTGATACACGAACCGCGAGCCGCGCTGACAGGAGGTTCTCCCGCCACGGTGACTCACTGCGGGTACGCACAGGAATCGTCAATGCCGATGTAGATCTTATGAGTGCCGAAGCTGACGAAGATCCGGTTGCATAGAGCGGGCAGTTGCCGATACTATGGGCATTGTCGCTGACGAAGTCCAGCGTGCCGAACCGCTGGACCATCCTGGAGAATATGCACACTCCAGTGGCGATGAAGTTTCCCGTATGGATCCTGACACCAGCTAGCGCTATTGCTGGCCCCATGGTAGGTGCCAACTATCGTGGTGGTGTCACGATAGATGCCATGGGTAGCCAAAAGATGGGGACAATGTGCACTAGTGGTATCCGGGTAGGGATAATGTAGTAGATCTACAGACGAAGAACAAACAACTCAACACACGATATACCCAGGTTCAATGCTCTCCTATCAAGATAAAACCTTTACTCCTGCTCTAGATCTTATATTATGATCTGTGGACTAGTACAAGTGCTCCTTCAGCTATATCAAGGAGAGGAATGAGATGAACTGATCCTACTCTCTTCTTGCTATAGGGCTTTTCCTTAGCCAAAATGGACCGAACCCCTCCTTGGAGGCCCTGGCTCACCTTATAAAGGGGTGTCCAGATTACTACTACGGCTTACGTGGCCCGGATATCCTACGAATAAGCTTGTCCCAATATATTAACTCGGCGCCCTCCTTTACTCTATTGCCATCCTCTGCATGGTAATGGTGTGGATGGCATGTTGTCTGACCGTTGGGGTCAGACATTGTCACATATGTGACGATCTTCTCTCTCCTTGATCCTCTATCATTTGTTGCTAGCTTCTCGTCTCTCCCTAGATTCCCTTGGGAGAGAGAAAAGCGCTGACCTTGGGTTGTCTTTATCCTTCTTGAGCAAGCCAACTCCTGCTCGGCCTTGGCAAAGATAACCCGGCCAAGATGGTACCTGTAAAGAGAGAGCGACCCACTCCACGTGTCGATATACTGCATATGCCGGTCGAGTCTCGCCCGTGTTGTACGGCTTTAGGATAACTCGGTTGTGATCCGGCCGACCCTTCTATGTTTCGGCCAGCTCACGCTTTGACCTGTTTATGCCTCGGTGGACTTTTGTCCTTATACCTCAGCCTGACCCTACCTGGGGTCATCCCCCCCAACATTGGGCTTCATAGCTGATAATGCATAGAGTATTTGTATGAAGTAGCAAGCCATCCAAGGATGTATCAAAGTCACACGAGGAGAGGAGCGTGTTAACCTTAGCTTGTAGGAGTTTGGCTCAAGCGCGATTCATTGGTCCACTTGGGGTGATTGTTGGTGTAGATGTAGGGACATCCGTAGGATGGGCTGCATCAGCTCCCCCCCTTGGGAAAGAGCCGTTCTCGACTCTTCATGGTTATCATCTTTAACATCCCATGGTAGGGTGAAAGGTCCTTGACATTGAATGTTGAGTGAAAGTTCACGGATGTCGTCTAGAGGGGGTGAATAGGGAGAATGTCATTTTGCGGCCCGAAAGTTGGGGTGTCCAGGCAACGCGGTACCCAAGTTCCCTGAAATCAGCCGGGATGACTAGAGTTGGTGTGCCAAATACTCAGAGGGTCTTTTTGGCATGAATTCAACTTTATGTTTCAATACAAAAAATCAGGCTAACAGCCGTCAAGTTGCCCCTCGCCTGTCAGTTCTCGTCGTTATGTCGCTCCTGTCGCTTAGGCGGGGTGGCTGTCACGTAGGCTTGCAGCGTTGGCATAGTGGATAGGACAACACCCCCTTCCCATCCCCTGCCCAGTGTATTGATGTGACAAAACAGGGCACATGTATCGGCGTTATAATTATTTTTTGTTTACTCAGAAGCTGGAACGGCCACGGCCACACGTCTCTCCTTGGACTTTCGTCCCTGTTGTTAACCACTACCTTAAAAGTGCATTGACGGTTCCACTGTTCCCCTGCCTCGCAGAAACCACTCTTCTTCTTCCTGTCATCTATCTTCTTCCCGTCTTCTCCTTGCCGCCATGGAAGGTCGTCGCACTCTAGAGTCAAGCTTCACTACCCATGATAATAATAAGATAGACGTTGTCTACACCAACGAGGAGGAGACAGTGGTGCGTGTCCTGGGGATGTACGAGGGTTGGCTTGGGATAGACGAGGACAAGTTTGTGGGATTATATGTCGAGTACACCCCGGAGCACCCATATGAAGGGAGTGAAATCGCCGTCGTTCAACTGACCATGAGGAAACACGTCCTCGTCTACCACCTCTCCCGGTTTGTAGATCTGCTCTCTGTAGCTAACCGCTTTTAGGGTTTTCTCCTCTTGTTCTTTATCCATTTGCTCATCTTGCAAATACTGGATTTTATTTAGGACCAAATAAATTATGACAAGACAATGTTGAGAGTCTTGATCTTGCATTTACTAAACTTTTCAAAATTATATTCATATGATGATCTTGCATTGACAAAATATTTGTAGTTATAAATTTTTGTGATGACAAACTACATACTTTCAGGACTGACAGGAATTGTCCGGTGCTGCGCCAGTTCCTTGTAGAAAAGGGAATTGTTTTCTGCACTGTCGACAAAACAACTGATTTTTTGAAATTTTATCAAGAGGGAACTATAATTCCAGCGTACAACTGGATCGATATTCAGAGTCTTGTCAAGATCCTAGGGGGCTCGAGGAAGGATGAAATGGCATCACTCGCAACTAGAATCCTCGATGAGTCGTAGGACAAAATGAAGGAAGATTTCCCTACAGATAGGCACGATTTCTGGGACGAGTGGCCGTTGTCTGATATAAACCTGAAGTATGCAGCCATAGATGCTTACGTGAACTACCAGCTGTACAAGAAGATCCATTTTTTCTATGTTACCTCGTGTTTTGCCCTATTTGCAAGAGGGAAGGTGAGCTTAGGGGAGCCCTTTGTAGAAAATGCAGAATAGCTGAGTTTGAAGATGCATATGCAAAGAAAATGGCTGCATCTGAAGCAGCTGACAAAGAGGCTGCAGAAGCAGCTGAAAGAGAGCTTGTAGTTGAAGCAGAACCAGCTGACAGAGAGGCTGCAGCTGAAGCAGCAAACAGAGAGGCTACATCTTCTAGCGGCAATAATCAGGCCTGTGATGCACCGCTAATTGTGCCGCAGGACGCTAAAGATAGAGAAGCCAAGTCAGATCCCAGGTGGGACGAAGCATTTCGTGAGCTATGGAGTACCTAGAATGGTCGCAGTTGGTCGCCTAGGAACGACGGCAAGTGCCTCAAGTGGTCTGATGAGAAGTGAATTAAATTTTACTTGTTAGTGTTATGTTTCTGTTTTGTGGAACTCAGTTAGCTTGTCAAGATGTCTAGCGCCTCAAGTGATAGTAGTAAAATAAATTTAACCCTCTTTGTGTATGCTTATGTATGTGTCTTGTAGCTTGTCAAGATGGTAGCTCGTTAACTGACAGTTTGAAAGAGTGCCCTTTTCCTCTCTCTCGCTAAACATATATGTTTCATTTTACCCAAATTGGTAGCAAATATAGAGAAGATTCTCACTTCGATAATTCGTTCCCTTTTGGACCCCCTTTTGCCTCCGATCAGGTAGCAAATCTACAGCAGCAAATCACACCAGGCAGAATACATTCATTCAGAAAACAAAAGAAATGTAGATATAGCTGTGCGTAGCTAAATAGGATATATCGATAGAAAGTAGGTTAGTTAACGAGGTTCGATGCATTCAGCCAGAAATAGGATATAGCTAGAAAGAAGCTGCTTAGCAGCAGCAGGAGCCGCCGTAGCTGCAGGCACATCCTGCAAGCGCCCGCGCCCCCGCCTCCTCCCTCCGGCGCTTCCTCCACTTCTTGCTACCCAGTCCCTTGATCTTGGGGGCCTTGGGCCTGATTGGAGGCATGCGACCCTCTTTGATGGCCACCCGCCGGAGGTTTCAGAGGTGAATTCTGAGAGCCTAGTGTTCAGCGATGTAGGCGTTGATGTTCACGGTCTCGCGCTCGCCGCCTTCGTGGATGCCGGAGCCCGGGGCCTCTGCATGCTTCAGTAAGGAGTTGAAGTCGGCCGCATGAGACTCACCCAGCAAGGCGATCCCTTGTAGAAGGGCACGGAGCCACCCCTGAAGAAGGCGTCAGATTGGCGATTTCTCCTCAAGACTGACGTCGAGTCTTGGTGTGGATGGACTCATCATCGCTGCAGACGTCGCTGCCGGAAACCTATTGGAAGAAAGGAAAATGGGGGAGTAGATGATGTAAGAAGACCGAGCAAACGAAATGCAAACAAGCAAATCCTAATAAACCAAGATCTAGCATCCAACGATGGGAACAGTAGAAGAACCAGGGGAGGGGAGCAAACCCTAGTTACCTCCGACCATGGGTCGTCGATGCCGGTGTCATAGGGGTTCAGCGGAGCGATGTACTTATCTAGATCGTAGGTGCCCAAGAAGTGCTTGATATGCTTGTGACCGGTGGGGGGCTCCTCTTTGGCGGCCCCGTCGGTAGCGGGGACGGGGGCCTGGACTGGAACGGCGGCTGCCATCGATGGCTCGACTAGGGCCTGGACAGGGACGGCGGATGCTTTCAATGCGTCGAGGGGGACCGTCGAGGAGACGGGGGCCTCCTCACCGGCGGCCTCGGAGGCGACGATGGCCGCCTTATCCTCCTCCGCCATCGTCGGCATGGACGGGGTATTCTTAGGAGTATGCAGGTGCTGGTGGGACAGTGGAGAGGGTTGCGTGGGGGGAGTGAGTGAGAGTGAGAGTGGGTGTACGGAGAGGGGCAATATAGTTAAGGTGGATGGAAGCAAAGCACGTTTCGTTGCACCACCGTGCAACGCACCGCGCAGTCTACTGCACCGTGCACCGCGACATGCGCACGGTACATCACATTTTTTTCCCGAGCCATGCAGGGCAGTTCTGTATTGAGCCACATGCAAAGGGCGTATACACAATTTCTATGTACGAAGTTTGACACGGCCCTAAAATTGGCGATAGTTAAAAGTGGAAATGTAGAGGGGAAGGTTGGTGGTTGTACGGCGATATTTGTGGGGTTGTGCTAGATCGGGTAGAGGGATGTGTTGATGGCTGCGAGGGACTCGATGAAGGCGGAGACGTTAGGTCTCGTTGATCTCAGCTCTTCGGCCTCCGGCTAGCACGTGCAAGCTTCTTATGGTGGGGCCTAGTTGGAAGTGAGATTGAGAGCCGCTGCGTAAAAAATGGGATATGTCTTATTAAAATCAAGTGGCAATAAATTGTAGCTGTCCATCAACAACCGTGCACTCGATGACGCATGTGTTGTGTCATAGTAGTAGCAGCAGTAGGCTTTTCAGACTTGATTAAACAGGACATGACCGCTCGACGACTTTTTCAATGGACGGCTTCGTGTTCCTTCTTGTAGAAGTCTCGCTGAGGGAGACGTCCGTGATGTCTCACGCTGTACTGTGAAGGGCATGACGTGTGCAACGATCATCGTTGGATCACACAAAATCAACGGTTGGTGCGCACAATCCACATGACAATTGTGACAACCAATCAGGGAGTAGCAGACAGAGTGAGCACATGTTTGGGCTTCTACGAAAGATAGAGAGGGGGCAAAACTGAGTAATGTCAAAAAACCAAGGGCAAAACTGAGTAGTATAAAAATGGAAAGTGAGTGTCGTGTACAATGAAATACATGGATCAACCAATGGCATTGCATGTCAGTTCTTCTCACAAACCACATAAGGATACACCAGTGTCATTGCATGTGTGTTCCTTCCACAAACCGCATATGGATCCACCAGTGTCATTGCATGTCTGTTCTTTACATGAACCACACCCAGTGTCATTGCATTTCTGTTCCTCTAAACAAACCACACATGGATCCACCTAGTGTGATTGCATGTTTGTTCTTCTCATGAACCACACATGGATCCACCAGTGTCATTGCAAGTGTGTTCTTCTCATGAACCACAGCCAGTGTCATCGCATGTATGTTCTTCTCACAAACCACACATGGATCCACCAGTGTCATTGCAAGTGTGTTCTTTTCATGAACCACATCTAGAGTCATTCCATGTCTATTCTTCTAAACAAACCACACATGGATCCACCTAGTGTGATTGCATGTTTGTTCTTCTCATGAACCACACCTACTGTCATTGCATGTCCGTTCCTCTAAACAAACCACACATGGATCCACCTAGTGTCATTGCATGTCTGTTCTTTTCACAAACAACACATGGATCCACCAGTGTCATTGCATGTGTGTTCTTTTCATGAACCACAACTAGTATCATTGCATGTGTGTTCTTCTAAACAAACCACACATGGATCCATCCAGTGTCATTGCATGTCTATTCCTCTAAACAAACCACACATGGATCCACCCAGTGTCATTGCATGTCTGTTCTTTTCACAAACCACGCATGGATCCACCAGTGCCATTGCATGTGTGTTCTTTTCATGAACCACAAGTAGAGTCATTGCATGTGTGTTCTTCTAAACAAACCACACATGGATCCACCCAGTGTCATTGCATGTCTATTCCTCTAAACAAACCACACATGGATCCACCTAGTGTCATTGCATGTCTGTTCTTCTCACAAACCACACAAGGAACCACTAGTGTTATTGCATGTGTGTTCTTTTCATGAACCACACATGGATACACCAGTGGCATTGCATGTGTGTTTGTTTCATGAACCACACATGGATCCACCAGTGTCATTGGATGTGTGTTCTTCTCATGAACCACACATGGATCCACCAGTGTCATTGCACGTATGTTCTTTTCATGAACCACAGCTAGAGTCATTGCATGTCTGTTCCTTCCACAAACCACATATGGATCCACCAGTGTTATTGCATGTCTGTTCTTTTCATGAACCACACCCAGTGTGATTTCATGTTTGTTCCTCTAAACAAACCACACATGGATCCACCAGTGTCATTGCATGTGTGTTCTTTTCATGAACCACAACTAGTGTCATTGCATGTGTGTTCTTCTAAACAAACCACACATGGATCCACCCATTGTCATTGCATGTCTGTTCCTCTAAACAAACCACACATGGATCCACCCAGTGTCATTGCATGTCTTTTCTTTTCAGAAAACCACACATGGATCGACCAGTGTCATTGCATGTGTGTTCTTTTCATGAACCACAACTAGTGTCATTGCATGTCTGTTCCTCTAAACAAACCACACATGGATCCACCCAGTGTCATTGCATGTTTGTTCTTTTCATAAACCACGCATGGATCCACCAGTGTCATTGCATGTGTGTTCTTTTCATGAACCAAAAAAAGAGTCATTGCATGTCTGTTCTTCTAAACAAACCACACATGGATCCACCTAGTGTCATTGCATGTATGTTCCTCTAAACAAACCACACATGGATCCACCCAGTGTCATTGCATGTTTGTTCCTCTCACAAACCACACAAGGATCCACCAGTGTCATTGCATGTGTGTTCTTTCATGAACCACACATGGATACACCAGTGTCATTGCATGTGTGTTCTTTCCATGAACCACACATGGATCCACCAGCGTCATTGGATGTGTGTTCTTCTCATGAACCACACATGGATCCACCGGTGTCATTGCATGTCTGTTCTTTTCATGAACCATAGCTAGAGTCATTGCATATCTGTTTCCTTCCACAAACCACATATGGATCCACCAGTGTCATTGCATGTTTGGTCTTTTTATGAACCACACCCAGTGTCATTGCATGTCTGTTCCTCTAAACAAACCACACATCAATCCACCTAGTGTGATTGCATGTCTGTTCTTTTCACGAACCACACATGGATCCACCAGTGTCATTGCATGTGTGTTCTTCTCATGAACCAGAGCCAGTGTCATTACATTTATGTTCTTCTCACAAACCACACATGGATCCACTAGCGTTATTGCATGTCTGTTCCTCTAAATAAACCACACATGGATCCACCTAGTGTGATTGCATGTCTGTTCTTTTCATGAACCACAGCTAGAGTCATTGCATGTCTGTTCCTTCCACAAACCACATATGGATCCACTAATGTCATTGCATGTCTGTTCTTTTCATGAACCACACCTAGTGTGATTGCATGTCTGTTCTTTTCACAAACCACACATGGATCCACCAGTGTCATTGCATGTGTGTTCTTTTCATGAACCACAACTAGTGTCATTACATGTGTGTTCTTCTAAACAAACCACCAATGGATCCACCTAGTGTCATTGCATGTCTGTTCCTCCAAACAAACCACACATGGATCCACCTAGTGTAATTGCATGTCTGTCATTTTTACAAACCACACATGGATCCACCAGTGTGATTGCATGTCTGTTCTTTTTATGAACCACAGCTTGAGTCATTGCATGTGTGTTCCTTCCACAAACCACACATGGATCCACCAGTGTCAATGCATGTCTGTTCTTCTCATGAACCTCACCCAGTGTGATTGCATGTATGTTCCTCTAAACAAACCACACATGGATCCACCAGTCTCATTGCATGTGTGTTCTTCTCATGAACCACAGCCAGTATCATTGCGTGTATGTTCTTCTCACAAACCACACTAGGATCCACCAGTGTTATTGCATGTGTGTTCTTCTCATGGACCACACACAGTGTCATTGCATGTCTGTTCCTTTAAACAAACCACACATGGATCCACCTAGTGTGATTGCATGTCTATTCTTTTCACAAACCACACATGGATCCACCTAGTGCGATTGAATGTCTGTTCTTTTCACAAACCACACATGGAACCACAGCCAGTGTCATTGCATGTATGTTCTTCTCACAAACCACACATGGATCTACCAGTGTCATTGCACGTGTTATTTTCATGAACCACAGCTAGAGTCATTGCATGTATGTCCTTCTAAACAAATCACACATGGATCTACCTAGTGTGATTGCATGTCTGTTCTTCTAACCAAACCACACATGGATCCACCTAGTGTGATTGCATGTCTGTTCTTTTCACAAACCTCACATGGATCCACTAGTGTCATTGCATGTGTGTTATTTTCGTGAACCACAACTAGAGTCATTGCATGTCTGTTCTTCTAAACAAACCACACATGGATCCACCAGTATCATTGCATGTATGTCCTCTAAACAAACCACACATGGATCCACCTAGTGTGATTGCATGTCTGTTCTTTTCATGAACGACAGCTAGAGTCATTGCATGTCTTTTCATTCCACAATCCACATATGGATCCACCAGTGTCATTGCATGTCTGTTATTTTCATGAACCACACCCAGTGTCATTGCATGTCTGTTCCTCTAAACAAACCACACATGGATCCACCTAGTGTGATTGCATGTTTGTTCTTTTCATGAACCACAGCTCGAGTCATTGCATGTGTGTTCCTTCCACAAACCACATATGGATCCACTAGTGTCATTGCATGTCTGTTCTTTTCATGAACCACACCCAGTGTGATTTTATGTTTGTTCCTCTAAACCAACCACACATGGATCCACTAGTGTCATTGCATGTGTGTTCTTTTAATGAACCACAACTAGTGTCATTGCATGTGTGTTCTTCTAAACAAACCACACATGGATCCACCCAGTGTCATTGCATGTATGTTCCTCTAAACAAACCACACATAAATCCACCCAGTGTTATTGCATGTCTGTTCTTTTCACAAACCACGCATGGATTACTACAACAAAATAGTCACGTAGCGACGCTGTTTATTAGACGCTTTCTACGCTCGTCTCTATGTGAATAATGAATAGTGTATAAAGACGTTTTGTGAGACGCTACCCGTGTTGTTCCAAAGTATACATGCCCACCTCTTAGTCCACCACTAGGACCAACGATGGCCATTGGATCAATTCTCCTTCTCCCCGTGACTTAGAAAGGAAAACATGGAAAACCTAGAACCGCTGCCACATCTTTCCTTCCCTCTGCCAAACCAGGGTGCATAGACGGCGTAACGGTGGGCGTGCGCTTCTCACGCTGTACATCTCTCCCTTCGATCCCGCTCTCCCTGTGCCAGTCTCAAGCTCATCAGATTTCCCCATGGTCTTGCTGAGCCCCCGGCCGCTCGTAGGCGACGCCTCCACGATGGCACCAACGGTTGATTTCCTCGACGATGTGGAGGTTTTCTCGATCAAGCCCGCCCCGTTGGGACCCTATCGTACCACAGTACCACGATCCACATCAGCCACCTCTCGCCGGCTATCTAGTGGTGCCCACCCATCACCTTTATCCAGATAATCACACACTTCTCCGTGAGATGCAAGCTCCGCCATGCCCCTCCTTCCTGGTCCTTTCCCCACCCCAGCCTCATCGTCGGCTCTGCCTGATTTGTTTTAACGAGTAAAAGGTTTGCCCCCAAGGCCCCAACAGGTATCATTCCTCGTTAATTGTCTATTGCTTCAAAATTAGTGGTCGCGTGAATAGTTGATTTACATTCCACTCTGCTTTGACAGTTCAGGACACACTGAATCCCCTTTTCAGCTGGGAGCTTAGCGTGTGATCGAGGAGTGCGGATGTCATCATTTTTAAGTTCCGTCAGTACAGCCAACAGACGGTATTTTACACGGATGCAGTACGTAACAGCTTTATCATACTACCTACTAGCTTATGCACGTCTAAGCTTTTTGTACTAGCATGAATGCTAATGATATGTGGCAGATATTGCAGAGCTATTAGGACAACTCGATTGGACCCAGATTCCTTTTATGGCTCAGTTATGTGAATCTTGCATTGTGCAGTTTTCGCAAGAACTGCGATGATAGGTATAATTCATATATTGGCCTTGTTCTCCTTACCATATCCATTTAAGCTACTCAATCTGTATTTGAAATTTGATGTTTTATGTTTGGTTTTGTTTACAAACAGGAGCAGATGGTAACGGCTGACACTGATGGCATGGATAGATATATTCTGAGTCAAACAAAAACATTTTCCATCTACTCAATTTTCTATGGAAAATATAGAAGAGCCATTCTCCTTAGGTATATTTCCTTGAACATGACACTACCTTGACATTTGGATACACTTTATGCTAAAATATTCAACTGACGCACATATTACCACTATTTTTCTTGCAGATTTCTTGGGGGAAATTCAACAAAATTAGCTGGCAGAAAAGTATATCGTCATGTATCAAGTGTGAACCATAAAATGTTCTTTTGTCCGGCTAGTTGGCTTCCTCTCTCGCCTTTTTCTAAACTGTGCCCTGACATCGGAATTCACATTTAAATTGGTGTCATGCACTAGTTTGCGAAGCTTATGTCTAATTAACTTACATGCTCTGTAGGGTGTTGGATGACTGCAAAGGACATGTACAGATGCACTGGACGGACACTGAAGATATGGGCTGGCTGTAAATAGAAAGTTTGTACATAGATCATGTTAATTTGAGACAAAATGTTTGTAAAATTTTAATACTCCAATTGTATATTTCGGCTTGTGGATGATTTAAGCTGTTGTCAACTTAATTACTTCACCACGAGCTATATGAATAGTGTAATTTTGTACTATATGTAATTTTTATGTCCTGAACACTATATCAGGAACACATGGAAAATCTTTTGGTTGTTTGTATGTTGTGTATTGTTTCAATTCGACAAGCTATAATATTTCCTCAAAGAAAAAGAAAAACTGGCGTCTAGAAAGAGAGAGCCCCTGGCGTCAACATGCAAATAGGATAAATTGCGCTAAATATGGAGAGCAATACAATTTTAATTATATTTTGTCAAAACTGGCGTATTTGAGACGCAATGTCACGTCACTGGGATAGTAGAGACGATATGAAAATCCATATAAGAAAGCGTCTTTAGACTCGTAGAGAAGCAAAATAATCGTCTCATCTTTTTGTAAACACGCTCACCAAAGCGTCCCTATTATCTTTGAGACGGTGCATTAGAAGACGCACCTGAGACGCTTAACCACAATGACTTTATGATGCCCTAGAGATGATATAAAATGTCATTAACTCTTAGATTTTGCGTCTCTACATGACTATTTTCTTGTAGTGATCCACCAGTGTCATTGCACGTGTGTTTTTTTCATGAACCATAACTAGTGCCATTGCATGTGTGTTCTTCTAAACAAACCACACATGGATCCACCTAGTGTTATTGCATGTCCGTTTCTCTAAACAAACCACGCATGGATCCACCTAGTGTCATTGCATGTCTGTTCTTTTCACGAACCACACATGGATCCTCCAGTGTCATTGCATGTGTGTTCTTTTCATGAATCACAACTAGTGTCATTGCATGTGTGTTCTTCTAAACAAACCACACATGGATCCACCCAGTGTCATTGCATGTCTGTTCCTCTAAACAAACCACACATGGATCGACCTAGTGTGATTGCATGTCTGTTATTCTCACAAACCACACATGGATCCACCAGTGCCATTGCATGTGTGTTCTTTTCATGAACCACACATGGATACACCAGTGTGATTGCATGTGTGTTCTTTTCATGAACCACACATGGATCCACCAGTGTCATTGGATGTGTGTTCTTCTCATGAACCACACATGGATCCACCAGTGTCATTGCATGTCTGTTCTTTTAATGAACCATAGCTAGAGTCATCGCGTGTCTGTTCCTTCCACAAACCACATATAGATCCATTAGTGTCATTGCATGTCTATTCTTTTCATGAACAATACCCAGTGTCATTGCATGTCTGTTCCTCTAAACAAACCACACATGGATCCACCTAGTGTGATTGTATGTCTGTTCTTTTCATGAACCACACATGGATCCACCAGTGTCATTGCATGTGTATTCTTCTCATGAACCACAGCCAGTGTCATTGCATGTATGTTCTTCTCACAAACCACACATGGATCCACCAGTGTCATTGCATGTTTGTTCCTCTAAACAAACCAGACACATGGATCCACCTAGTGTGATTGCGTGTCTGTTCTTTTCATGAACCACAGCTAGAGTCATTGCATGTCTGTTCCTTCCACAAACCACATATGGATCCACCAGTGTCATTGCATGTCTATTCTTTTCATGAACCACACCTAGTGTGATTGCATGTCTGTTCATCTAAACAAACCACACGTGGATCTACCTAGTGTCATTGCATGTCTGTTCTTTTCACAAACCACACATGGATCCACCAGTGTCATTGCATGTCTATTCTTTTCATGAACCACACCTAGTGTGATTGCATGTCTATTCTTCTAAACAAACCACACGTGGATCCACCTAGTGTCATTGCATGTCTGTTCTTTTCACAAACCACACATGGATCCACCAGTGTCATTGCATGTGTGTTCTTTTCATGAACCACAACTAGAGTCATTGCATGTCTGTTCGTCTAAACAAACCACACATGGATCCACCCAGTGTCATTGCATGTATGTTACTCTAACCAAACCACACATGGATCCACCTAGTTTGATTGCATGTCTGTTCTTTTCACAAATCTCACATGGATCCACTAGTGTCATTGCATGTGTGTTATTTTCATGAACCACAACTAGAGTCATTGCATGTCTGTTCTTCTAAACAAACCACACATGGATCCACCCAGTATCATTGCATGTATGTTCCTCTAAACAAACCACACATGGATCCACCTAGTGTGATTGCATGTCTGTTCATTTCATGAACGACAGCTAGAGTCATTGCATGTCTGTTCATTCCACGATCCACCAGTGTCATTGCATGTCTGTTATTTTCATGAACCACACCCAGTGTCATTGCATGTCTGTTCCTCTAAACAAACAACACATGGATCCACCTAGTGTGATTGCATGTTTGTTCTTTTCATGAACCGCAGCTCGAGTCATTGCATGTGTGTTCCTTGCACAAACCACATATGGATCCACCAGTGTCATTGCATGTCTGTTCTTTTGATGAACCACACCCAATGTGATTTCATGTTTGTTCCTCTAAACAAACAACACATGGATCCACCAGTGTCATTGCATGTGTGTTGTTTTCATGAACCACAACTAGTGTCATTGCATGTGTGTTCTTCTAAACAAACCACACATGGATCCACCCAGTGTCATTGCATGTCTGTTCCTCTAAACAAACCACACATGGATCCACCTAGTGTCATTGCATGTCTGTTCTTTTCAAAAAACCACACATGGATCCACCAGTGTCATTGCATGTGTGTTCTTTTCATGAACCACAACTAGTGTCATTGCATGTGTGTTCTTCTAAAAAAACCACACATGGATCCACCTAGTGTCATTGCATGTCTGTTCCTCTAAACAAACCACACATGGATCCACCCAGTATCATTGCATGTCTGTTCTTTTCACAAACCACGCATGGATCCACCAGTGTCATTGCATGTGTGTTCTTTTCATGAACCACAAATAGAGTCATTGCATGTCTGTTCTTCTAAACAAATCACACATGGATCCACCCAGTGGCATTGCATGTATGCTCCTCTAAACAAACCACACATGGATCCATGCAGTGTCATTGCATGTCTGTTCCTCTCACAAACCACACAAGGATCCACCAGTGTCATTGCATGTGTGTTCTTTTCATGAATCACACATGGATACACCAGTGTTAGTGCATGTGTGTTCTTTTCATGAACCACACATGGATCCACCAGTGTCATTGGATGTGTGTTCTTCTCGTGAACCACACATGGATCCACCGGTGTCATTGCATGTCTGTTCTTTTCATGAACCATAGTTAGAGTCATTGCACATCTGTTCCTTCCACAAACCACATATGGATCCACCAGTGTCATGGCATGTATATTTATTTTCATGAACCACACCCAGTGTCATTGCATGTCTGTTCCTCTAAACAAACCACACATGGATCCACCTAGTGTGATTGCATGTCTGTTCTTTTCATGAACCACATATGGATCCACCTGTGTCATTTCATGTGTGTTCTTCTCATGAACCAGAGCCAGTGTCATTGCATTTATGTTCTTCTCACAAACCACACATGGATCCACCAGTGTCATTGCATGTCTGTTCCTCTAAACAAACCACACATGGATCCACCTAGTGTGATTGCATGTCTGTTCTTTTCATGAACCACAGCTAGAGTCATTGCATGTCTGTTCCTTCCACAAACCACATATGGATCCACTAGTGTCATTGCATGTCTATCTTTTCATGAACCACACCCAGTGTGATTGCATGTCTATTCCTCTAAACAAACCACACATGGATCCACCTAGTCTCATTGCATGTATGCTTTTTCACAAACCACACATGGATCCACCAATGGCATTGCATGTGTGTTCTTTTCATGAACCACAACTAGAGTCATTGCATGTCTGTTCTTCTAAACAAACCACACATGGATCCACCAAGTGACATTGCATGTTTATTCCTCTAAACAAACCACACATGGATCCACCTAGTGTGATTGCATGTCTGTTCTTTTCACAAACCACACATGGATCCACCAGTGTCATTGCATGTGTGTTCTTTTCATGAACCACAACTAGAGTCATTGCATGTCTGTTCTTCTAAAAAAAACCACACATGGATCCACCTAGTGTCATTGCATGTCTGTTCCTCTAAACAAACCACACATGGATCCACCTAGTGTGATTGCATGTCTGTTCTTTTCATGAACCACACATGGATCCACCAGTGTAATTGCATGTGTGTTCTTTTCATGAACCACAACTAGAGTCATTGCATGTGTGTTCTTCTAAACAAACCACACATGGATCCAACCAGTGTCATTGCATGTTTGTTCCTCTAAACAAACCACACATGGATCCACCTAGAGTCATTGCGTGTGTGTTCTTTTCACAAACCACACATGGATCCACTAGTGTCATTGCATGTGTGTTCTTTTCATGAACCACAAGTAGTGTCATTGCATGTCTGTTCCTCTAAACAAACCACACATGGATCCACCTAGTGTGATTGCATGTCTGTTCTTTTCACAAACCACACATGGATCCACCAGTGTCATTGCATGTGTGTTCTTTTCATGAACCACAACTACTGTCATTGCATGTGTGTTATTCTGAACAAACCACCCATGGATCCACCCAGTGTCATTGCAAATCTGATCCTCTAAATAAACCACACATGGATCCACCTAGTGTGATTGCATGTCTGTTATTTTCACAAACCACACATGCATCCACCAGTGTCATTGCATGTGTGTTCTTTTCATGAACCACAACTAGAGTCATTGCATGTCTGTTCTTCTAAACAAACCACACATGGATCCACCCAGTGTCATTGCATGTCTGTTCCTCTAAACAAACCACACATGGATCCACCTAGTGTGATTGCATGTCTGTTCTTTTCAAGAACCACACATGGATCCAACAGTGTCATTGCATGCGTGTTCTTCTCATGAACCACAAGTAGAGTCATTACATGTGTGTTCTTCTAAACAAACCACACATGGATCCACCTTGTGTGATTGCATGTCTGTTCCTCTAACAAACCACACACGTATCCACCTAGTGTGATCGCATGTCTGTTCTTTTCACAAACCACACATGGATCCACCCTGTGTCATTTCATGTCTGTTCTTTTCATGAACCACACTTGGATCCACCTAGTGTGATTGCATGTCTATTATTTTCATGAACCACAGCTTGAGTCATTGCATGTATGTTCCTTCCATAAACCACATATGGATCCACCAGTCTCATTGCATGTCTCTACTTCTCATGAACCACAACCATTGTGATTGCATGTCTGTTCCTCTAAACAAACCACACATGGATCCACCAGTGTCATTGCATGTGTGTTCTTCTCATGAACCACAACCAGTGTCATTGCATGTATGTTCTTCTCACAAACCACACAAGGATCCACCAGTGTCATTGCATATGTGTTCTTCTCATGAACCACACCCAGTGTCATTGCATGTATGTTCCTCTAAACAAACCACACATGGATGACTCTAGCTGTGATTGCATGTCTGTTCTTTTCACAAACCACACATGGATCCACCTAGTGTGATTGCATGTCTGCTCTTTTCACAAACCACACATGGATCCACCTAGTGTGATTGCATGTCTGTTCTTTTCACAAACCACACATGGAACCATAGCCAGTGTCATTACATGTATGTTCTTCTCACAAACCACACATGGATCCACCAGTGTCATTGGATGTGTGTTCTTTTCATGAACCACAGCTAGAGTCATTGCATGTCTGTTCTTCTAAACAAACCACACATGGATCCACCTAGTGTGATCGAATGTCTGTTCTTCTCATGAACCACACCCACTGTCATTGCATGTCTGTTCCTCTAAACAAACCACACATGGATCCACCTAGTGTGATTGCATGGCTGTTCTTTTCACAAACCACACATGGATCCACCTAGTGTGATTGCATGTCTGTTCTTCTAAACAAACCACACATCGAACCACAGCCAGTGTCATTGCATGTATGTTCTTCTCACAAACAACACATGGATCCACCAGTGTCATTGCATGTGTGTTCTTTTCATGAACCACAACTAGAGTCATTGCATGTCTGTTCTTCTTAACAAACCACACATGGATCTACCCAGTGTCATTGCATTTCTGTTCCTCTAAACAAACCACAAATGGATCCACCTAGTGTGATTGCATGTCTGTTCTTTTCATGAACGACAGCTAGAGTCATTGCATGTTTGTTCCTTCCACAAACCACATATTGATCCACCAGTGTCATTGCATGTATGTTCTTTTCATGAACCACACCCAGTGTCATTGCATGTCTGGTCCTCTAAACAAACCACACATGGATCCACCTAGTGTGATTGCATGTCTATTCTTTTCATGAACCACAGCTAGAGTAATTGCATGTGTGTTCCTTCCACAGACCACATATGGATTGTAACACCCTCAAATCGGCCCTATGCAAGTTTTGGCCCTTTCCGCCAAACCCGCATAGAAACGATTCAAGGACGCCCACCAGGAACTTTCGTGCGGGTGGAAAACGAAGTAATACCATTACACAACAGTCCTCAATGGGACCCACAGAACAGATATATATACAACATGACTCCAAGAGTCAAGAATACAGATATACAATACAAAGATCCAAATCACCTTGAAAACGTTACAGCATTCGAGTACGGACAAGATGCAAATTGGGCTAAGAGCCCTGAAGAATAACCAATGGCGTCCATAACCCTGCCCAGGCCAAGCCGGAAGGGTAACCCTGCTAACGACGTCGATCTCAAACCTGCTAAAACAAAACGGGTGCCGACAAAGGGCAAAGGGAAAAGAGGAGCGTCAGTACTGATGCCAGTACACAACGAGGCCTACATAGGTATGGTGGGCTGAAGCGGCAGCGCAGAGGCACTAAACAACCTATAGAGACTCGATACAACTGGCGGTTATCAGAGAGGGATAAGAAAGACCTATTCGGATCCAACCTGAAGCTAACACCAAACAAACCCATCCCGGTATTTCCCCCTCGAGACCAAACGAGGAAGTCGGACCAAGGAACTCACACAGTTGGCAATTTTACTCATTCCGTTATAGTTGCAGCAATTACTAATCAGATATAGATATCAAGAGTCATCCTGAGGCATAAGTAGTGGGTATTTTTAATTAACATTCTGTTGTAGTTGGAACATTTACTAATCAGATATAATTGTGCTAAGGAATCCCAAAACCCAGCAGTGGTTGGCACTTTTATCACATTCCATTGGAGTTGTAATACCTACTAGGCATATATAACAAACAACCCAGATCCACCAGTTGTTGGCATTTTTAATATCCATTCCGTTATAGTTGAATCTGATTACTAGTCATCTATTAAGTCAAGTTTATAGCACTACTTTAGTTATGCTTGTCTATGATCGAGATACTGTGCTCCAAGTCGTCCATAACCGCGGACATGGCTTTCAGAAAGTTTTACCCTGCAGGGGTGCACAAATAGCAACACACACTCGATCAACCTCGGAAAAACCAACTCAAAACCCAACGAGGCATTCACGACAAAGCGATCACAGATTCAGAAATATTTCAGGGGCCACCCACTAAGCTACCCGCAATGAAGTTGGCGGCTCCTAACAGACCTGTGGTTTGCGGCGATTACTGTAAACGACGGGAACCCAAAGTGTGACTGGCTTTGTCGAGACCGCAAAAACGTATGCCGATCCAAAATAGCACAGTGCTCCACGCACAATCTTAAATAAAACAGTAAAGCATGGCATAAGTACAGGATAGTAACAAAGCCCCAAACTACTTTGTGGCCCCAAGAAATATAAATGAATCAAGCTCTAGCTCAGGGGGGTCCATAAGGCCTCCCGGATGTGGATAGTGGGAAAAATCAAGGAACAGGTATCAAGTACTCGGGGTCCTACGGGACACAAGTGAGCGTGGAAGAACCAAATAACATCTATTGCCCACCGATGCCTCTGCATTAGTTATATCTAGGATTTTAATAGTTGTAATTAAAGTCATGATCATCTCCACCAATCAACATCTCCACCAATAAACATCTGCCAGCATTCCAACAACTGTGGTACTTGACAACACGAGATCACACCTGAGCAAGCAACTACGACTCGCAAGGCCAGCTATCTACCAAACTCAAGTAATAGGAGGTGTCCAAGGCAATGTAGAGGCTGCACGGGATATAACTGGTGTACGGAAACTAAAGCATCGCGACACGGATAGCAATAGATCAACAGGAGGAAATAAAGACTATAAATGCAAAATAGGTAGAAGGGGGAGAGGTGCTCTCCTGGGAAACACTGCCGACGGATCATATCTGGAGAACTTGTCGATACTCGCAACATCTCATCGGCCTAATCCGCGAAGAAGCAAACACTAGAAGAAACACCGGATGCACGATTTAATACTACGGCAGAAGATCCGGCATGATTATGATATGATGCATGGCATGACAAAGATGCGATGCAACTAGGCAATATTAAGCGGAACCAGGGTCCCGACAATTAACTAAACGGTTCAAGTTGTTTAGCTACCCCGCAATTAAATGTTGTCATAACAAGGCAAAACATGGTATCGGTTTGCTACACAAATTTAAATGGAGTCCAGAATAAGACAAAGATATCCCGCATAAACACTCCATATTTAATTATGAGTGAATCGACGAAATAACCCGGACCCACAAAATATGGACGCATGCATGAACAATTTAATATCCGACAGTTGATAATGTCATATTATAAAAATAGGGGTCTCAGATAGAGGGGTCACACATATGGGTTCGGCAGATCTTGGTTCCGGGGGTTCGGGGTTTGACAGGGTTCGACGGGGGAACGGTTCGACGAGAATCGGTCTCGAACAACGGAAGGAGAACTTGGTGTCCTTGAGGAAGTACTTGGTGTATCCATGTCGATGACCTTGGCGTCCGGGTTCTCGGGCATCGCAGCCGGGAATAACTTGTCGCTTCCGTGGAGATCTTGGTTCGGCCTCGATCAATGCGTTCGGGAGCAGATCTTGGTGTTCCGGGCATCTTCCGGTCGAGGCCTCGGCGTCCATGCAGGAGATATCTTCAGGGTCTCGACCAACTTGGCGTACATGTGGCAATCTTTTCGCTTCAGGTAGGAGTCCTTGGCATCGGATCCAGGATGGAGTACTTGAGGGTCCGAGAGGGAGAAAGGCGCCGGGTTCAGTCTTGCCATCGATGACGGTCTTGGCGGGATATCCGGGTTCGACACAGTTCTTCGGCTTCACTCCAACCATCGGTCTCGGTCGCCCGCATGGTGTCGTAGATCTTGTCGGGATGCCCCAAAAAACTTGTACGTTGCGAGGGTCTAGTGTCGTGGTGGTGTCACGGCAGATGCCATGGATAGGCTAAAGGTGGGGACTAATACGCGCTAGGGGAATCCAGGGAGGGATAGTGGAGTGATTCTCCACACAGAAGTTTGTATTGCTTTCCTTTCAAGATTACAAGTGCTCCTAGAGCTGTATTGGTGAGAGGAGGAAGAAGGAGCTCTCTTACTCTTGCCCACAGTTCACCCCTAGAACCTTAACCAAAACCCTATGGCCTCAAAGAACTCAACCTTCATCGAACCCTAGCCCCCCTTATATAGAGGAGGCTCATTCCCCGCTTAGGGCATACGTGGAGGCATATTCCTAAGAATATGCCTCCTCCCAAAGTGGTAACCGACCGGGTGCTTTTCCCCACACACATGCTTTAGCTACGTAAGCCTCTGCGGCGCCTGCGTCAGCCGACATGGGCATCGTCACCCTTGTCGGCAATGACCCGGTGGTCCTGCCCTTGCTTTCTTCGCTCATGCAGTGCGTACCGGACCTTCTTTTTTACCAGAGAGATTCCTTCCTTCTCCTAGAAGCTAAGCAGGGATCCAGATCATAGTAGATCCGGCCACACCTGTTCCTGCATATAAGTTAGACAAGCACTTCCGACTTACTCCTTAAGTCGGATGAGACAATGTTAGGCGACCCCCCCTGGTCCGGGTTACTCCGTGATCTGGCCTGCCTTGAGGTGACCCGGCCAGCATCCGCTTTGACCTTGCCGAACCTCGGCTAACTCGGCCCTTATACCCCGGAGTGACCCTACCGGGGGGTATCCCCCCCAACATCTAGCAACCGAAACAGCATCACCACAACGAAACACCAGAACCACAACCACACATACATCACCACAACGCATCCCCAACAGAGTACATCGTGTAACGCCAAAAGGCCAGATACGACTCAAACTTCCTGATTAACAGGTGGCCTGGACGTGGAGAGCTCGGGTCGAGGACCACGGCGGCGGGTGGCTCGGGTGGTAGGCACACAGTGACAGGGCCGAGACGGTAAGAGGCAGCCCGTGAGGAACACGCTGGGAAGGCGAAGGCGCTGGCGACGACGATCTACTGGAGGCACCCGTGGGGGAGGACACAGGAAGATGGCGACGCTGCACGGGGCGGGAATGGCTCGTGGCCGGACGTAGAGGGGCAGGGAGAGGACGCGGGGCCGGCGAGCTCTTCCGGGGGGAGGACGACGCGAGGAGGGAGCAGTGGATCTTTGTAACTACCTCGGTGAATTACGCTCCTAGTTACAAGCCTGGATGAGCAGAAATGGTTGAAATAGTACGGTGGGGCCCAAATGCCACTCACAGGTAGACCTTTCGGCCGTCCCAACCATTTCCAAACATCGGGACAAGAGCAGGCGTAATGGCAGCGAAGGATCAACTACATACACAAATGAGTATGTATGCAAGCCACCATACAATAGTACATCAGAGCCATTCCATCTAAAAAGAAAGGAAATATAGCAACGCCATACGGCAAGATCCAAATACCCTAGATAGATATAATAGTTTAGGATATCTCCTCATACATCAAACATCAGAGTATCAAAGTGAGCGGAAGACAAAATCCGAGTACGGATAAGAAGAAAATCGGCATAAGATGCCCCATAAATAAACACATCCCGCCCACAGATCTCACGGATCCTCGTTCCCGAATCTCTACAATCAATGATCATTGCCCACATCGTCTGTCTCTTCCACCCAAAGATCCATCTTGCAGTGTACCTTCATCTCAACCAATAATTTATCGTGTGAGACCCTAGGGTACTCGGCAAGTCTTTATGCCTCTAAAGGGACACAACCTAGGGTGACGTAGCGGCAAAAGATAAACCCTAACAATTCTATAGATACTGCTAACCATCCGCCTAACCAGAGATAGCGGATGTCCGTGAATTAATAACAACATTATGACGGTAATAACGGTAATATCCATAGATCCATCCTCCTCCTCGCCATCGACGAGGAAGCGGACGAACAACCCCATCCGCTGGCAGTTTTATTAACCATTCCATGAGTGTTGCACTATTTACTAGTCGCTTATTTAGTCAAATTAAAAGCGGTACTTTAGTTATTCTTGTCTATGATCTAGAACTGTGCTCCAAGTCGTCCATAACCGCGGACACGCCTTTCAGAAAGTTTTACCCTTCAGGGGTGCACAAATATCAACACACACTCGACATGCCTCGGAAAAAACAAATCAAAACCAACGAGGCGATCCACGACAAAGCGATCACAGATTCAGAAATATTTGGGCCACCCCATTGAGCTACCATAGCGAAGTTAGTGACTCGAGACGGACTCAAGGTTTGCGTCAATGGCTGAACGATCGGGAACCGAAAATGTGACTGGGCTTGTCGACACCGCGAAAACACTCCGCTTACCTAAATAAGCGATAAAGCATGGCATAAGTACAGGATAGTAAATAAAACCTCAAACTAGTTTGTGGCCCCAAGAAATAAGAATGAATGAAGCTCTGCTCGGGGGTTCATAAGCCTCCCGGATGTGGATAGCGAATATTCAAGGAACAGAATCAAGTACTGGTCCTACGGGACACAAGTGAGCCTGAAAAACCAAATAGCTTAATATGGCTCACCGATGTCACTTTCATTAGTTATCCCATTACTACTCAGGTGAAGTTGTTTAGGTACCTCATTATCCATCGACACTCACATACCCTACACATGTCGTTCTCACTCGCATGGCTCAAACAACTCCTATAGTAATGGCTCATGGGATGGAGGAACTAGCTTCGGTAGGGTTTAAAAGTAAAGGATATGCAATACTTGGGATTCAATTTAATGCAATCGCGACTCAATGATGCAATAATAAGAAAGAGGCAGTGAGTACTATATGTATGCAAGCATGTGGTAGTGCTTGCACGGCAGCTCAGTTGAAGCAAGGGATGGATCTGGGTGCTCTCGGTTCTCTTGATATATCCCCTGCTCAGCGTCTATTCGAAGAAGAACCAAACAAACAAGGGCCAACATAAATAAAGTGCACAAGCATATGAATAAAATGCATCAAGCAAACAATCATGCCATGATGAATGATGCACAATTTGCATGGCATTAATGTAGCATGGCATGGGTGAGGTGTGAGATACAAGATTAAATCATTTTATTGAGTTTTGGCCCCATTTTATTCTCATATTAGTTGCTGTATACATTATATTTACATGATGCATGCTTCAAATCAAACCATGGAATGCAAAAACAGAAAGGTCTCGTCGAGCTAATCATTTTAGACATATTATTTGTTAAATTTGGACTTATAAAACAAAAGTTATTAATTTATTTAGGAAAGAGGGCATTTTAATGTAATTTAATTCAAATTGGAATTTTAAATGTCCAAAATATATTTTGGATGGCATATTTGAATTCCTCACATTTTTCTGATTTCAAAACAGATATTATTTGCATTATTTGGATTTGTATTTTAAAAGATATTTAAAAACAGAATTAAATTTGAATTTGATTTAATTTGGAAAAGATTTGAATTTAAACAGAAAAGAAGACATACTTTTGTCACCCAGACAGATATAGACCCAGACGCTGACGGGTGGGGCTCACTGCTGACTGGACAACCCGCGCACAGAATTGTTTTTCTCACCGCGAGCTCGTCTAGTCCCAGTGAATGACAAAGGGGGGGCGACCTTGGGGCCCTGGGCGGTGCCACGGGCGAGCGTGGGGAGCAATCATGCAGGTTGAGCGCTCAGATCATGGGTGGTTTTGTAAAAGGTAGTGACGCTGACTTCGTGGGCCTAGAGGGAGCGCGGGTTCGTGGAGTTAAAAAGGTAGGGGTATTCGCAAAGCGGCGCCACTTGGATCTTCCCGAACCTCTGCCGACAGTCGATGCTGCAGCCATGGAGTGCAGCGGCGTGGGGCTCGAACACGTGACCTAGGGGCTGCAGAGGCGGAACCATCATGCGGTGGCTTGGCGTTGTTGCGAGGGAGGTGGCCGTGGCTCAGGTAGGTTGCTCTGGCGAGCGGAGCGGCAGCGGCCACGGCGCACCGAGGGCGCTCGGAAAACTAAGCAGCGAGCGACGGCGGGAAAACGGAGGTGTCGAGGTTGGCCAGCTCACCGAGAGGTGGTCGGCGGTGGATCGGGTCGGCGAAGAAGCGGATCGACGGCGAGGCAGGCCGGGCGATTAGGGTTTCGGGTCGGCCATGATGTTCTCCGGCTCAGCCGCCTCCTCCTCGTTGCTGCAGGCTGTATGCGAGCGACCCGTGGTCTTCCTCGACACCCTGGAGCCCCACGCCACCGGCTGGTTTGAGTAGGGAAGTGGAGGCCGAGGTTTGCCGGCGATGGGGTAGGCGGAGATGGTGGAGAAGAGGGGAGGCGGCGCCTGGGAGATCTGGAGATGGTCTGCAGGCGTAGAGGTAGGAGATAAAGAGAGGGAGGAGAGGGGTGCCGTGGGGAGGGCGGAGAAAGGTGGCTCGGCCACCTTTCTCCTCCTCCTCTCAGGTGATCGGTCGGGGTAGGGGCAGGGCAGGTAGGGGGAGGCTTCCAGGTGGGGCAAGGTGAGGCCAAGGAGGCAGGGGCAGGCTCGGGTTGGAGGGGCCCTGATGGCATAGAGAGAAAGAGAGAGGGGGAGTAGCCTCGGGTAGAGCTAGGGTTGGAGCTAGGGTAGGAGAGAGGGGGGTATGGCTCGGGTTAGGATAGCTAGGGTTGGGCTAGGTGGCATGGTGGGCCAGCTAGTGAGAGAGAGAGAGGCCGAGAGAGAGAGATGGGGTGGGTACTTAGGGTTTGGTTTAGATTAGGTATAGATTAGGGTTTAGGAGAGGGGGGTATGGTGATGATGAGGTAAGGCTTAGAGAGATAGATGGAGAGGTTTGTAGCTAGGGTTTGCCTTGGACAAGATCAAGCCAAGAAACACCCAAGATCACAAAAACAAGACAAGAAAAAGAGAGGGAAGAAAAGCTAGGGTTTAAGCAAGATCAAAATAGATCAAGCCAAAAGAAGGATAAGGATAGAGGTGATCCACTCAAAGACCAAATAAAAACCAAATGACAAGCTAAAGGGGTACTTGCATGGCCCATGCAAAATATTTATTGCCATGTGGGTTCTTGTGAAAACAATATTATTACATGGCATTAATATTATGCATTCCCAAAATTGGAATAAAAGCCAAGCAAAAAGAATTAAAAGGATGCCCCATGTGGAGTAGATGGAGATGACCATTTTTGAAATACAATGGGACTTGCTAGTGTGTATATGCCACTAGGTAGTTAAGAAGCCCACAAAATATCCCAATATGATGATAACCCCAAAACAACACATATGGTAGCTAGAAAAAGGGTTCCACCCACAAGGCATGCAAAGGTGGCCATGTGGCTCTCATGTATCAATAATGTGAAAACAAAATGGTGCCAAGATGAGAGCATGTGGGAAAAGAATTGGATCCATCCCAACCCACATGAGCTAGAGGTAAAACCAATAAGTGCAAAGCTCATATTTGGTTGGATGGTGGAATTATAAGGTGGTGAAAGAAAGGTGGTGGAGTTAATAAAAGATATGCCCCCAACTCAACTTGGGCATTAAACAATATATCAAGAACCAAATACAATAACAAAAGGCAAATACAATTTACAATGCATATGAGATAAGAACCAAATGAAAAGGGTTTTATATGATGCTCAAATGCAAGGAGGCATGATGACATGAGCATGATATAATGATGATGCAACAATTATATGTTTGAAGTAACCATTACATTACTAGACCAAGTAGCATTACAATTGTTAGACAATTGGGATGCTACAACTCTCCCCCACTAAACAGGAATCTCGCCCCGAGATTCTAGGATGAAGAAGAAGACTCAAACAGGGTAGGATACTTGACACGGAGCTCATCTTCACGTTCCCAAGTGGCTTCATCAACGGAATGGTGCGACCACTGCACCTTGGAGAACTTGATGGACTTGTTGCGAGTCCTTCTTTCTGCGACTTCAAGGATTTTTGTGGGGTGTTCTTGATAAGACAGGTCTTCTTGGAGATTGATAAGCTCATGATCCACGGTCCTGCCGGGATCCTTGAAGCACTTCTTGAGTTGAGAGATGTGGAAAACATCATGGACTTTGAGTTTTTCCGGGAGCTCAAGAGCATAAGCAACTTCTCCTCTTCTTCCACGAATTTTGAAGGGACCGATGTATCTAGGAGCCAGCTTTCCTTTGATACCAAAACGGTGCGTGCCTCTCATGGGAGTGACACGAAGGTAAACGAGATCACCAGGGACATACTCCATGTCCGTGTGCTTCCTGTCATAATTGCTCTTCTGGCGACTTTGAGCAATCTTCAGATTTTCCAGAATGATATGAACCTTCTCCTCCGCTTGAGTCACAATGTCAGGGCCAAACAAAATCCTTTCACCTGCACCCGACCAACCAATTGGAGTTTTGCATTTGCGACCATAGAGAGCCTCAAATGGTGCCATCTTTAGACTTTTCTGGAAGCTGTTGTTGTAAGAGAATTCAGCATAAGGAAGACATTCTTCCCACTTCATGCCAAAAGAGATGACGCAAGCACGAAGCATATCCTCCAGAATCTGATTGATCCTTTCAACTTGTCCTTGCGACTGAGGGTGGTAAGTTGTGCTGAAGTTCAACTTTGTTCCCAAAGCATTTTGGAAACTATCCCAGAACTTGGAAGTGAAGATGCTTCCACGGTCCGAACTGATCTCAAGCGGAACTCCATACAGAGAGACAATTCTGTTGATATAGAGCTCAGCCAACTGAATTGCAGAAATGGTTTCCTTGACGGGGAAGAAGTGAGCCACTTTAGATAACCTGTCAATGACAACAAAGATTGCATTGTTGCCCTTCTGCGACCTCGGAAAACCAGTGATGAAGTCCATCTCTACTTTCTCCCATTTCCATTCCGGGGGTTTCAATGGCTGTAGAAGACCGGAAGGTTTCTGATGGACAGCTTTCACTCTGTGCGTACATCACACTCGAGACATACTTGGCACAATACCTTTTCAAACCAGGCCACCAATATTGTGTTTTCAAGTCCATGTACATCTTTGTGCTGCCAGGGTGGATAGAAAGAACAGAATCATGCGCCTCCTTGAGAACTTGCTCTCTCAAACCCGGGTAGTTCGGAACAAACATCCAGTGTTCAAAGAAAAGCGTGCCTTGATCATCGACGTGGAAGGACTCATACTTCGGAAGCTGAATCCTGGAGATGATCTTACTTGTGTACGGATCACCAAGCTGAGAAGAGCGAACCTTTTCTTCCAAGAGAGGTGTTGCTAGAAGGTTTAGGAGATACCCTTGTTCCACAATTTCCGGGATGAGCTGACAGAATTCCTCGCACAAGAGAGGTTGTTGTTCTTCCATCATGAGGTTGTTGACATAAGCTTTGCGGCTGAGAGCATCTGCCATGACATTAGCTTTGCCCGGAGTGTAGTTGATGGTCAAATCGAAGTCATTGATTGCTTCAATCCATCTCCTTTGCCGAAGGTTGAGATCAGGCTGAGTAAAGATATACTTCAGACTCTTGTGATCAGAAAAGATCTCACAACGGTTGCCAAGCAAGTAGTGCCTCCATACTTTCAAAGCAAAGACAACTGCTGCGAGCTCGAGGTCATGTGTAGGATAGTTGATCTCATGCGTCTTCAACTGGCGAGAGGCATAAGCAACAACTTGTTTTTCTTGCATAAGGACCGCACCCAATCCATGCAAAGAGGCGTCACAGAAGATCTGGAACGGCTTGGATGTATCCGGAGGAACCAAGACTGGTGTGGAAGTGAGCTTCTCTTTGAGTGTCTCAAAGCTTGCTTGACATGCAGGAGTCCAAAGGTATTTCTTGCCTTTCTTGAGGAGATCGGTAAGAGGCTTCGCTATCTTCGAAAAGTTCTGAGCGTTTAAGCGGCAATTACTATCCAAACCAAGGAAACTCCGCACTTCTTTGACATTAACGGGAAGCCATTCAACAATTGTCTTCTGTTTCGGATTGATCGCAATGCCCTTGGCGAGATGACGTGACCAAGATAGGTTACTTGAGGCAGCCAAAACTCGCACTTGGAGAACTTTGCATATAAGCGGTTCTCACGAAGCTTGTTTAGGACACATCGAAGGTGTTCTTCATGTTCTTCCTTTGACTTAGAATAGACTAGGATGTCATCCAGGTAAACCACAACGAACTTGTTGAGATACTCCATGAAAACCGAGTTCATGAGCCTCGAGAAGGTGGCAGGTGCGTTGGTGAGACCGAAAGACATGACCGTGTACTCATACAGGCCATAGCGGGTGGTGAAAGCTGTTTTAGGAACATCTTCCTTGCGAATCTTGATTTGGTGATAACCACTTCTCAAGTCAAGCTTAGAGAATACCACAGCTCCAGCTAGCTGATCAAAGAGATCATTAATCCGCGGAAGGGGATATTTATTCTTGATGGTTTTAGCATTGAGAGCTCGATAGTCAACACAAAGTCTATCGATCGGTCTCGCTTCTTCACAAAGAGGTTGGGCTACCGCAAGAAGAAGTACTGTGTTGAATGAAACCCAACTTCTCTTGTTCATAAAGCTGTCGTTTGAGTTCAGCCAACTCAGCAGGACCCATTTTATAAGGCCGCTTTGAGATAGGAGCGGTACCAGGTTCAAGCTCAATTACAAACTCAACCTGACGATCCGGAGGCATACCTGGCAACTCTTCAGGAAAGACATCTGGGAACTCACAGACCACCGGAACACTCTGAATAGCTTCCATAACATCAACATTGAGTCACCAAAGAGAAAAGCTGGATAGCGTGAGTCGACTTGGAGAATAGACTATATGGCCTTGAATCTTGAGAGAAACCGAAAGCGTTCACAATCAATCACAGCTGCATTCTTCAACCAATCCATGCCCAAGATGACATCAATGTGGAATTACCTGTAATGATTAAGGAAGCCGAGAACGAAGAGCCACCAATCTCAATTTGATTGCCATGGCTGATTTTAGAAGCTGCCATTGTTGCTCCAGGAGAAAGGACCATTAACCGCTTAAGGAGAGGATCCATAGCTAACTCATTCTCATTTGCAAACTTGTGAGACACAAAAGAATGCGATGCACCAGAATCAAACAAAACTCGTGCAGGCGAGTTAACGGATAGCATACCCATCACAACTCAGGTGCATGCTCAGCTTGAGCGGCGTTGACACGCTTGGCACGAGCAATAGCGGACGGGCTTGGTGTTGATGTTGAGAGCCCAAGGTGGTGGTGCACGAACCAAAGGAGAGCTTACGCGAGTCTTGGAGGTGGTGGAGGAAGAGCCTTGTTCTTCATCGGACAGTTCCAAAGATCGATGCCAGTGTTTCCACACGTGAAACAAGCACCACCGGACGTGGAGCAACGAGCTGGACTCCGCCAGCGCTCGGTAGTGGTGGTTGTAGCCCACAGGAGCAGTGAGGAAGTTTGGTGGCCTTGCCGCGAAGCTTGAAGGTCTTGGTGGAGCCGGGAGCAACGGTGGGGTGTTAGGAACCCAGACACGACGCTTAGAAGGAGCTGGCATAGCTGAAGAGCTTGCTGCATCACGGTTGTGTTTCTTGGACTCCTCAAACACTTGCCTACTTGCCTCTTCCTGCAGAGCTGTATGCTGAAGTTCCAGAAAAGACGCCGGCCTTGCATGTGTGATTGCATACTTAATCGATGCATTGAGCCCTTGCCTGAACCTCTTTTGCTTCTTCTTGTCATCAGAGATCTCATCGCCACCATAAAGAGAAAGGTTCATGAAGTTCCTGATGTAGGTATTGACATTATCATTGCCCTGCTTGAGGTTGAGAAACACTTCCTTCATCCTCTCCATGACAATTTCTGATAGATACTGCTCTTTGAAAGCTCCAGTGAACTGTCCCCAAGTAGGCTGAAAACCGGTAGTTTTCCTTGGGTAATTCTCCCACCATGTAGCTGCATCTCCCTCGTAAGGTGAGTAGCACACTTTACCCATTCATGTTCGGGAACATCGGCTTTGCCAGTAACCTTGACATCTCATGCAACCAATCATCAGCATCAAGTGGTTGATCAGAAACATCAAATTGGCGTGGGTTGAACTTCAGGAAGCTCTTGATGTCTCCTCGCTTGGGAGGTGGAGGTAGCGGAACAAACTCATTCCTCCTGACACTTTCTTCGAAACGCTGTTGGTTCTGCTGCATTGCTGCCAAGGCATTGGCGATGCTTGACAACGCTGCCCCCAGTTCAGGTTGTATGTCCTCCTCGGAACGGCGTGGTGGTGCCATCCTGTGATTGATATAAAACACAAGTCAGTACTATGATGGAGAATAATAATAATCCAAAATAGTACCAAGATGGAATTAATCAATATTAAAGGATACAATTTACTAAGATGATATTAAAATATCAACGAAGTTCAAAGCACCTAGAAGATATTAAGCATATCGCACACGACTGAAAAGGAGTGTGGTACACAAATATATCAAAGAAAATTTTTCCACAAATTTCGGCATTAAAATACCAATAGATGCGCAAAATCACTTAACGAATCAAGATTAGTGACTCTACCACTTCAATATACAAGAGCGAATGATAAAAGTAGTGGTATGGTCGCGACTCCATCCCGCACTCAAATCATTACTCCGCACATGAATAAGTAGAACACATATCCCCACACCTTCTTCTCAAGATGATCCTAAAGATTAGCAACTACGGAAACGAACACCACAAACAAGATAACGTCGGATAACAAAGAGTAAGACAGATCGCGTCGGTATACAACGAATCAGATAGATCGCGTCGGTTTGCAAAAGCCTGTCGGTATGGAATGTACCAACAGTTGATAACCAAAAGGCCGATAGAGATAACAACTTGGATGCAACAGATTGACAAGGAATTACACACACACACAAACACACAACCTATGGTACTACGGAAACCCAGAACACGTGAATCCTAGTTTGAATTTAAGAAGAGGATTGAAAACGTTACACTTCCTTACCAGAAAAAGGGTGGGTGGGTGGGTAAGAAGAAAAGTGGAAGCAGTCCTACTCTCGCGTTTTGTTTTTCCCTAATATACATAGCTACCAAAAAAATATTTGCTAGACAGACAACGACCATTTGGCTGAGACCCTGAAGGGCGGGATGGCTCTGATACCAATTGTAACTACCTCGGTGAATTACGCTGCTAGTTACAAGCCTGGATGAGTAGAAATGGTTGAAATAGTACGGTGGGGCCCAAATGCCGCTCACAGGTAGACCTTTCGGCCGTCCCAACCATTTCCAAACATCGGGACAAGAACAGTAGGCGAATCGGTGAAGGGATCAACTACATACACAAATGAGTATGTATGCAAGCCACCATACAATAGTACATCAGAGCCATTCCATCTAAAAAGAAAGGAAATATAGCAACGCCATACGGCAAGATCCAAATACCCTAGATAGATATAATAGTTTAGGATATCTCCTCATACATCAAACATCAGAGTATTAGGCGGAAGCGGAAGACAAAATCCGAGTACGGATAAGAAGCAAATCGGCATAAGATGCCCCATAAATAAACACATCCCGCCCACAGATCTCACGGATCCCCGTTCCCGGAATCTCTACACCGAATGATCGTTGCCCACATCGTCCGTCTCTTCCACCCAGTATCCATCTTGCGAGTGTACCTGTTCATCTGAACCAATAATTTATCGTGTGAGACCCTAGGGGTACTCAGCAAGTCTTTATGCCTCTAAAGGGGACACAACCTAGGGTGACGCAGTTGCAGCAAAAGATAAACCCTAACAATTCTATAGATACTCGCTAACCATCCGCCTAACCAGAGATAGACGGATGTCCGTGAATTAATAACAACAGTTATGACGGTAATAACGGTAATATCCATAGATCCATCCTCCTCCTCGCTTACCGACGAGGAAGCGGACGAACAACCCCCATCCGTTGGCAGTTTTATTAACCATTCCATGAGTGTTGCACTATTTACTAGTCAGTTATTTAGTCAAATTAAAAGCGGTACTTTAGTTATTCTTGTCTATGATCGAGAAACTGTGCTCCAAGTCATCCATAACCGCGGACACGACTTTCAGAAAGTTTTACCCTGCAGGGGTGCACAAATAGCAACACACACTCGATATGCCTCGGAAAAACCAAATCAAAACCCAACGAGGCAGTCACGACAAAGCGATCACAGGATTCAGAAATATTTCAGGGGGCCACCCCATTGAGCTACCCAGAACGGTTAGCTGACTCAAGACGGACTCAAGGTTTTGCGTCAATGGCTGTGAACGGGAACCCGAAAATGTGGCGGGCTTGTCGACACCGCGAAAACACTCCGCTTACCTAACAAAGAGATAGTGTGCAACCTCGCACAATTTAAATAAAGCGATAAAGCATGGCATAAGTCAGGATAGTAAATAAAACCTCAAACTAGTTTGTGGCCCCAAGAAATAAGAATGAATCAAGCTCGCTTAGGGGTTCATAAGCCTCCCGGATGTGGATAGTAATATTCAAGGAACAGAATCAAGTACTCGGTCCCTCACGGACACAAGTGAGCCTGAAAAAACCAAATAGCTTAATATGGCTCACCAATGCCACTTTCATTAGTTATCCCATTACTACTGTGTGAAGTTGTTTAGGTACCTCATTATCCATCAGACACTCACATACCCTACACATGCTGTTCTACGACTCGCATGGCTCAAACAACTCCTGTAGTAATGGCTCATGGGATGGAGGACCAAGCTTCGGTGGGGTTTAAAAGTAAAGGCTATGCAATACTTGGGATTCAATTTAATGCAATCGCGACTCAATGATGCAAGAATAAGAAAGCAAGAGGTACTATATGTATGCAAGCATGTGGTAGTGCTTGCACAGCAGCTCAGTTGAAGCATGGGATGGATCTGGTAGTGCTCCTGGTTCTCTTGATATATCCACCTTCAGCTCATTCAAGAAGAACCAAACAAACAAGGGCCAACATAAATAAAGTGCAAGCATATGAATAAAATGCATCAAGCAAACAATCATGCCATGATGAATGATGCACAATTTGCATGGCATTAATGTAGCATGGCATGGGTGAGGTGTGAGATACAAGATTAAATCATTTTATTGAGTTTTGGCCCCATTTTATTCTCATATTAGTTGCTGTTATACATTATATTTACATGATGCATGCTTCAAATCAAACCATGGAATGCAAAAACAGAAAGGTCTCATCAAGCTAATCATTTTAGACATATTATTTGTTAAATTTGGACTTATAAAACAAAAGTTATTAATTTATTTAGGAAAGAGGGCATTTTAATGTAATTTAATTCAAATTGGAATTTAAAATGTCAAAAATATATTTTGGATGGCATATTTGAATTCCTCATTTTTCTGATTTCAAAACAGATATTATTTGCATTATTTGGATTTGTATTTTAAAAGATATTTAAAACAGAATTAAATTTGAATTTGATTTAATTTGGAAAAGAGTTGAATTTAAATGTAAAAGGTATATACTTTTGTCACCTGCATAGATATAGACCTGCACGACGGGTGGGGCTCATCGATGACTGGACAACCCGCGCATTTAATCTGTTTTTCTCACCGCGAGCTCTGCCTAGTCCCGTTGAATGACAGTGGGCTGGAGCGATTGGGGCTACATGGGCATGCCAATGGGCATGCCACGTGGGGAGCCAGGTACTGCTGGGTTGAGCCAGATTCAAGGGGTGGTTTTTGTAAAAGGCAGCAGACGCTGACCGGTGGGCCTAGAGGGAGCGCGGTTCGTGGAGTTAAAAGGTAGGGGTATTCGCAAAAGCGGCAGCGCATCGTGGATCTTCCCCAACCTCTGTCGATGGTGTCGATGCCGAACGCGAGCGCAGCTGCTCGGGGTGGGGCCTTTAACACGTGACTTAGGCTACAAGTAGGCGGAACCACTGCGGTGGCTTGGCGTTGTTGCCAGGAGGTGGCCGGCCTAGGTAGGTTGCTACGCAGCGGAGCTAGCGACAAATGACAAGAATGGCATCACGCACCGAGGGCGCCGGAGAAACCACCGCAGCACAAAGCACGGCGGGGAAACGGAGGTGTCAGGAGGTTGGCCAGCTCACCGAGAGGTGGTCGGTGTTGGATCGGGTCGGCGAAAGGCGGATCGACGGCGAGGCGCCGGGCGGATTAGGGTTTTCGGCTCCGCGATGTTCTCCGGCCCCGCCTCCTCCTCCTCCACAGGCTGTATGGCTGCAGCAGCCACCTGTGGTCTTCCTCGACACTGAGCCCCACGCCACCGGCTGGTTTGAGTAGGGTGGTGGAGGCCGAGGTTTGCCGGCGATGGGGTAGGCGGAGATGGTGGAGAAGAGGGGAGAGGGCAGGCGCCCTGGGGAGATCTGGAGATGGTCTCAAGGGCGCAGGTAGGGAGATAAAGGTAGGGAGGGGAGGAGGGAGGTGCCGTGGGGAGTGGGGCAGAGAAAGGTGGCTCGGCCACCTTTCTCCTCCTCCTCACGTGATCGGTCTGGGGTAGGGGCAGGCGGTGGGAGGCTTCTGTGTGGGGCAAGGTGAGGCCAAGGAGGCAGGCTCGGGTTGGAGGGCCCCGATGGCATAGAGAGAAAGAGAGAGGGGAGTAGCCTTAGAGCTAGGGGTTGGAGCTAGGGTAGGAGAGAGGGGGGTCTGGCTCGGGTTAGGATAGCTAGGGTTGGGCTAGGTGGCATGGTGGGCCAGCTAGTGAGAGAGAGAGAGGCCGAGAGAGAGAGATGGGGTGGGTACTTAGGGTTTGGTTTAGATTAGGTATAGATTAGGGTTTGTGAGAGGGGGTATGGTGATGATGAGGTAAGGCTTAGAGATAGATGGAGAGGTTTGTAGCTAGGGTTTGCCTTGGACAAGACTGCCAAGAAACACCCAAGATCACAAAACAAGACAAGAAAAAGAGAGGAAGAAAAGCTAGGGTTTAAGCAAGATCAAATAGATCAAGCCAAAGAAGGATAAGGATAGAGGTGATCCACCAAAGACCAAATAAAAACCAAATGACAAGTTAAAGGGTATTTAGATGGCCCATGCAAAATATTTATTGCCATGTGGGTTCTTGTGAAAACAATATTATTACATGGCATTAATATTATGCATTCCCAAAATTGGAATAAAAAGCCAAGCAAAAAGAATTAAAAGGATGCCCCATGTGGAGTAGATGGAGATGACCATTTTTGAAATACAATGGGACTTGCTAGTGTGTATATGCCACTAGGTAGTTAAGAAGCCCACAAAATATCCCAATATGATGATAACCCCAAAACAACACATATGGTAGCTAGAAAAGGGTTCCACCCACAAGGCATGCAAGAAAGTGGTATGTGGCTCTCATGTATCAATAATGTGAAAACAAAATGGTGCCAAGATGAGAGCATGTGGAAAAGAATTGATCCATCC